>JBBMKD010000013.1:5736632-6044726 GCA_037834095.1 Argya squamiceps | reverse complement strand
AGGAAAGGAAAGGAAAGGAAAGGAAAGGAAAGGAAAGGAAAGGAAAGGAAAGGAAAGGAAAGGAAATTGTGTGGCTGAAGGCAAATGGACAGTTGTGTAGAAAATGGGAAGAATTTTCTGATGGTGAGTCAGAAGTGTGTGTACCATGGCATGGAAAGAGATGCAGCCACTTTGGCTCAAGTGTAGCAAGACAGAGCTCCTGCAGCATCACCAGTTTGTGTTTTACAGCAAAACCCAGTCAGGAGACACACAGAGCTGTTTGATGCCTCAGGTTGTGTTCAGCCTGGGCTGCCAGACTCATTCAGAGCAACCCGGGTGTTACTGGTAGGTCCAGAGGTGCAAATTGCAGCAAAAAGCTACTCAGTTTGTAGAGGTGAAAAGCTATTTCTACCCCAAATCTCTCTTCCTCTGCTGGGCCGTGAACACCTGCTCAGCAAGTGAACTCCTGCAGAGTTCACTGATGTCTCCAGGCTTTGGATCACATTTATGCAGCTGATGAGCAGAAATTTGATCTCTAGACACACCTCGGTTCAAACTACACAGATACTGCAAGGTGAGATGCCATAGTTTCAATTACTTTTCTTCAGCTGGGTGTGTGTAAGAGAAAGAGCAAATAAAATAGACAAAACTGCTGTTATTCAGAAGACACCCTGAGAAACAGGGAGACAAGGGAAGATTAAATGTGACAGCGACTCCCTGGAGGGCTTTGTGAGAGTCAGGGAGGACTTTTTTTAACCCTGGCACATCTGAAACTGAGAATCCGAGGCAACAATGGAATACCAGTGGTTCAATAGCAGGTAACTTTATTCTTAATTCATCTGAGAAATGATCTGGAGAACTATTTAAAGCACAGTGGAACATTATACAAATAATACTTCCTTGGACAACAAAAGGAAAAGTAAGGCATGTGTGAGAGAAAATTGCTGGAGAAACTCAGATAATGCTGTAGTCTTTTGTTGATTTTCCTTAATAGTGACTACAATTGTAGAATGTGTCTATGTGCTATGAATAGATGCTGTGAATAAAATTCAGGTACCCTGCTAGTCAATTTTTCTTACCAATAAATACACACCACAGAAAACATTCACCTGTGTGGCAAGCAGCATTTAATCCATGTACTTTGCACAATTGATGGAATTTCCATGGAGATTCATTAGAGGCGCCCTTAATTGTGTGTTTGGCATTGGTGACTGTCCTTGGGCACTCCCAGGCCAACTGTGGGTCAGTCAGAGGAAGGATGAAGCCAGAGCCCAGCTGGAAAACTGGTGAGCTGGAACAGAGGTATGGGGAATCCCTGATCACAATTCCACAGCTGGACAGACACCCATGCCAAGGAGTTCTCTCTCAGCTTGGAAAAGTGAATGTGGAGCAGAATCTCACAGGTTTGGGTCTCACCAAAATGAAAGGGGAAACAGATCCTGGTTAACATGATAAACAATATATAGTGACTCTCAGTGACATACTTACTGAATATTTATCCATTAATACCACATGATGGCATAGCCACATTTGGTTCAGTTGATAGTCTAAGTAATGCTTCTGCTTAGTTGTCATTGTGCTTGAAGCCTGTCATTCCTCCCAAAAATAGCTGGGCACTTGGGTGTTGCATGGTCCCAACTGGAAGGGGAAACACACTGATCTTTCTTAACATGACTTGACTGTGAATTTATTTAATTGTGTTGGATTCAACCATTTTCATGCCCTCTCTGGATGAGTTACTGCTTAATCTGAGCTGAAATCTAGGAAACCAGAAGTGTGAGATGAGGCTAAAAATCATTTTTGAGGAGTCTGACCGAAAATAACACCCTGCCTTGGCTTAGCAAAGTCACATCTGGAGAACTGTCCTTATCTAAGCTTTGCCAGTGGATGAGACGGAGCAGCTGTTGAATGTTGTGTGGCTTCTTGGGAAACCACACAATTATTTCAAATAGAATTTCTAACGGTTGGCATCTTAGGGTAATGAAAATATTTTTGAATAACTTTTCTTAAAACTTTTCTGTTTATATTTTTTGTTTTCCTAAGGTCCTTCCTTTTTTCGGATAGTCACAAATATATAGAGGCCTTCGGAATAAATCTGCATGGGTCACCTGACCTCAGTGGGTTCCTGACAATTGGAATGAGTTAAAATTCCAGCCTTGTGATTTAGGACATGAGAAGATCCATGTCAGGTCTGGTTTGGGCCATTTAGCCACACCAGGGAAAAATTACAAGGCTAAGGCTTTGCAACTGAGGCAGAAATTACATCTACTGAGTCCTCAACAGAGTTTTTTCCTTCCATGAATTCTGCTGCGGGAGTTTTAACCTCAAATATATTTCTGGCTCATAGCCATGAGTTTGACTAGTTGTTTAACTAGCTAGTTTAACTAAACTGACCATTTAACTGGATGTTGACAAATGACCTTGTGGTTGTCTGGAACCTGTAACCCGAACTGCCCATTTTCTGTCCTTTTGTTTTCCTATTTTGAGAAACAGTGAATAATTCCTTTCTCTTAATTTCTTTATTTATAATTGCACAGACCTGTGCCATATCACCCCTAGTCATTTGTTTTCCAGCCCTAGGCTTGCTTGTTTTCCTTGACAAAGGAGCTATTCAATATATTTGCTCATCCTTCTCCCTGACTGTAGTTCTTTTATTTTCTATTTCCAGATGAGAAAAGATCTAAATAAATACTACCCAGAGACCTCTTACTTTCTTTGAAGACTGCAGTGATCTTTTTAACAGTGCTGTGTAAAAATGACATGTGAAATACAATGAAATTTGTTGAGGCTTCCAACGCTGAAGATTAAGTAAATATGATTTTACTCTCTGTACTAAATCTGCTGATGAAGAAGCTAAATTCTGATCAGCAGCAGTTACAGTAACTAGCTTGCTGCTTTTCTCATGCTCAGGATAGTTCTGCCTTGGAGATGCCACGGGTTGATCTCTTTCTGCCATGACAGATGTTTAAGCTGATACTTCCTTAGATGACAAGACTGAAAATAGACTCAACATCATTTGATGGAAACCCCCCAGCATCAACAGAACCAGCACAGACCTGGAGCCCTTTATCTTGCCTCTCAGACAGTACTTTGGCAGCCCTATATATGATAATGTAAGAATAATTGCTTATTACATCTCTGCTGTAGCATACAAGCATTGTGTAATTCAGCATTAATGTCTGACAACCCAGCTGTCATCTTTCCAAAAATACTTGCTCTCTCTAACTACTGTAGCTGCTGCTGCTTCTACTTCAAACCAAGGGAAGAGATTTTGCTCTGGGGCATTTTGACAGGGTGTTATCTTTTGAAAAGACAGATGTTTGTGCTGCAACTGTCTGGTGGTTTTAAGACTCATGCACATGTTTCAATAAATAAGTGCTAAATTACTTGCCAGGTTCTGAGTTAAAGTGGACTTCTGGAGAAATATGTAGGTGAAACCCAAAAGTAACACGGGCATGCTCACAAAAAAAAAAGTTTCAAATCACTTTTGGAACAATATGAAAAGCCAAGAATCTCTGGCTGAAAGGCTTATGAATGTGAAAAGACACTTGGAATTTATAAAATAGGTGGTGGTGTCATTTTCTGCCCTTCCACGTTTCATTTCCCAAGAGAAAAACTTCAAAGGGAGGGCAAATAATTCCTCCCCTTATAAGGGATTTTATTATTTGAAGTAATGTGTAGGTCCTTATTGACCCAACTTTGATTTGTACGCTGATGATGAAATTAATTTGGCCTTTGGTGTAACCACAATTAACTTCTCCAGAAGGGAGGTGATTCCATGCCTTGCAGTAAAAAACTCTCTTTGGAAGGAGCAGCCTGGAGCCTTTGTGTTGTTTGAGGCTTCCATGGACTCATCCAGCTGAAATGGTTCCTCTGCCCTGGGTGGAATTTCACCCTGGCAGATAAATTATGGAAATTCTCTCACATCAGAATGACTGATTATTATCTGATACGGGAGTTTAATTCCTCATTCAGATTCCCCATAATGGACCAAACAAAGAGCTGGAGAATGACATTGATTGAACAGAGTTTAATATTCTTTAGGAAGCCTGGTTAACCTGTGACTGCTAAATGAATATGTGTTGTGTCTCTGTGTACTTTAGACTCTGTCTTGTATTAATAAATGGAAGTAGGATAAACTACTCAAGCTTTAAAACAACTTACAAGGAAATACATGAAACACTCCCCTCCCTCCAGTAACCTGCAATTGCTGACTGAATGAAGGGTGGGGAGGAAGAAAGAGAAAAGAAAAATAGGGATGACGCTTTTTAAAAAATACTCTGAAACAGTCTTTTGCTCTTAACTTACCAGAACACCAATCTGAAGACTCTGATTCTGGGAAATTTGCTCAGTAGGATCATTTCAAGTCATTCTGGAATCACAGGTAAGCAAACATAGGACAAATAACTCAGAAAATTCGTATGAGATGTCATTTAAATGTACAGCACAAAGTAAAAAAGTGAAAGTACAATGCCTTTTATATAAATAAATAAATATAAATATATGTATATTGCACATACATACAAAAACCTTATGAAACTTCAAACCTGCAAGCTGTTCTATGCAGAGATTTATCATATATAAAACAGTTCCTAGGACATAAAAAGACCATTTTGCAAGTTAGAACCTGACAGTATTTCTCCTTATGCCAACTTGCCCACCCTGTTCAGCTAACCACATGCCTAATTTTATTTTGGGCATTATGAAAATAGAATTAATGAAAAAAGTCTTACTTGTTTGATGCTAGAGCTCTGATCCTCTAACATTCTCTGCCCTGTTAGGAGCTGGAGAGGGCCATGGGTACTCATTTATTCCAGAGGCTGGAAGAAAATTTTCTTGGAAAAATTTTGATTTTCTATGCCGAATTAGATTTTTCCATATGAAGGTTATATTTCTTCTCCCCTTTGTCTTCCTTGGGTCACATTCCTCCCACTGTACCTCATACCCCAGCTGGAAAACCTGAAACCAAGATTCCTCAGGTGCTGCCTTGGAGACTCCAGCAAACATCATCTCCTGTGGATGTGCCACACACTCCTTACATTCTGCTTTAGATTTTGTCATTTTTGTGGCACATCTTTGAGAGCAAGCAAGGCCAGAGCAGCAGGTTCTTAGCAGGGCAGCAGATCTAGCTATCAGTAGGTCAAATTTTTACTTCCTTTTCCTTTCTCCAGCTGTTCAAGGCAGTATGAAAAGCTGCAAGTATTCCCTGGGGAGAAAAGAAAAAGAAAATTAAAAACAAAAACAACAAAAAAATAAAAATGAAAGCATTTCAACATTAAAACACTTTGATTTCCTTTTTGTTAAAAAAAAATCATTTAAAAATGCCTTGTATATTTTTTTTCAGCACTCACACTGGTTTAAAGTATATGGAAGAAAAATCTATATATTTGATTTTTTTTTTTTTTTTGATTGGCACTTTGGGAACAATTCCTAGTTGTTTTTCCACTGATTACACATGGGTTTGCTTGTAAACTTGTCCCTGAGTGTGTGAAGCAGACCCGTTTTGCATGAGGGGAGTGGAGGGGCTCACCCAGAGCACTCTGCTGAGGAGGGCTCTGCTGGCACAGAGCTCAGCACCGACTGCTCTGCCCTGTGCAGAGCATCCCTGGCAGTGGGGAGGAGCCAAGTCCCACCTGGGCTGTCCCAGGGGTTACTTGGAGCACCCGTGGAGGTCCAGCTGCCCCACAGACACAGACATCACTGTTTGTCTCTGAAATTCCAACAGCAGCTCTTGGGAAGAATTCCAACGGCTTTGGAATTCCTCTAGGGCAGTAAAGTAGCTGTGTGTTCAAGGATTTGCTAACAGCTGGAGAGGTTTGAACCTGCAGCCTCTTGCTTTTGTCAGAAAAACATTGGCCTGCAGCCCCTGCAGGGTTGCAGAGATTTGAGATAATCTTCCAGGAGATGTGTGCTTGCTTTGCACATATGTTCTACTTCCAGAATAGGCTGCAGCAGGTGATGTGCTCTCCACTCCCCTCCTCCCTTTATTTCTGAGGATTTGGCTTCCTCAGTGGCTGGCTGATGGTGCACTGAGGGATGTGTGTCCTAGAAACGACAAGCACAAGGTGACTTTGTCCTAAACAACAGCCCTGTGCAGGTTCTGCATGTGCAGGGGGCTATAAAATGAGAAGCTCAGAGGAGAATCAAGGCCAGGCTGGGTGGGGCTCTGAGGAACCTGATTTAGTGGGTGAGACCCCTGCCCACAACAGGGGCTTGGAATGAGGGGATCTTTAATGTCCCCTGCAATCTAAACCCTTCTGTGCTCTGTGAAGAGCAGAGCAGGAGCACACACAGCTCAGACTTCACATCCCCTCCCCTGCAGGGCAGAGGGGACACAGATTTCCACTGCTGGACAGGGAATTTCAGCTGCTCCAGGAGCTCTCAGAGGCAGCTCCACGACTCCTTCTCAGGGGTCTGCTGTGCCAGCAGTGCCTCTGCACTGCTCTCCATCCCTTCTCTGTCCTTTATCCATCCTTTATCCACCCCATCTCCACCCCATCTCCATCCCTTCTCCATCCTTTATCCATCCCTTCTCCAGGGGGTCCCACAGCTCCTCCAGGGAGGAGGACTGACAGTGCCCCAACAGCAATTCTTAATTATTTTCCAACTTTGACAATTAATAACTAATAAGCCCTATATAACCAAACAGGATTTCAGGCCCATGGTTTAAACTCACTTTACTGTACTTTTGTAATTGTAAATTTTTTTTTCTTTTCCTTCCCCTGAAGGCACACTCTTCACTGAATTCTGGGAGGTGAGGATTAAGCTGACAGATGGTATCGGCAGAAGAATGATTATGAGTTTTAAAAACCTTGATATTTTGGCTTAGTACACCATTTTTCATGCAAATACTGACACGGATATTAGCATCCAATTAAGAAAGTATAAAACTGTGCCATTCTGTTACAGTTTACATTACAATCATTTAATGTTTCATTAAAAATACTAAGAAGGGCTGCTTTGAAAGGGATGAAAATCAATGATCTATATATCACTTCTGCTGCTTTGCTCTTCTGGCACAATGTGGCAGTGAAAATGGGCTATAAATATCTTTAAATTATTCTGTTAATCTGAGCTGCTTTCTCCATTTTTTGTGTTCTATCTTTATCAAAGGATTGATTCATATCAGGACACACTCCCTGGGGTTAAGGGAGTGTTAGCAAGGTAAAGTGTCAGCTCTTCTGTGTGTCTTTATAGAGTATTTCCAATTTATTTCGATAGGTTTGGTTATGTCTAAACATTCACCATTTGTTATTTGGACAAGGACTGTCAGTGCAATTTAAACACCAAAACCAGCTGATTGTCCACAGACAAATGGTTTAAATGTTCTTTGTTTACTGGTTAGTTTTGGTTTTTTGTGAGAAAATCTATTTTCTTGGCATTTCCACTGAATAATAACACACTCTGTTATTAGAAGTGATTCTCTGACTTGTTTAACATCACCACATCCACATCACTTTTTAAAAATAAGGAACAAATAGAAGGAAATTTTCCAGTCTCACGCTGCTGTGAGACAATATATGAAATAACCTATCTTTATTATTAAAACTCAAATAATTAATTTCATAGGAATACTTTTCTCTGCAGACACTATTACCTGGATAGTTTAAAATTAAAATAAAATTTAGAATGTCTTTAAAAAGTTTTCTAATTAAATGCTTTGAAAATTTTGAAACATGTTCCAAAGTGGCATTGGGTCAAGAAAATTCAATATACTATGCTTATTTTCATAAATGTCAGGGATTTCATATGCTAGATTTTGTTATTTTAACCAAGAAAGATGTAATTCAAAAGGTTTTGTGCAAGTATATGTACATTAGTCTACCTCTTTCTCACAGACAGTGAAAAGGTGTAAATCTCCTCCTTCTCATCATATCTTCTATCAGTAAACAAAATATGAAAAAAAAATTATTAAAATCTCATTAAATTCTGGTTTTGTGAGAAACTTAAAACTAAAACTTTAGAACTTTTAAAACTTTTAGAAATTTTAAAACTTTTAAAACTATAAACCTTAAAACTTAAAAAACTTTAAAATTTTTTAAATGTGGCACGCAGCCACATTATTTAGGTAATCAGTTAAGTGTTACACCATGAGTAAACCAGGGGCAAAATTCCACATGCTGCAAGCAGAGACAATAAAATAACAGAACTGAACCCTCTGATCACAAACGGACCCTCAGCTTACAGGACCCCCAGCCTGGGGACAATCACCTGCACAGGTGTCACTTACCCAAACAGCTTGATCAGTTTAAAAAGCATTTGAGACTAAGAAACCTGTGACAATCCTCCTTCCTGCCTTTTTTATTAAAATTCCTTTTCATTAAAAGGAATTTTATTTCCTTTTTATTAGAATTGGACATCCATCCCAACCCTGTGTCTCCTGCAGCTTCTGACTCCTGGGAAGCAGCTGCTGGATGCAGGAGGGATGATCCAGGAGCCCTGGATGGCTCATCCTGTGGAAAAGGCAGGGGAGGCTCTGAGTGCTGGGAGTCAAACAACCCTGCACCAAACAGGCCTGCACCATAAACAGCAACAGCTGGTTGCAAGTATTGCATGCAGATTGTCTCCTTTATTAGGAGATATCAAAACCTCCAGTGACAATTCATCACTTTTCTAATCCTATTAGCAGTCATGGAAAAATGCCAAGTCATTTCCCACAAATCTCCCTCAGCTCTCTTTACATCCTTAGGGCACCCAGGACTAGAGCACTGCCTGAGTCAAATAACATTGACTGGCTCTCAGTTGACTGAAAAACCCAACCCTGTGCTAGAGGGGTTTTGCAAAATTGTTTTAAAGGACAGCAGAACACCAGAGTTGAGGTTTTTTTAACTGGAGATGCTGCGACTTATTTTTTTTATTTTGTTTGCACATGGGTTGGTAGCAAGACTGCCCTACAAGGCCATGCCCCACCATAACTCCTAGTAGCCATTGTCTCTGATATCAAAATTACTTGTAAATTCTTTAAGATTTGAAACACTGCTACAATAACCTGATTTTGCAAGTTCCTCTTGTAAAATTTTCAGACTAATGTTCATTTTTATGGTTGGTATAAAGGGTAGAATATAGTTTAATTTCATGCAAGTGCTAGAAGCTCATGCTAACAAATTCAAATTCAAAGGAGTATATCACAGATAGGACAGTTCACCTAGGGAAGCAATGGACACTTACACACATAAGATCCTTAGTAGTCATTTCATTCAAAGAACAAATATTTTAGACCTTTTCTTCCAAAAAGTCAAAATACCATCATCTGAAAAATAAGAAAAATCAAAACATTTTTTCCTAAGTGAAATATATTTTATATCTTTTCACAACGTTGTTCCAGGTTTTTTACCAGTTCCCACAATGTATCATTGGAGGTACTGTGCAACATCCCAAGAGCAGAGTGTGGACGAGGCAAAACAACCCCAGCTCTCTACTCTGTTAAAAAAAATAAAGAATTTGGGGATTCATGCTACAACATTTAGAACCTCCTGTGGTTTTTATTCTTCAAACACAAGGCAGCAGTTTTACAGTATCACTTAATACTACGTGACCTGTTCTTTCTGCTGGGATTCAGCCATAGAGGACAGACAGGGCTGTTCCTCAGCTTGGACAAAAGGATGTTAGGAATACTCACACCATGGATCAGCCCAGTGCTGAGAAAGACAGGTGAGCAATGAGTGAAAAGTTCCAGGGTCTCTTCACAGATGTGTCTGCCATTTATCTCACACCTACTCTGGTACACAAAATTCAAGGGAGAGCACATTAGAGAACAGCCAGACTAATGGTCTGCAGAGATCCTTTTGTTAATGTTCTCTCTTTACACTAAAAGTATGCTTTTAGCTAAATGCCTTTGCAGTTCCCTTCCTGGGCACCTAAATGAATAAAAGGGTGATAATGGCACTTTCATTATTTTAGGAACATATTTACGCCTTAACCAAGGAGCTCTTGGGGGGCACAAAAGACAGAGATGCCAGAGCTTAAACTAATAGGAAAATGTTTTGTGGATCATGTTTGAAATGAAAATATAAACTGTTATCATCTGCATCTTAAAGAAAAAACCCAAAAATGGTAATAAGATTCATAAAACAGCAGTCAAACTTAATCCCCTCATCGTATCAAAATGTCTGTTTCCACAAGTTTTCAGGAAGAAACCTGCAGGAAGTTTTCTTGGACAATCAGGAACTAAAGAATTTTTTTCCCGTGGCTTCAAACAATGTTTTCTCTTTATTGCAAACTTTTAAAACCATGAAATCATGGTTTTCTTTTGTGACAAATATCATCCCTTAAAACAAAACTTCAAGTACATATAGACACTAGCAACCTTGAGCCACCAGTCTATTAAAAAAATTGGGGCTCTCTGGTCTTAGCAAAGGCATGCATTTT
Source organism: Argya squamiceps (assembly GCA_037834095.1). Taxonomy (NCBI): domain Eukaryota; kingdom Metazoa; phylum Chordata; class Aves; order Passeriformes; family Leiothrichidae; genus Argya; species Argya squamiceps. Next base: position 6,034,379 of record JBBMKD010000013.1, on the reverse strand, counting down.
TAAAGGAAAATTTAAATAAAGTTTATCCTTTGTGATATATTAAATTTACTTATGAATTATGGATTGGTCAGGTTCTGGTCTCATATTCTTCTGGACTGTTTTCAGTGCAGTGTCCATCAAGATGCAACTTCTCAAGGCTAACACAGGAACACGGGAAAATTTATCCCTTCAGGTGATCCTTCTTAATTTGGCATTTGATGATTGGAACAAAAAAACCCTTACAAAATAAAGAAAATTATGAAATCTAAAGTAAAAATTTAAAGCAACGCAGAACACTGAAAAATGCCAGCATGAGATCTAAAGATTCTACAGAATTAGCATAGTGAGCATATGTTCATGTTCAAAGATAACAGACATTTTTGATAACCCTCCCTAAACTTAGCTCATCTGTGATTTACATATTTAAATGTTCCTTTTTTTTTTTTTTTTTTGCAATGAACTAAATCAGGGTCACCTTCATCATTCGTACGGAAATATACACACAGCTTTCACTTATATAAATGTTTAACTACAAATATTACACCTCAATTTTTAAACAGTAAATCTGGATCCAATTGCTCATTTTCTTATCCAGGAATTTTTGTAATTTATAATTATATTTTCTTTCTCTGAATGTGTGCCAAAACTCTGTCTGCAGAAATGATACTTGCAGTTCATTCTTCCACAGTTGAGTTGATTATTTTTTGGATCTGGGGTTTTTTTTCTCAATAATCTTCTTATAAACTCCTTAGTAAACTCCTATAGGACAGCAGCAATCTAGCTGCTTTAAAGTTTTTATCAGAACTTCTTTATTTCCAGAAAAAAGTTTGGGAACTCATAATTCTAGCACAAGGCACTTCTAATAGACATTTCTGACTAGCTTAGTGTTAGGCATGATAAAGATAATTTGATGTGGACAGACAAAGAGGGCAATCTAACAGCATAAATCTCACCATTCCATTAAAAGCACAGGTAAATGCCTAAAAACCCCCAATCACAAAATTATCTCAAAACATTTTGAAAGCATCTTAAAAATGCAGATTTTTTTTTTTCCCCTTTATATACGGTACCTGAAAGAACCATGGACTCATGGGAACGACACAGGAACATTCACAATTTTACCTGAAAAGAACAGATTTTAAGTCACACTTTCCTAAGCATCTGTGTGGTTTGCTGTGAGCAGTTACCAGGGCCTGATGTAACATTTCAGCTGTGACAATTTCTGTCTGATTTTTGGCTGGAACACAAAGCTGTATTTCCAAGCTGGCCTTTGCTGCAGACACATTTCCATCCAGAACAAGCTGATCCTTCTGGTTTACTCACCTCCAACAGCACTTTGGATCTGGGGACTGGCAGGGCTGCGCATGGATCTAAATCCTTCTTGGAATTGATGGGAAAAGTATCTTCTCCTTTTTTTCATTTTCCTTTTTTTTTGCCAAGTGAGCTCTGATTAGGTTACAAAGTCAAAATTATCCATCAAGATACAACAAATACTCCTATTAGCATGAACAGATCTCACAGCATTTGTATGAGAAAAAGCTGACCATCTAATGAGGTAAATTCTGGAGCTGTGTTTGTGTTCCACATGTAATTACCCTCCACAGGCCAGGGAGGCTTGCCAAGGGCACTGCTGCAGCTTTTTACAGCAGGTTATGTACTTACATTTTATATATGAATATCTAAAGATACTTCAGGGCACTACTGGAGAAGCAAACTGCATTAGTGGCTGTGCCAGTGGATATGCAGCTTCCATGGCTTCAGACAATGTTTTCTCTTTATTGGGAAGTTTTAAAAGCCCTGCATCCATTTCTTACTCTTTGGCTACACCACTAAAAACCCCAAAATACAGCACAGAGTGCTTGAGAGCCTACATTAGCCCTGCTATCACTCATGCTCTTGGTTAAGGAAATCCCCCAGGCCATTTGTCAGTGTTGTGAAACTCCCACAGCGAGTGCAGCCAGCCATGGCATCCCCTGTGCCCAGTGCTGGGTGTACCTGCCTCCCTGGAAGGGCTTGGGGCAGTGCAGGAGCTCATTACAGGGTTAGATGAGCATTTTAAGGCTTTTTGCTGTTTCTGTCCTCAGTTCCTTGCACTGGCTGCTGGAGGCACTTCCACACTGCCAGCACTGAACAGGGATCAGTTTGATTCTTTTCCACTATGAATATTAGAAAGTAAACCAAAATATAATATACCAAAGCACATCCAAGTGTTGTAATATTAACTGCACCTTCTGAACGTGCAATAACTGGGCTTTCAGGATAAAATAACCCCTCTGTGCTTTTCCACTCCCTCCAGCTCCTGCTCCCCTCCACTAGCAGAGCTCTTGACATTGCAACTCTTCACCTCAGCCCTCACCTGCCTCCAAGGCCACATTCTCTGCTACCTCCCTGGTTTCCCCCAAAATGTGGGGCTCACAGAGGTGGCTGTCCTTGCTCTGAGGTGAGAGCAGAGGAGCCATCCATGGGGCAGCAGCACTGGGAACCAATTTCTCCTTGACAGCTCACCCAGGGAAAGCCACTTCAGCTGAAAAGAGAGGGAGAAGGAGAGACACAGGCACGCAGGAGATGGAAAAGCATAAGTTTTGTATTCAGTTTCCTGGGAAGGGGCATGTGCAGGTTCCAGATAAGAATCATTGAATAATTAAGCTTGGAAAACACCTCTAAGGTCACCAAGTCAAGTTATCAGCCTTATAGGACCCAGGTCCACCATTAAACCATTTGCCTAAGCACCTCACCCATGCATTTTTTGAATTTATGTGGCACAACTACCAGAGAGGGAAATATTTCACATCAGGGTATACTGAACAATATTTGATATCCAGCATTCTACAGCCCATGGTTTAAGGAGACAACATCATTAAAACCAGAGGTTTAGACTCAAATGAATGCTATACATTATAGGAGTGTCCCCAGTGAGACAGGCCCAAAGGACTGCACTGAGAAGGGGTTAAAATTTAGCCTGGATAATGATCTTCTGCTGCTATTAATCTAGTATATGGCATAGGAATACAGCACATAAAGTTACAGATTTTTCTTTTCTAAACAAAAAAATGTCTCCCAACAAAAATAACTGCCTTTCATTGTTCCCCTTTTCACTTAGGGCCAAAAGCCTGCTGATGTTTCCTTCATCTGCATCAAATTAAGTTCAGGTGGGAGGCTGGGTTTATTTGCTCTCTTTTCTCCTAGGAAAGCTGACCTGGTTATTGAACACATCTTTGTGGTAAAAAACTAAAATATAACTTCCTTGGTGCTGCTATTTTCCCCACAGATTTCACCGTTCTGCCTTCTCAGGTTATCAAAATCTGCTTAAATGAAAACCTTAAATGGGAATGTTAAATTAAAGAAAAACCTTTGTCTCATTCCCCTGTTATGAAGACTAATTTAATTATTGTTTAATCTGATAAATAAGCAAATATTCATTGAATATCTAGTTATTAAATTGCCAAATAATTACATATTTGGCTTAATTTAGTTGCCTTCAATTTACCAGTCTTCATTTCTCTGCAAGAGAAAACATAGTCTTCATCCTTTATCTAGTAAATATTAGACACTTTGATGCTTGCCTGGTGCCACCCTATGTTCAGTGTAGAGTTTTATTACAGAAGGATAAAATGGGGTTTGCAAATATAAAATCTCCCAGGTTGCCCTCAGGTAAGTATAATACTTAAATGCAAGAGTTGTTATAATGAATCTGATAATTATACCATACACAAAAGGCAGGGTAGTAGAGGATGCTGCAGGAGTACCATAAATGCAGAGCTGTATTTCAGCTGCAAGGGCAGGGAAATGTTAACTCCTGTCTCGCTGAATTCAGATTTGCCACAGCGAGCTGATGAACAGGCAGCTTCTCTCCTGACACACTCACTCTATAAACACCAACAGTTGGACTAACTTCAAAGCTGGCTCTTTTAAGCCTTAAATATATGTTTATGCAAGCAGCCACCATTTCTTGCACTAGGTGGGAAATGCTGCAAATGTGAGTTGAAAAAATAGCAAAAGCTCTTGCAGTTGTGCCAGCAACAGACACTTTTTGGCAGACATTTGATGGAGCTTTCAAGTCTCATTGGTGCTGTATTTCCATGTTTTGAGGTTCCAGCAAAGTGATCAAAATGTGTATATTACCTTACTTCAAAACAAAACAAAACAAAGAAAAAAATTAAAATGAAAATACTAAACACGTTGAGTAGTTTGCGTTTGCAGCAAATTACGATTCATGATATTCCTCCCTTTGTTTTGTTCATTTTCTGGCTTCTGAAGAGTAGGCATGCTGCTGCCTCAGTAATATTTACAGCACATGGTAAAACTGATTTCTCTGTGATCAAAATCCCTCATTTTTTACTTCCCTGCTTAGTCTTAAACACAATATTGCTCTCAGTTAGGCTGCATAATAAAAGCATGTCTAATAACAGAGACTCCTTGTTTGTGTTCCTCACATCACTGACATTTAGAGAATTATTTTACAATGGCATAATGGGGTTCAGAGAACATTTTCAGTAACAAAAGATGGTCACAATTTCACTCCTACCTAGTATTTCTACTGCATTATACATTAATTATACCTTAATTAGAAAATTATATCAACTGGAGTAACAGACTGTGTACTGCTTTTGCCTGGGATAGAGCTAATTTTCCTCATAGAGCCAACATGGGGCTGTGCTTTGGGTTCCTGCTGGAAAGTGTTGATAGCACAGGGATGTTTTAGTTATGGCTGAGCAGCACTTACACTGTCAGGGCCTTTCCTGCTCCTCATCCCCTCCAGCAGCCATGGGGCTGGGGGGAACAAGGATTTGGGAGAGGACACAGCTGGGACAGCTGACCCCAAATGACCCAAGGGTGTCCCATACCCCATGGTGACATGCTCAGCTGTGGGAGAAGCAGCAAGGGGACACAGAGTGATGGTTTGTGTCCCCAAGCCACCCTCAGGGGTGATGGAACCCAGCTTTCCTGGGGATGGCTGAACACCTGCCTGGACATGGGAAGTGGGGAATGAATTCCATATTTTGCTTTGCCCTGTGTGCTATTATTTTCCCTACTAAACTGTCTTTATCTCAACTCACGTGTTTTCTCCCTATTATTTTCTAATTCTGTCCTCAGCCCTGCTGGGGAGCAGTGAGCAGAGGATCTGTGAAACTGAGCTGCTGTCTGGGCTTGAACCATGACACCATGAAAAAGTGATCCTTTCTAGAAACACAGCCTGAGTATTTCCATCTGTAAAAGGGGCAAGATCAATATTTAATTACCTCATGAGGAGTTGGGAGAGCTGCCTCAGGATGCTGTGCAAAGGGCCACTGACCAGTTAAAGAGAGAGAAAACTCTGCTCTTATTTAAGATGTGCCAACACCTCAGTATGAAGGTGTGACTTGAGCCTGTGAGACACCTCCCCTGGGAGCAGAGGTTAAGCAGTGACACTCTGGCATGGCCTTGCACAGCTGGAGGAGAGGTGTGAACATGAGGCACAGGTGTGGTGTTAAACCACACTCCTCCTGCACTGCAGCACCAGTGCTGGTAGAGGTGCCACAAGTTACTCAAAGCTTCTGTTGTAACTTCATTCAGCTGGCAGGACTTGCCTTGAAATGAATTTCTGGAATAATTCCAGATATGTCACAGAGTAATGCACATAAGAATTGGAAACAAAGCACTTATTGAGCTACATGGTTTATACACTGCTTTGTGTCCATAAACTAAGTGAATTATTTCTTATGTGCTAAAAATGTTCAGTGTGTCTTAGATGCCATACACGCAGCAGAGTAAGACATTATTTGAAACAAAATAAAAATATTTACACTTATCACATTTAGATACATTTTGAGTTTCTTCTCTTCCTTCTTTGAAACTGTGGTTTATATTTGCAGTTGAAACATTATGCTAAATTCTCCTTGGCACACAAACTCATATCCTTTTACAAGTCAGTTGGCTGCCTTATAGTGCATCACTGTATTGAAAAATCACAGCTGGTGGGAACTGGCACATCATGGAAAAATACAGAGCATTTTACAGATATTTTAAATTCTGAAGTGGGCAGTTGGGGAAGGACAGTGGAGAACCCTTGCCAAGCAAAAACTGCAGAAATGCAGAAACTCCTCTGCACCAAGAAACTCTGGTAACTCAAGAATGCTGCCTGCAGAGAGTGTACTTTAAACCCCCCCTGATAAATCAGTGTGAAACTCAGCCAGATCTGAAGGAAAGCCTCACCTTGGCATGCAGTCATCATCCTCCTGCCCCATATCCACATACTGTGAAAACTTCAAGGCACTTCAACATGTGGCACACTTAGGGCACACTCCAGGAGCACTGGTGGGCAGTGACTTCTTGTTTCAGGGCATCTCATAACAGATGGAATTTGCAGCATTTGACATCTAACAGGAGATACAGTGGAGTTACGTGTGCATGAAAAACCCAAAATGAGTGACAAAGCAAAATATCAGCCAAAGTCTGGTCAGGAGCATAAAAACTGAAATAAAGAAGGAAAGCATCTGGTCTGCATTATAAGAAGTCAATATTCTCTGGTGCTATTTCTTAGTGACAATTAGCAGTTGAGTTATGCTTTGGAAGAGAGGTCAGATGATCAAAAGCCTGGTAGGAAAAGGGAGAAGTGTTGGCTGTCAATTCTTCCACTCCTGTCCTTCCTACAGCCAGCAGTGGCACTACCAACATCAGAAGGTAAAATCTTGACTCTGGCAATGCAGCCTAGAAAGACTGGGCTGATTGCATCTGTATAAAAACTATGATAAGGCCAAAGGCTCAATAAATGGATTATTTCTGGAGAAGACCTCTCCATTCACACGACACCCCATGGTCACTCTGCAGATCCACACAAGGACACATTGTCATTTTAATGCCTGGAATTCAGCCTCCTAACCCAGCAAAATTAAGCTTTGAAACCACCAAGATTTATGAGGATGCCTCAATGAATTTTTGGCAGTTTATTTTAAAAAGAGATCCCTGACATTGCTAAGCAGTAAAGTAAAGCTTCATTACTATTAAAGGTAAACTGCTGTGTGGCCAGGTGGCCAAGATGGCCAAGATCATCCCAGGTCAGAAGTCAACCACCTTTGGGCCAAGTAATCACCTCCAAAGAAACAAAATCATTAACTGCCTCGGACAGAACTCACAGCAGATTTTCACAGCCACCAGGAGCAGGACATTGGTGTCTGTAAGCTGTTAAGGTACAGTCATGTTCTGTCCTGTTGGACAGAACATTTTAATATGGAAAGCCTTTCCTTCAATGGAAAAGGCCCTGAAAACAGAAACATGCATGTGGACCATTCATTGTTAGAACAGTTAATCATAACTGATCCCTACACAATGAATAGTAAATAAGAGTTATTATTAATAATGAATAATAAGGCTGAATTATAATGGTGTGTTTATTAGGCTATCAATAATTAACAGGGATTTGCCATTTATTGTAAATACTGTTTCTTTTTCTGCTGCACCTTTGGATGGCACAATTTATATGGTAATTTTATATGAAACAGCACCAATTACAGCATGGCTATTACAATAGGGTAGAAACAAATGATGACTTTATCAGTTTTGTTAACTTTTTCATTTTATTCACTTTCAGCACAGCCTGCAATGTAAATATGATCTAGAGAAGGGAATAAAGAAGTTTTGTGCAAGCGTAATAACTATGGTTGGTAATTTAACTTCCCCCAGGCAATCACATGGCAGAAATAAATATGATGGGACACAAATGAAGGCAGGCATGGTGTGGAAAAAAGGGTATTAGGGTTTGTTAACTAAAAATGCCACTAGTTAAAATAAAAGTTTGTGATTTTAATCATTGCATTACTAGAAGAGAATTGCCACTAAGCTGTCCACATCATTTAATAGAATCTTGAAAATGTCAGGAAACACAGCCCATCTTTAAAAATATTTAAAAACAATTCTACAATCCTGTCAGAATCTGCAGCTTTGATATTAATAATCAGTGTTTTGAGAACTGCCTTAGATGAACCTGGGTGGCACACAGATGGCAAGTCATTTACATGATAAAAAGGAGAACTGGCCCATCTCTGGATCCCCAGGGGGTGCTGTGACCCATTAGCAGAGGAAAGACGACCTTTACTGAATAATAATTGAGAACTATTACTAAGATAATTACAAAACCAATTGACTGCCAGAAGGCCTAGACCTTGGCTCTCCAATTTATATAGCAACTGCTGGTTATCTGTACAGAAAAAAAGACAGGCTTAGGGTTCACAAACACCATAACCTCAACATCTGCCTGCCATCTAAAGATAATGATCTGGTATTAATTAATTTGAACAGTGCAGTCATTGCAGAGGTAAGCTGCATCACAAATCAGACACTTAACATAACCTGAAGTTATCATGTTTCCATCCAGCCTGTATTGACAGGAAGAATGCTGCCAGGTAAATTAAACTGTTGCAGGTCACAACATGAAAATGAATTAAGTTAATTCTCTTTAACAGGGAACATGATTGTGACTCTGTGCTGGATGCTGTACCAGTTAACATGATAAAAGCTTTTTAAAAAATGTTTTGCAAAATGCTCCTATCATGCCATTTTGTAGTGCACATACCTGCAATTGCTTTATCAGTTTCCTTCGCTTACAGGAAGGAGGAGATAGAAGTTATTGGCCTTTGTTAGTTTTCAAAAGAGGGACTTCAGGGAACAAAATTATTAAAGGGTGTCTGTGGTGAGACGCCACCAATTCTCTGTGGGGGAAATCCTGTGCAGCACTAAAAATCCATGTAAGATTCTCCTGGGCTTCTCCCATGTCTTCTACAGGCATATGAGATATAAAAAATACAGTCAACACACCATATGTGTTGCTGATTGGATTTCCAAAATTATCCTTCCTTATGTGTGAAGGATATTTTGAAGCAGCTTTCAAAAGCAGAAGGATTTAACAACTTAGCGCCAAGTTTCACACCTGGGAACTGATATTTAGGAATGTAGAACATCAGAAATACCTGGAACTCTAAAAAATCATAGCTAGACTTCCTCCTTATGATGGAAACAGCTGAAATTACTGTGACAAATGCTTTGGATAAAATGTTCTTTCACCTAAAACCTACTTCTTGATTTTTAGCTCTGCTACTAAGTCCCATAGTTGGGATTCTTTGAGGACTCTTCACTAAAAGGAGTGTTACAGGTAATCATTCTTCAAGGGAGATAATTTAAATCACAGCATGAAATTTATATAAAATTCAATTCACATTTGAGACCTGTAGTAAAAAAGAGCTACCAACACTGACAGAATGCTTGTCCTGCATGACAGAAATGCTAATAGAGATAATTTCATATCCAAGAAGTTCCTATATAATAGCATGTAGTGGACAAAGGAGATAATGCACTCAGTTTGCAATGAGATGTGTGAGGTAGGATTCAAATTAATGAAGAGTTTAAAAAAAAAATTACTTCTCTCTCAGGTGAATCATCTACCACCAAATTCAAACATGTAAGACAACTGGGACCTGAGGACATTTGCTCTGAATTTCAGGAGTCCCACCAGCTGGCAGGTCATACCACAAAATGGATTGGTTTGGGATTGAAGGTTTAGATTAGTCAGGATTGATTGATTTTTTTTTTTTTTTTTTTTTTTTTTTTTTTTTTTTCCGGCTCTCCATTTCAAGAGGAAGTGTTTTGGGGGAAGTAAAGCACTGCTGGTATTTCTGTGGGAGTTCCCTCTTCTTCACATGGTCCTGACTGGGGCAAAATCTGGATTAGGAGCAAGGAGTGCATGGAGTGAGGGCTGATAGCAACACTGACCATGAGAACTTCCTCACAGACAGTCAGGATTCGGGAAAAGCCAATTCTCCATGATCTATCCATGTTCAAATTTGGAGTAATCAAAGAATGGCATCCTCAAGATCTGCCATCAGAGCTTAGACAGGAAAGTTTTATTCTGCTATAATGCCTTTGTTTACAAAGACCCTGGCTTAGAAGACAGCATAATTTTATTAAAAGTCTTTGACAATTTATTCCTGTGAGCACTCCACAGTCACAGAATTTATTATATTTTTCTACCGACCTGATATAAATAAAATCTGAAAAAATAGTGAATATATGAATAGATTAATATATCCTCTAAGAGAAAGGAAATCAGTGGCAATCAGAAATAGGAAGAAGAAAAGTGATAAATGAAGATAATAGAAGATAAATGTCTTGATAAGACAAAGCAAATCAACCCAAAAAATGTTTGAAAGAGTGGAATCACATTCTGGTAGGAAGAGCTGAGGGAGGAAAATGCAGCAAGGCATAAGAAGGAAGAATGGGGATTAGGGCAGAGTAGGGGCACCCATTTTTCTATTAAATCAGCACCACAACAGTAGCTGAGACTCCCCAGGAAATAATCCTCAAAGTTCCTTGACAGGGCATTTTGGACACAGACAGAGTATGGCTTACATAACTCCATGTAAGCCATAACCTTAACCCCACCTCCCCAATTTGTCTGAACACTCTCACTGTCACACATCCAACTCTGTGCAATTTCTGACTTGCCCAGGGAGGAAAAGGAAAATTTAAATCAATGTATGCACTGTGTCCTTGGAATCAAGAAAACATCTTGCTCTGGGATTGGAACTATTGCAAATGTCTGGTGGCACTTTCTACCCAGTGACTTGTGGAGAATCTGTCCACAGAGATTGACACTGAAGTCAGTCCATTCTCTGTGGGTTACATATTTGTGCTGTAATTCATCCTAGAAAGGTTTGGTTTTTTTAAAATTTCCTGTCAATCACCCTATTTCCATTAATAACTCCTGTGATAAAACACGTTTTCAAGCAGCTTTTCCTCAAAAGACTTAAGCTGTAGGTTGGCTCTTACGCAGCTTTTGACTGTTGTAATTGTAGTGGAGATCAACAGAATTGGATGCTGTTCTGTCATCCTTGACTGGGCTCCTGGTGCTAATCAGGAGTTGGAAATTGCACATTCAGATGGATTTAGGGACATATAGTATGTGACAATTCAGCAAGCAGCAAAGAGCATTGTTTTGAATTCTTAAAGGTTAGTGATGCAAGCTGCAGCAACTAAAGATTTTTGAGCCTTGAAAGAAAACCAATTAGGTGTAGGAAACAAACACATTGCAGTAATGTAATCTATATTTTCATACATTTAAGGCCAGGAGAAGAGATTAGTTCATCTACACTGAGTTTTTGTTTCAGATACTTGTATTCCATCCAATTACCTCTGATATTGAGCCCCCCATTATTTGTGTTCAGGCAAAAAATGACTTTCAGAAAGTATATAGACTGTATTTGAAAGTCTCCAGAGATGAGGTCTACCATTTTCTACTGCAGCATAGCCTGCCCCAAAGTTTAATTACCATCTCTGTGAAACAGAGAGAAAAAAGCAACAGCAAGTGCTTTATTTCTAATTTGAAATTGCCTTGCTTTAGCTCCCAGCTACTGGTTCTTGCTATATGTTTCTTCGGTAGATTAAAGAATCCTGTAGCATTTCATGTTTTTTTCACAGAAAGGTGTTTATACAGGCTTAACTTTCTTTTTTTATAAGCTCAACAGAAATCTCCCACTGGAATGCATTTTCTCTGCCCTCCAAAACCTTCCTGTACCTCTACTTTGTACATATCCCTTTTTTTTTTCCTTCTGCAGCAGATAGCAGGAACATTCCCAATATTCTGCTATTCATCTGCAACGGTTAGAGACTTTAATACCACCACACTACTTTAAATTCTGTTTTTATCCATAACCTTAAAGGAATTTTTACCATAATGAAAACTGAGCAAATTTTGCCATTGAAATCATGAGGGGAAAAGAGATGAGGCATTAAATGCAAGCCAATGTACTGAAGGAAGCAAAAATAATAGGTCAGATTTAGAGCCCAATGGGCCAACCTGCAGAGCAAGCTGCATAAGCAACCCACACATTGCAATTTTTTTTCCATAGTACTGGAAAAAAGCATTGCCTCCTTACAAGAAAAGCATGCATACATTTTCAGCAAATCATATCTTGGAAAGATTTAGAAAGGGAGAAGAGAAAGAAAACTCTGTTTAACATATTATGGCTATGATAAAGCCTTGTTTTTGCATCTGATATTATGGTAATAATGGTATCTTTCTAATCTCCCAAGAGCTGAAGGGATGACCAAATAAATCACCTGTTCCCCAACAGCCTAATGCAGACTTTGAAGGTGGTCACAGTACTGACAAGTACTGACTTTCCTAAAACTCTTTAGAAACACGAACACTTTGGCTTTTCCTGCCATAAATGGTTAAAATACAAAATTACTGGGGGGAAAGGTGGGGAATTCATAGAAGCAGAACAAATTCTGAAGCTTATGAAATCACAGCTTAATTTTAATGGAATACAGTCAATTAAATAAGCATCATAGAAACATAACAAACAATGCAGGTTACAAATCTTGTTAGCTGTGAATGTGTTACACATTTGTTAAGATGACCTTGGTTTGTGTGACACAAACTGGGCACCAGATGGACAGCTGCCTGAGGGAATTGTTTTTTCTGCCAAAGTACCAATATTCAAGTCAATTTTCATACTTTCTTTTGTTCTCATTCTTATGGTTTTGGACTGGCATAAGTTCTTTGTTATTTTTCATAATCACTTTTCTCCTTGGGCATCCTTATGCTTATTGGTTTGTTATATTGGTCTCTATCTGTGCAATGATCTGTGTTTCTGTGATTTCCATGGATTTATTATTCTTACAAGAATCAGCTTTAGTTCTGCAGCTGTCATGCTCCATTTCTGTTAGAAATCTTAAATATCTATATATATTTCTTATGGATTATGAGTCACAGTCCACAATTTTAATTCTGAGCTTATAAAAAATGAAGTGATGTGTGACATAAAAACACAAAACATAAAACATTTTTAAAAGATCCTTAGTCTATTTTATAAACTATAACTGCACTTCTAGCTAAGCACAGCTGCCAGTCAAAGACTTAAATGCTTGGTTTTATCCCTCGCATGGCAAACAACACAATTAAGTGAAGGCAAATGAGTATTTCCCCAAATCTGATTCAGATTAAATAAAAAAAGAATTAGGGATCACTTCAGGCTTATTCAGAGCACAATCAAAGTTCAAACAATACGACAACAAAGCCAGTCTGCTGTGAGGTTTTATTTGGGGAAAATAATTTTCTGCACATCCAAGTGCAGAGGGTCTACACGAGTGCAGCCCAATTATCTTTATAAGCTGTGTAAGGCTGAGGGTAAGGAAATTAAAGTTTTAGGAATAGTCCAGATACGGTATGAAATATGCTTTTCATTTAAGATAATAGAATCATGTTCACAAAAATCTACTGAAAACGATAGCTGAAAAGACAAAGGAAGGTGTAGCCATGCCAAGAAATGTGCAAATTTAGTTTGTTCATTTGTTCAGGTCTAGAGTAAGAGGAAAATTCAACACTATGCCAACCCTGGGCATCACCTTGTTCCTCTCAAGGTAACCTGGAATCCTGTTTCTATGAAGAAGCTATGTCTCACAGTTTCATTGGAATTTTTATGCCTTTGCTGTATAAAAATACTGATTTCAGTGATTGTTCATACAACAATCTGGGCTTTTTGAAATCAATCTTTTCTTATAATATCCAATAACAGCTTTCCCCAGCAGGCATATTTAATTTCACCAAATCCCACATCAGTTGAAGCTCATTTCTTTCCACAAACAAAACCCAACAAAGACAAATTTCTTACTTTATGTTCTGATTTGTGTATTGAGACCATAACTCATTTTTGACCAAAGAAGCAAAGCCAGAAGTCAGTTTTATTTTTTCACTAAACTGACCCCAAAACTTCCAAAGGACTGTTACAGTCAGTCAATAAAACCTGAACTAAACAGTTAATTTGTATTGAGAGCTGAGAAAAAAGTATCTATAGCACCAACATAAAGCATTTGCAAGCTCATATGTTTTTGCTGCTTGCACATTTGCAGAACATTTGGGTGCTGAGATGAAATTCTGCACCTGTTCAGGGACAACTCTCCCACATTCACTCATTTTTCTGGGGAGCAAAACACAAATTCAAAAAGTGCTGGACCTAATGAGGCCAAGTAACCTGCACACAGCAGTTGGAGAGAGCCATGAGTGAACCACAAAACTGGAGAAATCACTGAAAATAATGTTTGTCTTGAGGCCATAGCTGAGGCAAATATAACCCTGTGTCATTGTGCATCCCAGGTACTGTAGGAGCAAAAGGAATCACCCAGCACCATCTCACAGTGCAATGGTTTCCCAACTCTTTCTGCTTTCCCTGCCTTCTGCACCACTGCACAGCCCCAGGGAAAGGCTGATCAAGCAGGAGCTGGCTTTCCCCCAGGAGAATCCCAGTTTAAAACCCATGCAGATAATCTGTGCTCAGTTCATGGCAAAACCACAAGTCTACACTTGTGGGTGCACTACATTCGGCAACTATAAGAAACAAAAATTAGATTTTTTGTTTTTTGCCTTTCCAATTGCCTGTGTTGGATCAGACTGCAGTATTGGTTACCATTTGGTTTTGGTAGGAAAGCAGCTGGAAGGTAGTTAATATTGACTGATTTTTTTGCAGTAACTTCTCATTTCACAGTTTCTGAGCACGAAATCAAGCCATTCCATGAAATAAAAGATCTGATGATAAAACCCATTTAAAACAACCTTCTGTCTGTAGAAGCAATTGTTGAAGTTAATTAAAATAAAGCACCCAGCTTTTGACAGAACAAGCGGGTGGCCTCTCAAATTTTGGTTCTAGCATGCACAAGGAGCAGATTCCTGAGACTGGCTCTGCTGCTTGGATGCAGCAGTCTCTCACACCAACATGAGGGATAAAGCACCAGGCTTGATGCTCTTATAATGGATTTAACATGAAAGGAAAGCTTTCAGGTACCTCTGGTTGCTATGAAACCATTGACATTTTCTGTTGGAAAGTAATTTGTCCTTAGTATAGTACTAAATTAGAAAGCAAGTAAATGGTATGTGTGCAATACTGAGGACTCTAATTGCTTTTGAATGGAAGGTAACACCACCTGAGCAGAACAAAAAGCTTAATGTTGCATCTCCCATAGTCCAGCAGCAGCAATGACTCTGAGATGGCCACTCTGGGCCAGGAGATTCCTGTGCAGTAGAACTGCCTACCTGACATCCACATCCTTTTCCATCAGATGAGAATCTGGCCCAGAAATTATTAAGCACCTTTGTGTGAATTCTGCAGCAGTCAAACAAAGACTTCAATAAGTTCCCAAGCACCCAGCTAGGTAAGATAGTGAGGTTTCTCAGAAATATAATTAAGGAAAAAGACAGGTTAAGGTTGGAAAAAGCCTTTAAGATCATCAAGTCCAATCAGTAACCCAGCTCTGCTGCGTTCATCACTAAACCAAGTCCGAGCAGGATGACAGGTAAATAAGAACAAGAGGCTGAGCAGACTCTTTGGCTCAGGCAGGCCTGCTTCTAGGGGAAGTTGAGGAAACCTCATCCCAAGATCACCCCAAAGTTAATACCATCAGCACAAAAATGGCCTTCAAAAAGAATCTGGAGAGTCCAGCACGAGTGCCATCACTCTCCCAACAAAAATATTTCATTTTCACATTCCTCTGTAATAGGCTAATAGCTTCCAGCACAATCAGCAGCTCAGGTCACAGACCTGAGTGTAAGAATGATCCTTCCCCCAAATTAGTTATTGGCTGCCTGGGACAGAGAAAATCAGGTTGTAAAGGTAATCAGGATAAACAAATAGATACCAAGATTTCCTCTGAGCAACAGGGCAGTGAGACGTGTTTGGACATTAAGAACTACACAGCTGAAGAATATTATTGGGTCATAAATATAACAGGACAGCATTATTTTGAAAGTTTTCTTGGGTTTATTTGAATAATAATATACCATGTTCTTTTGTATTTCTTTCCTTTGTGCATTGAATTTGGTGTGTATTACCTCCACATGAATAATGCAATCTAGCAAAATTGATGGCACAGTTCTTTTGTTAAAGCAGTTATGAAATGAGAAAACAAAATCTACAAGGAAAAGTTATGAAAAAAACAACATTTCTCCAAGAATAAAAAGATGAAGTTGCCTGGCCGTTTACATTTGTCTCCTGTGTCATGAATATTAGATCAGATTCTTTTTATTAATCCATTGATAGTTCTGTAAGGCAGCTCATTTTTGATAAACTCTGTCAGGGCTGCTGTAAATACAAAAAAGATTTATGAATTAATTTTCATACGTAAATGACAAAATCTTTTGATACATTTGAAATATGTGCCTCGCAGTTAAAATAGATATATGTGCATGCATACATATGTATTAATTTAACATTCAGATCAGCTTGTTCTTTTAGAACACAGCTTAATGTCAACTCTGCTTTTCTGGGGGGAAAAACAGTAAACTAAAAAGGTAATTGACATTGAGGGCGTACTAAAATGAAAGATATGGACAATCTGTGGTGTGGGAATTTTGCTGGACTACAGGTGTAGTGGGTTTTATTTCAAAAACATTTTTGTTTTCAAGTACCACCGGGTTGTGCAGCCAGTATGCTGTAAAAACACAGACATCTACAGCTCATTACTATTATTACTTGAATTGTCTTTATAGAGACAAGGCCCAGTCATTAACCTGTTAGGCTAAAAATAGCACAAAAAGCATAAGCTCTGTATCAGTCTGCAATTGAAGTGTACATGTACCTCACCAAAGCCCTGAATATCTGCATAAAACCAGAAATACCTCTAAGCTCCACATTTCTGTCAGCAGCAAATCACAGAGTGGTTCAGCCCCTCCATTTCCTTCCTTTTCCTGTGAGACAGGGATTGTGATGGCCCTGCCAGGACTGGCACTGCCTGCAAATGCTGAACAAGTGAGCTGAAATCAAATTTTGCTTCTTTTCCCGTGTACCACAGCAGTGACTTGTGTACCAGGACACCCGTGCTGACACTACAGGAGTGTGGCACCCTCCTCTTTCTCTGTATCTTTCAGGCATTTTACAAAGGAAACTCAGAATGATTACTTTTATTCTGCAGATGGGAAAGCCAAGGTACAAAATCATGGAGTGACTTTCTCCAGAAGGATGGGTGTCTTATCTTTTTCATGGATCATTTGTTCATATAATATAACACAAGCTTGCTTAGCCCCTTGACATGAACATTTTTAGGTTCTACAAGTGAAAGACAGAATTAACCAGCTCATTGCTAGACAGAAAATGAGGCAGGGATGATACCCATGAGGCTCAGTTCTGGATCACCTTTTTGCAATCACTGTACCTCTCTAGCACTTTGTTGTGTGCTCTGTTTGTGTAAACTTCCTGGAGAAGAGGCTTTTAATTGTGGTATCATCCACAGGAACTACTGATTAATTCATAAGAATCACAGAGTAAAAAATATGCAGTAGTCTGTGAGAAGAAATAAAACAGATTGAACTTCTTAATCTTCTGTGTGCTTCATCCACATTGTCTGGGACCAGAATAATTTCCAAAAGCTCAGAGAGCAATTTAGCCACCCTTCCTGGTCTGTAGTGTGCCCTCACGTTCTCTACACCAGGATACATTTTGTGCAGTGGATTATTCTGCCCTGACATTGTTTTGACTCACTTTTAACATATCCATAACCTGTGGTTTGGTGTAGGAGGGTCAGGCCAGAGGCCAGCAGGATAATGGGATTTGTAATTCTAAAGGATCTTGTTCCATCATATGAAATTGCTTCACAATGCTCCTGCTTAGCAGCCTGCAGTCATGTGCTAGAAAGCCAAGTAATACCTGAGAGTGATGTAAACCAGCTTGGTCTGCACTAAATCTGGGGTTACACTTGATGTAGTAACTCTGCATTGTTTTAAATAACAGCATAACACCCCTGTTACATCCTACAGAGGATCAGAAATACTCCTGTACATGAAGAGAAAGTAGTAGATACACTTAATGAAAACACTTAAATAAGAAAGTCAACACAAAAACTGGTAGATGAGGTAAACATTTTTGCATTAAAATAAGAAGTTTAGATACACTAATTAAAACATTCTTTTCTACATGTACAGTATATTTTATACCAGCTGTGTCCTGAAGCCAGACTACAAGTCTATCAATAAAAGCATTTGTCATGTGTTTACAAAATACACCCCCCAAGCTTATTTGGATTACATGAATCCTTTTAAGGTTATACAAAAATGTGGCGTGTGTAGGCAGACATATTGACAATCCATGTCCAGGAGCATTAAAAATAAATAAGCAAGGGAAAAGATAAGTACTGAGAAGGATTTTGTACATCCAAGTTAATGCAGCATGTCAGGGAGCTGATCTGTCCTCCACCCTCCCACAGATTGAACCATATATTATTTCTTAGTACTAACACAGACAAGTATTTCATTATGACTCTTCATTATAGCCTCAGAGAGACTTTGCCAACTGTGCATCACATTCTTCTGCTCTGAAATATATTGGCTTAAATTCCTTTAGCTGTAAAGCATGCTTATTGACACTATATTTCTTCTGTTTATTTACCTCATTACTCACTTATGTTACTCTTCTCATGTTATTCTGACTTATATTGATAATTTTACTGTAAAATTGTACAAGCCATTCATGTCAAGACCTGTTCTTGTAGCTGGCTGCAAAAACTGAGTAAGAAACTCTTGGTTCAAATCAAAATAGTCTGTAATGCAAAAGACATAAAAAGCTTGTAGAATGTCTGTTAGCTTAATTGCTAGTGGGTGCTTAATTGCTAGATGGTGGGGCTTGCAAAGTTCTAACCTCTTTAAACAGACATCAATAAGGAAAATAAATAAATACATACAATAAGTAATGAAATATATATTGATAAATGTTATATGTGATCAGAAAAAAAATTACAGTTTTATGAGGAGAAAAAAGGGAATAAATAGGAAAGCTAGAAGATATTTTAAAAAAACATTGAATCAATCTTACTTCCTTATTTTTATAATATTCAAATATTCCTGTTGGCAGCTGACCAAGAAACCAGGCACATATTTTGTTGATGTCAATAAAACTACTTGGGCTAAATTCTGGTTAAGCCCACGTCAGAATGTGTCCCACCACCAGCTTGACAGAGCTCCAACAATCTATTTCCCAGGTGACTAAATTCAACACGTGCAATACCCTGAGGACACTGTATTAGCTGCAAGCAGCGTCGGGGAGAAGGAGGAGGGAAAAGCAAAGCTCCGATGAGGTTTGAGCAGGGTGTGCTTTCACCACACCTCACTGCAGGAAGCAGTTTAGTTCTGTGTTTTGCCACAGTGTAAAGGAATACACAGAAAAGCACGTTGGTGAATCACAAAATGCATCTTTCCTCACAATGTTCACAATGTTGTTTTGCTGCTCCAGGAGCTCTGAAAGGAGCTCAGAGAGAGAAGGGGGTGGGAGAGCTGGAACACTTCTATTAACCTATTAACTCACAGCCCCCCAGGGCTTGTTCATCATGGTGCCTATCAAAGTGTCAGTCTTTTCTATTACCTTCTCCTTCAGAAGATGTCTGTCTATCATTGTCATGCTCTTCCAGCAGGATTATCCATCATTTTGGGTAAAGCCAAATCATTCATTTTCATGGCTGTCACTGTTAGTGAGCCGGGATGGGGGGAAAAAAAGTGTTTTATTCAACAAAAGATAAATTACGGAATTTCACTCTTAATCATTTTCTTTTATTACTTAATCCAAAAGGTTGGGAGGAGGCTCTGCAGTTTATTACACCACCAGTCACAGGCCCCATTATATTTCAGGGTGTAGCAATACATCCTGCTTTCCAGCAGCTTATAAAACCAGCCATAAACATTAACTCCAGGCAAGAGTTTGTCACAGTGCTCTTGATTCAGAGCAGTGGTTGACTCCTGTGGTTAGCACTGGGATATCCCTTCCAGGGTTTTTTTTTGAGTTAGGCTGAGATAACTGGAAACCACCGTGGGTTGGTGTGATGAGCTGCAGCCTTGCTGGACCAAGGGTGCCCTGAAAGGGATTTCACTAACACCAGTTCTGCCTGAATGTCAGGCTCACAGCACCTTGATCTAGGTTATTATGATTTCAACACAGGGCACACCCTTCTTATCAACAAAATTTTCAAAATTAAACACTTAAAGCAAAATAATCATGCTGTTTAGCCCCATCAGCCTCAGCCATTAAACAAGATGGATGGAATAATACAAGGTGAACCTTCTAGAAGTTTGGACATAATTGTTTTTCACTGCTCACTGCCCTAACACACTTTTCATTATCCACAAAGTTATGGGACGAATTTATACTGAAACCTGTAGATATTTTTTAAAAATTTATAAAATAAGGCAAACAGCACAAGTTACACCCTATTCCCATTAATATTCCATATTAATGTCCTGCAAAATTCAGTCTCAAATCTTGATAATGTACAAATTCAGGGACTTGAGTAAAGCAAAATTATAAGTCTCTGCTTTTGTCTTACTCCATATTGAATAAATCCTCATCAGCTCTCCATTTTTTAATGTGAATCTTTATATTGACTCTCCAATCAAAGAAAACTAAGATCCTGTTGACCCTATTCCATCACAAATATCCACTAAGTTTACATATTCTGTTGCCTACCTCTGCCTTGGCTGAGGATGATGATGATTATTATTATTATTATTACAAGTTTTAGAAACTCAGTGACTCTGAGATAACTTCTGCCATTTTAGATTTGGTAAAAACTGGTTGCATATTCAGACTTTATTGGCCATTGGTAGGCAAGCATCTTCAAGCAGATTGAAACCAGTCATGGGCAAAATCCTTGAAGTGGAGTGGTAATCGTAGTGGCTGTAATTATGGGAAAAAGGAAGTATTATATCAAGGAACAAAAGATCAGAGAATTAAGACACAGTAAGGACAAACAGCCTAAGCTCAGTCATGTGAATAACTGGCAGCAGGACACCCTAGTCCTGGTGAATTCCTTCTCCTACCAAGTTCTGATTGAAAGACTAATGAAGTAAATGGGGAATCATCTTTTCACTCCACTGGGATTTGGATTAGGCCATGGGGAACTGGAAGAGATCCTGGATACGTCTACATGGTGTCTGGTGTAAACTCCTCATGTTCTCAGCCAACAACATGTGCTCTCTGGGCACAAGAGAGCTCCAGAGCTGAGCCCCCTTAGCAGGGCACAGAGCCCGAGCTCACAAAGCCTCTGGAAAGGCAGAGTGAATTATCTTGAACCCAAAACAGCTCTGTTGCAGCCACAAGGCTCCTGGCCAGCTTGGCACTTCAGCCAAACAAACATCACATCTGCCTGGTGGAGTGTTACAACATCTGCCTGAACAATCCCATGTAAATAAACCCATCCCTGTGCAGTTACACAGTCATGGAACATCCCTCACAATCTCAAATATGACTGCAGTGCAAAACCCCCTAAATATTTGTACAGAGCTGGAGCTCAAGAAATAATTACTTGGCTACATCTTGATAGTGTGGAGATGATGTCTCATTACTCTACAGAGTCAATTGCTCAAGTACTACTAAAGACAGCACTTGAGAAACATTGAGTGTCTTCTCATAATCACACTCCCAAGAGCTGCATTTGTCAGTGCTGTCCATAAGTGGTTCCAGGATAATTGTGCTAACCTAATAAAACCATATGTCAAATCCCACAGAACACTTGAAAATAAACTGGTGCTCTTAAAATGCAAAATTTGGATTTTTTTTAAATTAAAACTTGTACTTTTTACCTTCTCAGACTCTCTTCCCTCCCCAAGAATGTGTATATTCAATGTGATAGGTGTTCATCCATCATCAAAGGATCAGTAAAGGTTCTTATTTTGAAGGTGCTGATTATACAGCCTGTGATCTCAGCCTCCTGCTCCTTTCACCTTTCTCTCAGTGGAGAGTAAGGAGGGATTTTTTCCTACAGATATCCACAGGTACCTGGAGGGACTCATCTTATGCTTTTGAACCCAATGACCACCATAAATCTCCTGCAGTGCCATGTAATTTCTGGGAGGAAGACAACTACATCCTCCCTTTCCTAATTACATTTTTAAATAGATTCTGAGAACATTTGGAAGGCTTCCTTTGTTTCTTTCAAAATTCCTTATGTTTTCCTTACTTTTGTTTCAGCACTAGTACTCAGTACATAGATCTCAGTAATGCCTACATAGTAAAAAATGTTCACCAAAATTCCTATCCAGTTTTAATACTATCAAGGACAATAAAGCAAAACCCTGCAGGAGTTAGGGCGGATACACCTCCATTGCCTCATCAGGTGAGCCATACCCCTGACAGGCAGCACAAAGTGAAGATTCACCTAAACTCTCCCAAGTCATTGCCAATCCTGCCTAAAAAAAGCATAATTTCCATCTCCAGCTTCATGTTGGCAATCCCAGACACAGAATTTCTACCACAAGGCACGAGGATCTGGTCTACTGTTGGTTAATATAGTAACAACACTCATAAGGGTAGTAATTTGCATCCACTGATATGCAAAAGGAGGGGAAACAGTGTAGGATAAATGCTGGTGGAGTGTTGGTATCACTACCCATGCTGGCCCACGTGCAGCCAGTCCCAGAGTCCGTGCATGGGATTTTCCCACAGTTTTGCTTCCAGCACAGGCAGAGGCAGCTCAGATCCACCCTGCACACACCACCTGCAAAAAAAGCCTTTTTGCTCTCCACCTCTAGCCTCACATAAAAAAAGAGACACAGTAGCTTTTCTAGGAATCTAGTTTTCTTGCCAGTTAAGTAATAGATATTGGACTGTAACTGGGATAAATGTCAGGAAATTTCCACCAAAACTTTTAGAAAAGTCTGTTCAGTTCTCTTTAAAATGTAGGGGGGAAAAAAATCTCAAGGAAAGCTGCCTTGAGTCAGGGGAATGTATTTGGAGAACCCCAAGGACCCACATTTGGAGGACACCAAGTCCACCTTGCAGTGCTATGATCCTACAGCACCTTGAGAAAATCAACTGCTCATCAAAAAGGAATTCCCATCTGCAGCCACAGCAAAACAGGAAAGTGTTACACTTCAATTTACCAGACACATCCCACACATATGAAGATCACAGATGGTAAAATTTCAATCAAATATAGGTGTTCTGGGTATTTGCTGCTACAGAGTAAATAAAAATCATATTAAAGTAGACAAAAGAAGCTGACGAGGAAAGTATTAAACTTAAGCAAACCCCGCAATGATGGTAGAAATGGATGTGGATTCTGAATTTCTGCAATAATTCAGTGGTTCCTATAACCCAAGAAAAAAAAAAAAGCAGTTCATGAATAGCTTCAAAAGACACCTTTTCTATAAAGCAAGCTCATGGATTTTTAACTGCAGTTCATAAAAACAAGGACTACAGTCATCCACTCATCTTTTGAAACTGCTGGTTAGAATGAGAGCAGGGATGGATATGGCCAGAAGGGTCTAATTTAAATAATACTTAAAAGAAATCAAGATTTATTTCCCATAAGTAGAAGAGATGCCTTTTCCTTGTGATGCCTCTTATTCTAAATGCCGATCCAGTCAAGTTCATGAGAAGCAGGCAGCTGAACTAGCAAACTTTTTCTTTAATTATGAGTACAAAGCCAGTTGTTCACTGTCAGAAATTTAATTACAATTAGAGACACTGAACATCAGTGGAACATAATTTCTGTTTGCTCTTCTAAACAGATACAATAAAGGAAGCAGAATCTTCATTTTTCAAATATGCCTGAAACTGAGTTTGTCCCTGATCAAAAACCAGAGAGACTTGTTGCCCTCTCTCACCACCTCCCTCAAGAGGGTTAGAGTAAAAAAATGAAAATCAGATGAAACTACTCTGAGCCATAAGCCTCATTCTCTTATATCCTGTATAGGGGCACACATGCCCCTTTTTCAGGTTTGACAAAACAGAACAGCCTCTCTAGGAGCTGATGTCCCCATGGATGGGCCTCTGAGAGGGAGAATGGAACCTTTTCTTCTGCCTTTAATTTTTCAGGCAATTGGGACACAGCATCAGCACCAGCAAACTTCTATAGTGTTTATGTAAATGAGAGCAACAGCTATTGAACAGGCTGCAAGGGGGTTATAGGAGCACAATCAGAACAATTGAATGCCTGGTCTGGCACACAGGATGTGGTATCTGTACACACACACACAAGCCTGGGCAGCCTCACTCCCTGTTTGACAAATTACCCATCACTGACCAGTGCCACACTCCAACTGATAATGGGGGCTGGAAAAACGTGCCCCAGGGAGGCACCTTCAGAGCAGACTGTGAAAATCCTCTACAAAAATTAAGGGAATGGGAGGGGTCTCTGCATGAATTTTGTTCCTTCACCTCCTCCAAAGCAAATTAGAGCTCTTGGTCCCTGCTTTCAAGGGAGTTTTGCTCTTCTGTTTCAAAGTTCCTTTGAGTTAGTCTCAACAGTGGAGTTCTTTGAAGAAGGCTCTAAAACACTGTCCTTTATAACTGAAAATATAAAGTTGTATAAAGAATTGTTTTCAACCAAAAACTCAGCTTAGCATGGTCTTTTCCTTCTCACCATTTCTACTTTCTTGTCAACAGTATCTGGTTTTATTTTTATTCTGCTCTAAACTATTTTATTTCTGTGGTGTTTCTCTGTAATAGCCCTGGTTATATTTTACTGTCTTATATTTTTACTACATTGCGTAACACTCCACAAAATCATTTTATGCAACACTTGGGTGTATCTACATATAATACTTAGATCAGGTTTTCCCTCTCATTGTGTATTCTGCCTCCAGCATTGTGCAATGCACAGGGATTGTCAATGGGAGGATTTCCATTGACTTAAATGAGAGCTGGAGAGTGCCTGTAACTGCTGAATTTGAGCTTTATTTCGTAATTTGGCTCAAGTTTAAAGAATTAAATTTAAAAACTTAAAGTCAAAAAACAAACGGCAAACAAATTACCTCTACTCTTCAGGTAAAGTGGATTTTTTTCCTTTTTTTTTAAAGTAGAGATTTACTTTCTCCTTTGTTAATGTACTGATGGCAATGGAGAATTTAAAAAAATAACCTCTCCTCCCACCACCCTCCCACTCAATTTATAAACAGGTAGCAACTACAGTAAATTTCTGTCGTTTTTCAAATAACAAAGAATAACCTCCCAGAGAAGCAAATTCTGGGAAGCATTTAGTTTGCTCCAGTTGTGACAGCTCTTGTTTTTAATTTAATTTTCAATTCCAGTTGAATAAACCTTGACAAACAACACCTGGTCTTTTTGATTGCTCTATAATAAATATCAATAGGTAAATCTCTGTATCTGTATGGATACACTGATGGGTGAGTACCTGCACTGTTGCATTTATGTGCATCCATTTATACATTTTTATCCTGGTCTCACAAAAATTTAAACTGTTTCCATTGTGATACAATTTTTTTTTATTGGTTAAAAAAGCAGTAAAAAACAGTTGCCAAAACAGTTTACAGTAAGAGGGAGAAAAGCAATAACTACAGCAATTACCTAAGTTGGGACCAGCTTTTCAACAAATAAAAGAGTGGACTTTTTTGGACTTCTCCACTACCATAAGTATGACTTATAGCTAAGAATATTTTCTAACTGTCAGATTCCAACCTGTTATTTGTTGCTGTGGAGAATTTTTCTGTCAGCCTCCCTGTCTGCTTTTCAGTGGGTTACTAAAGAAAGGTGGAACGGGAGGTAAGACAGATCCTTACTTTTGTAAAGTAAGTTATTTTTCATAATTCTAAAAATAAAAATTCACCCTGGGACAGACACTTAACTGTCTCCATCTCAGCTGCAGTTGAAAGTTATGCAGTTGTGTATCAGCAATATCCCAACACTGTAAATTCACCATAAAAAACAAATTCATGGGCTTGAGATGCACAGACCCATACAAATCCTAATATGTGCACTTTTTTTGGCAGTGACAACCCAGCCATGACTGCAGTGACTAAAGTAGATGTAGAAGGTGGAGGATGAGGGCAGATCTGCTTCCTCTTTGCAGCAGGGTCAGGTCACTATCAGAGACACAAGGCAGAAGAAGGAACCAGATGCAGTCTAAGCTGAGAGCATCGTGTCATACAGTGCAGAGTATTTGTGTGGAACAGTTCTATGTGGGGAGAAATACACAAACACCAGATTTGACAACTCACAAGGGCATGGCAGGAGGGAGAGGAGCAGAGACAGATGGTGGGAGCAGCATCCTCCACGTGTGGAGGTGTGTTAGAGCTGAAATGGAGCTACTGTGCACTGGTGGACAGAAGAAAAAAACCTGTGTCTAATGGCCTTTGTCTTTTCTTTATCTTCCAGTCATTCCCTACACTGCACACAGGCTGCTTACAGCAGCACATCTTTCTGATGCAGCTCAACAGGTAAAAATACTGAGCAACCACCCAACAGAGAAATAACCCTGTCATGACAAGACCCTCATGCCACAAACACACAGTGATGTGTGCCAGGGCACAGGAACCACTTTACACTGGGAGGGACAAGAGGCATCTCCACTAAGAGAGCAGGGCCCTGGGCATGATCAGGTTTTTGCTTCTAGAAACAGGGACTTCTAAAGCCACAGAAGACATCATTTATGCCTTACAATCAGGCAGAGCCAGATGAGGATAACTCACTCAAAACTTTAAGGACTACTGAAAAAACCAAGGACACCACGCTGAAGGCAAGATACTGGAGTGAGTCCAGTGAATCCACTGTGATTTACCCCATGAACTAAATAAAAACACTGCTATAAGGGGGAGAAGATAAAGAATTAAAAATTAAAACCTTAGGCCTTGAGCAAAGCTTACAGATAGAAAGCAGACAACTTGATTTTGGACAATAACACATCCTCCATCCCCTCCCTCCTTCATTAACCTTTATTCTTTTTTATTAGCAGTCCTGGCACCATGGTGCTGAATTGAGCCCAGCAGGCTGCCCAGGCAATGACATTTCAGAGATTGGCAGAGCAGCACAGTCCATGTGAATTTAACATTATCTTGAGTTTTTTAACTTCACAGCAGGAGGAAAACTGGCCTGTTCCTTTGGTACCTTCAAGAGGGAGATGAACAAAAATGGTAGTGGGGGATTGGGAGCATGACAGGGAGACAGGAAACTTAATTAGAAAAGAGAAAACACACCAGAAAAATTTACCACTGACATTTTGATAATCTGGAAAACAGACATTGCATCTCAGGCAAAACATTAGATTATACATTCTTTTCTCTCTAAACTCTATCTTTGTGGAGAGTACAAGAAAATAAGCTGAAGGTTTTTGGCTGTTAAATCTTCCTCTTTCATTGAACATTAGCAAAGTCTATGATAGGTTACTTCAGACAAAGATAGGCAAAGGACAGGAAAGGACCAAAAGAAATCTTTGAGTTCATTCCTTCACCCCAAGACTAAAATGATCATTAAATGCCATCTTTTACTACTCTGTTAATATATTGGTTGGTTCATACTGATGAACCGACCATGAAAAATACTCAGCTGCCCTTAAAATGCATCTGTCAAACAACCAAGCTCTCTGTATTCAGCTGAAGACAAAAGTTTTGTCAAAAGACTGTAGGGAAATTAAAAATTTAAGCTCTTGTTTTTGGTTTTGACTGCTCTGATAGAAATAACAATAGAGTAATGACTACTACAAATGTGTAATATTTATATCCTCAAAAGACTTCTCTCAGATGTACAAACTTAATAAATTCCCATGAACAAGCAAGAAATCTGAGGCAAAGTCAGGAACTCAATTTGGATCTCACCAAAGTTCAGGAGAGATTTTTTCCTTCAGTATTAATCTATAAATGAATAATAACAAATCCTGTAGGGATTAAAGATTTAAAGATTAAATCAGAGTTATTATGGCTGGAAATACAACAATCAGGACAAACTGTAGGGCCTGTTGTCTGCAATATGAAAAAAAAACTAACTATGTTTTAAGATATCAAGTTAATTTGAATTTTCTTTATGTCTTATAAAGCCACAACAGTAAAAGGAAAAAAAGAGAGGGGAGGAAGAAAAAAAGGACAATATTTATAAAGTCAAACACAATGAGAACTGTAAAAGACCTATTCTTTCTCAAGCCTCTGTTTAAAGTTCACCAGGTTCTTCTTATGGAGCATGAAGAGCATGTGATGGTGAAGCAAAGAAGGAAAACCCTACCAAATAGTAAGATCAAAATGTAAAAGGCTGGTGAAAATGTGATAGCAATGATTTAGAAGCATTTAAATAAAAAAATTTAATACCAACAGACATGAACTTGAAAGGCTGAATCTTAAAAGTCATTCACATAATACAATGTTCAAAGACTTGAGTGTTTGCTATATCGTTTTTCTAATACATTTGCACTATGAATGAAGAATTCTTGCTTTTAAAAGAATTAATTGCATTGCATGTTTTCTTTTTAATTGATAGTCCAGTAGTATATCTGGTTTTCCCTTTTCTTCCAAAACAGAATTGCTTAAGCAGACACAAGTTGAACTCAGCTCTTTTGATTAGCAAAAGTTGTTGCCTCCAGTGTTCACTAATTGCTTTCATGTAATGCAGAGAAGGAACCATATTTTTTGCATGTGAGTTCTGGCTCAATTAATTCTTTAAGTGAATTTTCAGTATGTTTTCAGAAATATTACTGAAATAAGGTATTTTCTCTCTACAGAATTTACACGTATTTGATATATTATAAATGGTTTAGGCCTAAGGAGGGTTTCTGTAGCACTGTTGACCTAGAACTGAGGGAGGTCTGTGTGATGTCACACTCCAGAAAGTGTCTCCAAGAAATGAGGCAAAGCAAAACCCCAAACTTTGAAGGCAGAGCCTCAGTAAATGATTCCATTTATGTGCCTAAATTTCCATATAGTCCATGGGTACTGTTTTGCAGCTGCTGAGTGATAACTGTGACAGGCCCATCAGGGAGGCAGATCCATCCTTTACTGCTCTGCCTGCCAGGGCCATTAACTGCTTTGGGAAAGGGAAACAGAGCTGCTGCTTTGATAACACCATCTACTAAGCCTGGGTTGATGCAGCAGGGTGAGACTGAATTATCCTCATTTTTTGTTTATTTCCCATGACATTTCAATAGGAATATTCTGCTACATGAGAAGAAAAACCCTCTGAGGTTAGGTGTGAGCTGCTGGGCCTGGGAGCAAGAGCCAATGTGCAGCACAGCTGCCACAACTCAGTGCAAGATCCCACACTGCATAAACCTCTGCTGGGCCTTGGTTTTGGGGGGACAGGTTCTGCATGTGAACAAGAAAGGTCTTGAAAGGAGCAGGTCTCAATTCTGAACAACCTCAGAACAAGGACTGTAAAGTGTGCTCCACCCATTTAACAGAAGCAACATGACAGAGTGTCTGGATTTATCCTGACTGGTGGGTTTGGAATAAGCTATTGAGTCCTCTGAATCTCAGCTGGGATTTATTAAGTCAGAGGGCAGACCTGGCCATACGAATATTCCACTGTTTTTTCCCTTCATAGGAAAGAAAAAATGAATACAACATCTCATTGGTTAAACAGCTCACTTGCCAGTAGAAGAGTGAAATGTTCTTTCAGTGATTTTAATCTGCTTGAAAAGTATGTGTTCATGCTAGAACCCTTGAGCTCTCTGTTTCCTCTTGCCCTTCACTGGATATTTCTTGTTAAGGTTTATTTGCTGTTCACCAATAATTTTTCCTTGCATCAGAAAGAATGGCTGCACTTTACCAAATGGGAAACATTCTTCTCAGAGGGATAACAGCTTTCATCCCCATCTCCTCTTTCAAAATCCAGATATGGAAATGCAGAATTGCTTTTCCTGGGGGTTGTCTAACAGCGCAGCAAGGATGTAAACGAAGAGCCACGTTTCTTAATTGTCCTGAACATCCTGAACATGCCAGCTGCAGTTCTATTTTCTACTCTGATATCCAAATTACAGCCCTGTAGAAGACATATTGTTTTAACACCTCCTCCTCTCCTGTGGGCTAAGCAACACACACCATATTCCAGCAAACTGCTGGACCAGTGCTCCAGAGATAAACAAAAATGCTAACAAAAGACACTCCATCCTATCAGGCTATGCTGATAATGCCAGCTATCAAGTTTGCCATAATTACTGCACTGCTTCTTTATACAACCCTAATTTGTCTTTTTTTTATTGTATTTTTCCTGCTTGTACTAGATCACTGCTCCTCTAGGATGAATGCCACCTGCTCCCTCCTGCCTCAGCAGGACAGAAGCTGGTCCCCAGTGAGGACTTGGGACTATGAAGCTTTAAGAAGCAGAATATTTTTAGAGAAAAGTGCTTTAGAAAAGACAATGGTCTCAGTATAAATGAAGAACTAACAGCTTATACAGGGAGAAAGACCGAAAAAAACCCAGAAAACACTTGAGGGGATTTCAGCTGAAGAACCAGAATCAGCACACAGACCCTGACCCAAACTCCTGTGGTATTGTTTTGATGGCTCCTGTCATCACCAGGCTATGAACAATGAGTGCACCAGGCACAGCTGGATTCAGTGAGGCTCTAAAGCCTCTCTGAAACTCTTATGGCACGAAAGAAACAGAAAAATCAACATCATTAACAACTGATTATGGGTTGTAGGTTTATACAGAAAGCCTGCATACATGGGCACATTTCTTATTTCCTGTCTTTGACACTTAATATTGGCTTTCATACATCAATAAATCCCCCCTGTATACACATAAAAATCACCGAAATCATTATGAGAATCTTCAAATAGACTGAAACCTCTGCTGAGCTATTAAGGCAGAAATAACAATGCAAGCTCTTACTTCTGCTAGACAAAGCAAACCATCTGATTGTAAAAAAAAAGGCACCTTCACTTTATATGAAGAGAGGACAATGAGAGAAAGGAGCAAATGAAACTTGTGTGAGAGCCCAGGACATGTGCACTCACGTGGTGAGCCCCATGTGAACAGAGGACACTGCCCAACCCTGCAGTGCCTGGGGGCTTCTCTCAGTTTAAATTTACAGGACAAACAGGCTGAGTTGTCCCAGAGGACAACACACTTGATCTGAAACACAGAAGAAGTATAAAACAAATATTCCAGTTTTTAACTGGAGAAGCAAAAGGCAGTTTAAAGAGAAACATTTTTCTTGATTATTCTTGAAGTGATGTTGGACAGAGATGCCTAACCTGTTCCTTACTGCATCCATTCCCTCAGTCTTCTTATCTTTAGGGAAAGGAAAGGTTTTATACTCAAATGCCAAACACAGGAGGTCAGTTGCACTCCTTTCTCTTGGTTTTTAACATACCTGCTTTTGTAAATATTTCATGTTTATGTTTGAACAAGCCTGTCCTAGCTGTAGACCAGCTCATGAGCCCGAGTTCTGTAAATCTTCCCCAACACATTTTCTTTCTTGAGGAAAACAGCAATGCCAAAGGCTTTCATGCCACCATTATCTATAAGAAAGGTGGAGCAAGGCACCAAACATGTTCACCTAACTGAAAGGTGGAGATCAGAATTTTCAAGTAGCATCTACTTGTTCTTCTCTGCTGCTGCTGGAGCTAGAGGTCTGCTTTGTCCAGGCACACTGCCCCAGCTCCTGCAGCCAACTTCTCTGTCACTGCCCCTGCTTTTCATCTGAGCTCTTGAGCCACATAAGTGTGGTTTTGTCATTTGTAAACCCTCTTGAAAGTGTTCATTCTGCTGGAGGAGTGAGGTGTTTGCCTGCCTTGATCTTGTGTGGGAGTCTCCAAGCTGACAGACGGAGCTCTCTCATCCATCTGCTCTCCTGACCCTTCCTGGGAGGGCAGAGCATGGATGGAGAGCTCCAGCCCAGCAAAGAGCTGCACCAATTTATTTACTGCTCCACAAACCCCACAGAGAGAGACTCAGGGCTTCTCTAAATGCTCCCCCATGAAAACACAGGAGGAGCACAGTCAGTGGGAGCCCTTGGGAGTTCTCCTCATACGCTGCTGTGTGATTCTCCTGTTTATCCACAAACAGGTTGTGTGCTTCTGCAGCAAGCACAACATCAATCTCTTTACGGGGTGAAAAACCAGAGAGTCCTCTGGAGCATCTAGAGACTTGGCTACAGTCCACCTCTCTCTTTTTCCAGAGATGCATGAGGAATAAATGATGGATTCAACACAAGGAGTATCAGTTGACAAAGTTTCTCTTCCCAGAAAGACTCCTGCAGACAAAATCTTGTTTATAAGAACCCATTAGAAAAATACACTTTGTGGAAACATTTTTGTGCATGCTCAAGGATAAGAATGCATCACCATGTGGAAGCAATCCTGTAGTTTGTGTATATATTTATATATATCAAGGTATGATATCCCAAAGCCCTTGAGTTTCTGTTCTACTGAGCAGTAGAAATCCAGTACCCCTTAGTGAATCTGTGGCCTCCAACTCCCTTATACAGATGGCCTTGCAAATTCTAGGGTTAAAACATGATATAATACAGCTGTAAGAAATTTCAAGAAGGTTTTCAAAAGGCAATACTTTCCACAATTAATACACAAATAACAATAATACAAATAATAATTAATACAACACCAAAATTAATAGTTATGGAAATCCAGCAGCAAGCATTCTATTGAAGAAGAAAAGAAATATAGTGCTTTGGATTCTGAAAGAACAATTGTTATTTATGTAAATTTACCCTGCAGTAGTTATTTTTGAATACCATCATATACTTGTTTTGTATTTACTGCTACTTACTCCCTTTAGAGATTCCAGTAATTGAGTTGTTATTATTGTAAAATAGACCTTTAACATTTTTGGCTAGTTCTAAAATAAGTGCCTGGATGACAGAAGAATATGATTATGTTTGTAGAATTCAGTTTTCTGCTTCCCCAAAGCAAAGATTTCTAGCAGAGAGTGAATAAATGAGATGGAAAGACGGAGAGTGATTACACCTGTTGTAACTAATTTCCAAGTAAGTTTCATGTCAGAAGCTGGATTTTCAGGGAAATGAGCAACCTACTACAACACCAGGTCATTTTTCTTGTTTCAGATGGAACATTTGCAACATAGTTATAAATACAAATTAAGTTACAAAATAAATATAAATACATCTGTGCATGTTATTTTAGGAGCTGGTGAAATTCAATAGCTCAGATTCTATTCAACACAGAAAATATTTCAGTGAAGGAGGTAAGACCTAAACCTTCCTGTGTACAAAATTTCTCCCACCTAAAAATGTCCTGTTCTGTATAGAGACTATAGAGTAACCTACATCTCAAGTGATACTGCTGAGTATGTGGCAAATGCTCCTGCAAAAAAGCCCCACTTAAAAACAGAAGTGGAAATAATTCTGTGAATATCTTACAGGTATGCACAGCCTTACAGGTGCCTTCCAGACCCATTTCCCTTATTGTCACCAAGGTCCATCTATCTAGAGATTCCCCTGAATAAGAGAGGAATCACAGGCTCATTTACTAAAAACTCACTTACTCATTTACACAGGCTCAACATTTACTAAACCATTCCAGAAGAACAAGAGAGCAGCAACTCATAGGAGAAGGAAAATGCAGCAGTTCAGGAAAGGAAATAAACACAGAAGTTCCACCTCTGGTAAGAAAATCCCCTGCAGGAGACTACAAAATATAGAGAATACAATGGTCACAATCTGTGAATAGGGTGGGGAGGCCCTATTTGCAGTTTCTGAGAAGCATTTAGATTACCTGAACAAAGTTAGATGCTCAAGATCTTTGCACTGCCTTTGGCAAGAGGGGAGAACTTCCAGGAGTGGAAAGGTGAGCTTGGGGAAAAAGCCGAGTCTTTAAAGCCAAATGAGGCTTATCTTCTCCTAGGAGACATCAGACATAATGGCCTGAAAGCAAAAACTACGGGGTGAGGTGCTGTGACCTCCACAGGCAGGAGATATGGGTAACCTCTCCTATCAGCCCTCCCTGGCCCCAGCAGCTGTGTGTGCCTGAATTTACCAAGTCAGCAGCAACAGCAACTCTCCTTTAAAAAGTCTCCGTGGAACATTCTAATTACTTTGGTCTTATGGCTCATCTAAAACACTTCTGATAGCACAGTGTACACTAAAGCAGCGTTATGAATGTCTAAAAATATAAAATCTAATTATGGCAGCTCTGCAACTAGAGTAATGAGAAGCGAGTGTGGCTGATAAGAAGTGAGACAGGCTAACGAGCTCAACCACTGTAGTTCAAAGAAAAACAGAGGTCTAAAGGAAGCACCTGTGGTATTGCTTGGGGGGAGATATGTGGACTAGGAAATATGAACATACTGCTTTTAAAAAGATATGGTACTAAATGGATACACAACATTGGTAATTATTAGAGCAGATACTTAGCATATGGGCAAAATAAATTGTTAACAAGGTTGTGTAAGACTGAAGATGGTTGCTAAGAAAAATACAGCTGGTGTAGTGAATGAGAAATTACCTGCAGTAGATAAGAGAAAGCTGTGACTCCAAGTGCTTGGATTCATTGTGCTGGACAGGCAGAGCTCACTAGAGGCTGCATGGCCACCATGCATAGAGTTATTTCTGAGCAGTTATTCTGCCTGAGCAATTACACAGGGAGCAGCCACCAAGGCAGAGCTGCCAGGATCAGAGACAGGGAAAGAGAAGTCAAAGCAGACATGAATGAGAAGCAGGAACAGTGGGACACAACTGATGGTTTTGCCTTCCTTTATGTAAAGAACACACTCTATCATATCAGCTAATGCATCCACAGCTGCAAAACATTTCCTGCTGGACTGTCAGCATCTGACCCAACCCTTTGCAGAAATGCTTGCCACCAAACAACACAGTTGCCCAGTGAAATATCAATGAAGTTTCTGTATTCATCTAGACTTTCCCAAGCTCATCAATTACTGATCAATTTATACTCTGTGGGGAACAATGAAAGCAAAGCATTTAGTAACAACTTGATTGTTCTACTGCTAGTACCAACTTCATTGTTCTGCTGCACACCAAAATTGTTGTAAAAGAAAACAGCACTCTGTTATACAGAAGATGGCAAAAGGACAGGAATGTTCCCACCATTCTGCTACAGCCACCACCACTTCACAGCAAGTTTTGTGTCTGCATGTCCAGGCCTAAGAAAGTTTGCCTAAGAGCGTTTACTCTCCCACAGAAGTACAGAATTGCAGAATCACAGAATCATTTGGGTTGGAAGGGACCTTGAAGATCATCTTGTTCCAGCCCCCTGCCATGGGCAGGAGCACCTTCCACTATCCCAGGTTGCTCCAAGCCCTGTCCAACCTGGCCACAGACACTCCCAGGGATGGGGCAGCCACAAATTCTCTGGACAACTTGTTCCTTCTATCCTTGGATTGTTTCTATGTGGTTAAAATACATAAGCAAGGGGACTCTTTTCTATGCACATACAGCACTGGGGGGATGGAATGGAATATGGGCAATGCTTGATGAGATTTCCTTTGCTTACTTCATTCAATTTCATTATCAATAATGCTTTTTCCTGTTTTTACTGGTCTTCTGAAATATTTGTCACAAATTATACAGTCAAATATTAAACAGTGCACATATATATTTGTTTTAGTTCTCAGATTGTGATGATGAAGATCTTAACCTTACCAAGTGTCAAAGCTGTAGAGATAGTCCTATTTAACAATATTCAGTAACTTACTTTCTTACCCTGCTGCCTCCACACTAGTATTTTTAGCTCAGTGCTGATTTTCCAATCTGTCTAGGCTGTCATTCAAGACATGAGGAATACCAGAAATGATGCATTTGGTTTTGACAGTACCCCAGACTTTTTTTAAAAATAACCAAGGAAAAGAATTTACAGCATTGTTTGAAAATATCAGATTTCCATAGGGGTCAATAGAGCTGCTTCCCATATGCAATTTATTCACCAACAAGTTTCATGGGTTTTATGAGACTATTCACCTTCCTGGTTAATAGAAAATCTGTACTTGCCATGGCAACCCCTATATCAGATGGCTCTACAGTAATACCCTGGAAATATACCATGGATTTTTTCAGTCTACATAATCGATCCGGTCATAAATGTCACAGTAACTTGTCATTAAACCCTTCCCTCTAGCAACTCTGGTAGTTGTTTGATCCTTCCTGCCTCTCTGTCACGCTGCTCCCAGTACACAGCTGCATTGTTCTGCATGCAGCCTTTTCCCAAAGCTGTCACTTGCCAGAGGTGTCAGTCCCCAGTGATCCATGGCTGGGGAGCTGATGACAACAGGCAGATTCACACACACCCACTGGTTACAGCAGTGATCACTTCCAGACAGCTCTGACAGCCAAGTGCAAGCCAAGAAGGGGAGGGGAAAAAAAAAAAAGAAAAAAAGAGGGAAAATCTTGCAGTTTAATAGCCGGCTAAATTATTTGTCTGTGCTCCTCATGTGACTCCTTGGATTTGGTGTCAGGCTCACCAGCTGATATTGGGACATGCTGCCTTTGGGAATAGGACAGACCTGTCCCACACCAACAGCGTCTGAAAGGAGTGCCCTGAGCAAAGTGAATCCAGGAGATGGGGCAGAATTCAAATTCCATCAGCTCCTGACTGTCATGAGACTCCCAGTGTATTGCAAGGCCTAATTCCTGCTGCCTTGCACTTTGCATTGCAATCGGAAATGTGAGTGTTAAATGCCACCACATCAAAATTAGCAATGCATTGACACCGACTGCAGGGAGGGAAAAATGCCAGCAGAAGGGGAAATATTGGAACCTCAGAACTAAGCATGTATTTTGAACAAATTTGTTTTGTAATCTGGAAATACAACCAGATAGAGGTGACATTTTGCTAAGGGGGAAACTGAGAGTGAGTATATAAAAGGGGAAAAATATTTTAAATTGTCTGAATAAACTAGGAGCTAAGTGAGAATTTTATGCAATTCATTTAGAAAAAAATAAGGTAATGGTACTGCAGAAAACTGCACAAAAATGTAATGTATTCTTTATAAGAGCATGCACTGCAAAATACTGCATAGGAAAATGAAGAGGTTATGGTGGGTCACACCCTAAAAAATTCTGAAGTGTGTGTAGTACACTGCAACCCTCCGAAAGCTGTGTAGCAGAACTAAAACAGATTTCCTCTGCACATCTGGGGATACTGACTAAAGTGCAGACTGCTAGAAGTATATCAGTATTAGCAAATTCTTTATCCAAAATGCCAGATTCATCTCTTCTTATTCTTTTCCACATTATTTAAATACACAGCAGTGCTGTGCTATCCATTGCAGCACAGCTGTTCTGGAGCCAAGCCAGAGTAATTCAGGAGGGAAACAGATCCATTGTGTGCCCAGTGCCCTCTGTATAGACAACTCATTATACTTACATTAATTAAGAAAAAGATTATTACATATGTAAAATTTTAATTTTCCTTTGCTGTATTTAGACCAGGAGTAGTGAAACTACACAAGGTTCACAGCATTTAGAGGAAAGACACTTTCCAATGACAGAAAATAAAAAACTTCCCAGCTGGAGAGCCTTGACTTTGTTTGGATCTCATAATTTGAGGAATCATTTTCTAAAATTACCTCTTGTACAGTAAAATGACAATGATTGGGATTGCTATGTTACAGTCTCCTGCTGTGCAAAACATTCACTCAGTGGGCTCAGGATACAAAAGTAGCTGCTTTACAAATAATAACACAGCTTAACTATCATTTAATAGCTCCAAAAACATCATACGAGTTACAAAACCCTTTGGAACGAGGACAACTAATTTCAGCATCTCAGTTGTTGTCATGTTTAATCACTTTCCAATGCTGGTGGCTGTTTTGGTTTGTTTCTTTGTTTTTAATTGCTTCAAATTTTTAATTCCTGGTTCAAACAACTTAATTTCACAGTTTTTAGATTAATCAGTGATCACTTGAGGGGGAAAGAATCACTGAAGTTCATCAGCATGTAGCAAGGAGAATCAATGTAATTTTGTAGAAAAGCATTTTGATTCCACCTTCCTGAGCAACGTGGCTTTAAACTCTAACACTTGAATGTAATATTGGGAGGATTGCCTGGGTACGTGACTTTCAGGGATTCTTTGCTTAATTTACAGAGCTGATCTTCACTGCCACAACCAAGGCTGTGTCAGCTCCAGGGCTGGTGTGCTTAAGGCTGGGAAAATAACTCTCTCCCTAGAACAAAAGTCATCTCCTGGCTCCGAGTTTTCATTCACACTCCAGGGAAATTTGCCTGCCCATCTCCTCTGACTGCCTTGTGCATTAATGTATCCTCTTGGAAATATCAAAGTACATATACATCAATTTGGTGAAGAAATTCTGAGGAAAATGTTAGCAGGAATTCAAACACCACGTGAGAGCGGGAGCTACTTCTGAGAAAAAAAAAATCTGTTAAGACATTTTGTTCTCTGTTTTCTGCCCAGAATTTCTACTTGTTCATACAAGTAGAATTTTTTTTTCTGTAACTTTTTCCCAAAATCTTGATGGTCACTCTGAGACCATGCATGTGGTGAGACGTGCTGTCAGAGGCATGGTTGGTACCCAGAACTGCCCTCACCAACACACCCCAGCTGCTCAGATTGATGGGAGCAATGCTGAGAGCTTTAGAAACTTTCATAAATAAAAACTTCAGCCTTCAATAAGTCAGGCAGACAAAGCAATGGGGTTTCTTTCACCCCTATTTGAATGCAAATCAAGTGTTTGACCCAATAAATAATTGTGATTTCCCATTTCCTGCACGCTGAGGGATCCAGTGCTTCCTACCCCATTAAAGGAGATTGTGTTTCGGGAACCTCTATCCAACAGCTAGGAAAGGGGATTTATCAGGGTCACTCAGTCATCTCCTCAGCATTTTTTCAACCATGGCATTTTACCACTGCCTTTTTGTTTTACAGTCTCCCTAAGTAAAGGAGAAAACAAGAGATGTTTTCTTGTGGTTTTATAATGGAACATTTTTCTTTTTTTTACGTATAAATACAATTTTACCTGGGCTTATTTGCAGGACCAGCTCTGAATTCAAGGTCTATCCAGCCATTATTTCGACACCCAGCAATAAATCCCTGAGTCTAAGCCTCTGTGTATGTGCAGGGCCTTTACATTATCTGTAATCCAACCAGCAATAAAAATAATCATACATCACTTCTGAGAACACAAAAATACTGAGAACATTTGTAAAGGTCCAGAAACTCCCAGATCCAACTCTCATTCTAAGGACTTCCATCACAGGTACAGCATCCCTACTCCTGTAATTAAAGGTCTCTTCACACCATCAGCCTCCCTCAGCCTGTCCACCAGCTGCAACCCTTTCTCAGTGTTTTAACACTTAAACAAGATTATCTATACCAAGGCAGTCTTTGTTCACACCTCACCAAATACAGCAGCAGGTTCAGCAAGGCAGCAATGCATATGAGACACTGACTCATTTTAAATTATTCTTTGTTAGATAACTTAGCACAGAATCCTCAGTGGACCCTTTCCCAAACAAATATTTCTGCACTGAAACATACCTGGGGATGCTCAAACTCATAATTGGAGCATTCCATGCAATAGAGAGGAGAATGAAGGTATTAATGTTTTATTTAGTCCGAAATGAGTTGCTTCAGTTGCAGCTACAGTGACTTCAACCCCTTTGATTCTTACCTCTCTTTCAATGGCTATAAAGTGGTCCACTTCTACTGCTCTACTCTGATTTGATATTTATCTGATCTAGGTCAGAATCTGTCCAAGTGGGATCTTAGGAAAATAAAGCAGCCCAAAATTTACTACTGGCTGGTCTATCTTTCATGCCACTGAAAATATGCTTATCTTTAGTCAATATATTTCACATTTCTGTAAATTTATTTCATCATTTTAGATCCTCTCATTGTCATTCCTAGCAGCTTGTCCCCCAAAATGCTTTAGCTATTTTGACACTATTATACTGTTAATATCTTGACGAACTCTTACATCTTATTGATGAACTCTTACATCTTATAGTATTGGCTTTATAAAAAATGAGGCAAATGGTTGTGAATTCACGCTGAGAAAAGCCTAAAAGCAGCAAAGCACCTGCAAGGAATTAGCTCTGTCATGGAAAATAAAGGCTGCCACCCAATACTCCAGAATTACCTGTATCCCTAAACTAGAAAAATCCAACATATCCATCCCAGTGAGAAAAAAAACCAGAGTATCTAAAGAACAAAATAGAATCCTGCATCTCTAGTTAGTTCCCTGTTCATTTTGAGTTTACATATGCTCAAGGGACTATTTCAGTGTTAAAACATAACTCACAGAAGACACAAGAGATAAAAGAAGCTGAAACATTTTGATGGAATATTTCTCAAAGGGAAAATTTGGTTTTGAAAGTCTCTTTTTAAGCCTTCTTTAAACCTCTAGGTCCTGTGCATTGTGCTTTTCTGTAATTTTTCCCCAATTCTGATTTTCACTGCTCTTTTTACAGGCTGTGAATTCTCTTGAGCATTTCAGATCTGCCTTCTTCATCTTTTTTAACCCAAGGGCTTTTAAACTCTGGAAAGTAAAAAAATATTAAGAAATAAGCCTGGAAATAGACAGAGGACCAAAACTGGCCACTGGGTGTCTTGAAGGAGGTGGGAAAATAGATTATTATAGAAGAAAGAGAAAGGTGGTAATTCCAAGAGAAGCGTGCAGTTACCCACCATTTTCATCATCCAGAAGCAAAGTATTTAAGGGCAAAATTCAGATAAAATCATGACTCTGAAGCTGCTTGGATAGTGAATATGTTTTTATAGATCCATGAAGAATTTCTGCTATTCCATCTTTTGTGCCTCTAAACCACAAATATCCGTACAACTCCCAAACAAAGGATTATAATCCTTCGTCATCATTCACATTTTATTTATGTGAATTTATTCACTGAATTATGCAAGAACAGCCATAATCACCTGGCTGGTTGGGAGACTAATGTGGACTGAGTCCCACATTCCTGTTTTGGTGCCTTCTCCCTGGGACTCCTAGTCTGGGTTCCCTGGCTCATGGCTCCTCTGTTTCAGCTGGCAATCCAGAAGCCCTGGCTTTACTCAGATGTTGAATTTTGGCTCGAAATCCACAGTGAAAAGCTGCAGACACAGAGATTTTGTTACAAAAAGCAGCACTCTGGAATTGCTGCCTCTGTTCTGGGCAGCCAAGAACAGCCTTGAGGGTCTGCAGCCCCTTGCCAGTCAGAGATGCTGGATTTGAAGGTTACCCTTTCCTGCAAGGCTCAAGAAATCCTATTTCACACTGGAACAAACAAAAAAAAAGGAACAGGGAAATTAGGGTGTTAGAGTGTTTTTGAAATCGTTTTCTCAGGTAGTCTTTTCAAAATACTGTAACTTCTAATAGAAAAGAACCGAAGATGTTTAAGGAACTTTAGTTAAAATTGACTAAAATTCAAAAGGCCTAAGGTTCAAAACTCATTTGTTACTCAGCCATCAACTCCTCCTGCTCTTCAGCAATCAGTTTCACTGCAGGTTACTGATACACTGCCTTGATTAAGCTAATGATGAAATGGAGATAGTTTCTTTTTTTTGCCTGTATACTCAACTGTAGAAGGAACATGTGATAGCTGTAAATTATTTATTATTTGGAGGTGAGGGGATGGCAATCAGTAACGGCACAGTTTGTACAGATTATTCTCTGCTTTGCTAAGGTCTAATGTGAGCAACATTTGATTATTTGATAGATCATTTCAAACGTGACTGTGCAAAAACTGTGCAAGGCTCAAAATGCTTCAAGCAGCTTGTAAATTCTACCAAATCAGCTTTAGGACCACAGCATGAGAAAACTCACATGGGTCTTTCATTATAAGAGTAAAGCAGACTTTCAAAATAGGGATATCAGTAGTAATAACCAACAGTTTAAGAGATATTCTCTTCTTGCAAACAGACAAACATCAAAAAGGCATACAGGAGAACAGAACAGGAATATTGTGGTAGAAACTGTAGAAAGCTGATCTTTTTTATAAGTTTCATCTCTTTTATAAATCTTGAACCATCAGCAAATACCAGAAAAGCAGAAGTTTTTGTACGTCCCACACCTTGATGCACCAATTTCACTGTTCACCTTTACAGGACTCCC
This sequence comes from Argya squamiceps, assembly GCA_037834095.1. NCBI lineage: Eukaryota > Metazoa > Chordata > Aves > Passeriformes > Leiothrichidae > Argya > Argya squamiceps. The sequence goes on along the minus strand of JBBMKD010000013.1, from coordinate 5,992,677 downwards.
TGTGCCCCCTGTTTTGCCCCTCTGGGTGTTTGTGCAGCCGCCCATTCCTGAGAGTGGGACCACCTTTCCTCCCAGAAAATTCAGAAATGCAACATGGAACACGTTCCCCAGCTCAGGAGGACAAGGAAAGCAGCAGCACTCAGTCTGAAACTCCCATGGAGCAGCTTTTAAATGTGAAAAAATTATTCCTCTTAATCTTAGGGTGAGTTTGCTTCTCAGAAATCAGACATAACCAATTTTAATTCCCAAGTTTTCCAGTGAAGAACAGATAATGGAAAATCCTGGACTAATTCTGCTGAGAGGTTGTGTAACTCAGTGGCACACTTCAGTATATACACAAATAATGACTGACAGCGTCTAAGAGGAAAAAGGACAAATAAGTCACAAGAAAATCAAAGTTAATTTTCAAATTCCACCAAAAATGCCTATGATGGAACCTCCTTTTAACCCAATTACTTAACTATTTTAAATTACATAATTATATTTGTTCAATATTTTTGTTCATTATTTTTGTTTTGCACAGTACCAGTAAAAGAAAACCAGGTTTGCTTATTTGGAAGAACAGTTTAAAAAGTTTATTTGGCTACAGTAGTTCTGGAGGCCTTCCAGGCAACATATTACTTGGATTCTCAGAAAACAGTGAGATTTTTCACAAATAATCTGAAAATGAAAATGATCTGGAAATCTGAATGAATTTATATTTATATGTTTTAAATCAAAATATTTGCAGTCATTGCCTCAAATGTGTTATAAGCACATTAGGGCTATAATTTCAGAATATGTTCTCAAGAATCCATAAAGAAGTAAATAAACCTGATAAAAAAATTTTCAACTAATTCATTTTCAGGGAGAAAAAAAGAGTTCTAGTACACATTCACAATTTAGTCACTAAGAACACTGATTTTTAAAAAATATCAGGAGAATGAAGAAAAACACATATTTCGATTATTACAATTTCTAAATGGAATATTCTTGGGTTCAAGGCTGATTTACTTTTTAAAATGTTAATAAATTTATCCCTGAAAAAAAAAATTAATATTACCTAACACAGCAGTTTGCAAAAAGTTGAAATTCTCATGAGAATTTCAGACTGAAAGGGCTGAATATCACAAGCACACAGAATCGTCATTTTTTTTGCAACAAATCACTTCAAGACAAATTAAAAATAGATTTCTGTCTGAAAACATAGAGAATATTAAATGAGCAGGTGAAGAGCAACAAGTACCATTGAGCTGCCTCCTCCTGATGCCCAGGGCAGGGGCATGAGGTTGGTCAAAGAGATTTTCAGGAGTTTCTCTTCCCACATCTGCTGGAAGCAATGCCCTGCAGAAGAAAAGAAAGATTCACACGTCCTGTGTCTTCCTGACCCATTTTTTTTCTTCTTTTTTGAGATAATGCCAATTTTTCTGTGTAAAATAGTGGGGGATGAGGGAAAGGGAAAGAAAACAAGCCCTTCTACTTCAATGCGAGGCTTTCAGGGAGATGTAGCATGAATATTTCATGCTCACAGTCTCATCTATATGCTCAACTTCCAAGCTGACACTATAGTTTCCATGATGTCCTTATAAAAATGGAAATGAAGAGTACAAATATAAAACCTTGTGAACTTACTTGGTGCAAGTGCTGCAAAAGGAAACCTACTCCCGTATTAAGTTTACAAAAGAAATGAAGAATTTCAGCAACATTTAAGATAAAAAAGCCAACCTAACAGCATATTTAGTTTGGGATGAAAACTGGGAGTTTTAGAGATTTGACTTTAAAAAACCCCAAACAAACTAGTGTAGAATAAAATAAATCATAGACTAAAATAATGAAATATTGCAGAAAAACAAGCAGCAAGACCTTCAGTTTAACATTTCTGAAAAGAAGCCAGTCTTTATTGGCACTATATATGTTTTTCCTGCTCTGTGTAAAGCAGAGTTTGATCTTGGATAACCTGGACAGAAATGAACTTTGACCTGATTGAATTGAGCCTTCCTAGTATGTACAAAAATCAATATGTGCCATTTAGTTAATAGAAGAATACAACTAGGATAAAAATACAAAAAAATTAACTAGCAAACACATCTGTGTATGTACTGCAGAGCTCTGACCAAAAATATTAACTCAGATTTAATTAACACATACTAATGCTTGTATCTGTCTCTGATTTTTCACAGGAAGCATTGCAGAATATAATTAATGCTCCAAAAATAGATGCAAGTTCAGAACACCATTATCTTGAAGAATTCAATTGGTGTTACTATTCGATGAAGTACAGAAAAATGCCATTTTTTTCCAATAAGTTTAAGAATGAAAGGCTCTCTTTCCAAATCTAATTATAGATATTTTAAAGGTGAGGGAAAGCGAAGAGAAGAGATAACACCTGTACTGGAATAAAATATCCCTATTGGTATATTCAGCTCACAGTAATTATCAAATGAGATGAATTCTCAATAAATAGTTAACAGAGTGGGGGGAAAAAAAAAGCTGAATATTCTTATTGTAAAATAGGAATTGTAGAATTGTAGAAATTGCTGCATTGTAGCAAATCCACACATCCATCTCAATCTGACCCTGAAATTATTGGGACAGACCCTTTCAGCAAAGCTTGCTGCCACCAAGATGATGCAAATAGAGCCAGAGGATGGCCCAAAGCTACCTGGTTTTGCCTCTGTTGTGTCAGGATGGGAGATTTGTGGGTGCTCCACTCTTTTCTCCTGAGAAAATTATCCCACTCAGGACTGTCAAGCCCTGGTTTTGCCAAGCCCTACCCAACACTGGAGTGATGATTTATCCACAGCACTGTTCTACAGCTAGCCAGTGAAATAACTGTTCTTTTCAGACCCCTCTAAAATGGTGTTTTGACTTCATTAGTGAAGGAACAATAACTGCATTAGAATTTTCCACCAGAAATTTTATAACCATTCTTTTCTTCACAATACATCAAGCTGCTGGAGTGCCTGTAAAATGGATTGTCCTTGAGAGATGGAAATGGAAATATAAGCATGGTGTAGTGATGGAAATACAAGGAAACATTCTACACTTCAAGATGAAGATGCTATTCCTGTAGCATCATACCTGGTCTGTGCAAATTTTTCTGAAAAATTGGAATATTAAGAAAATTTCTTCTGCAGTTTCATGTATAAAATAAAAGTGAGAAGTGGGTGGGTTCCTGATCATAGAGAGTTCTTTAGGCAAAGGCAGAACAATACTCAGATTTTAAAAACATCCATCTTTTATGTTTAGATGTAAAGAATACGTATTTTGTGTGGATAATTGACTATTAAATTGGGCATACAGGGATGCTTCATCATTTGATGCCTTGAAAAATCCTCTTTTCTAGCTCAATTAAAAATTATGTTGGTTGATAAAAGGACAATTTATCAAATTCTAGTGGCTCATGCTGAGCAGGTTGTCACACCAGATTATTTTAGAAGGGCATCTGTCATTTGAGTCTATCAAAACCTCTCTGTCCACAACACACAGACAGAACACTTCAGTGAAATAGTCTCATAATGCCATATGGATTCCAGAAATCAACCTTTGCAGGTCAGATGTTTGACACCAAAAATTCACATTCAGTTGACCTTGGGGTTTCATTTTGTCTAGAACAGAGTTTGGCTCACTGACATGGAAAAAGACAAGTCACCATCCTGAAATGAAAAACAGAAAAAGAAGTATAGATGTCCTCTTCATGTCCCCACTTCTGCTGGATGGAATTACCTTGAGACTTTCTGGATGATTTCAGTGGAGAGTAAAAAGAATAAGCTGTCTTAAAAAAAAAAAATCTGTGAATCCCTAGGGGGTTTTTTGGCTTACAAGTGCTTTGATTTATTAAAAGTTATACACATTTACTTGCAAAAGTTCATATTACAGCTCCAGGTAAGCTGAGGTCAGGTTGCTCAGGAAGAAATTTGCACTTAAATGAACCAGCCTTTCGGCCTGACAAAGATGAAGCCATTCAGTACTGACGTTTCCCCAGTGGATCTGGGATCAGCAGTGAGGGGAGAGGCAATGCCACTTCCAGGTGCCAGAATTGCTCACTAAAGTGAAGGCAATTTTCAGTAGAAAGCAAATACTTTCAGCAGAGCAAGAGGGAAGAGAAAACGCAACCCAACAACAAAATCCTGAGCAGACAAAATATCATCCCATAGGCTTGCAGCAAGGCCTAAGTATCAAAATCTCACCCAAATAAGGGCACAGAAGAGTGGGGGGAAAACCCCAAATTCTTCATGTAGGGACTGAATAACGAGCACCACGTTTTCACAAAGGACATCTTGTGCTATGATAACAGCTTTGAAAGCAACTTTGCTTTTAGGAGAGGCATGCAGAAGATTGAGAGGAAAGGGAGAGTGGGCACAGCAGGACCAAAGTATATAATGTAGCAAACCAGAAATCACAAAACTAACCTCTGAGCAATATATTGTCTTTAGAAAATTCCAAGAATCCCTTTAAATGCCTGTTTATTTCCTTTCTTGGTTGCTTTGTTCAATAGGCAGAGCACCGTGTGCCAGATAAAAGTGTCTCCCACATATCCCTCCTGTCAGATAAGAAAAGGAAGCACATGAAAAGAGAACAGCAGCCTAAAGTATGGTTTGAAAAACAATGAAACAGACTTTAAAACACCAGTGAAACTGAGATTAGGGAAAAAATTCAATATTGTCTGAAAGATCAGATCTTTACTGACCATTTGACAACATGTGGTACCATGAGAGATCCCAAAACACTTCCCTGGGATGGTGCCTGCCCTTCTCCTTGTTGGGCAGGGGTGATGCTGGATCACAATGAGCTGAAGCATTTTGAGTGTGCTCTCAGTGCAGGCCCATGGCAGGGTGAGGGACAGGCCCTGGACTCTCACAGCACTTTTCAGGGACATTCTGCACACTTTCTATTAAAACTGACTACAACTAGGAATTCCCAGTGAGCCACAATTGCTTTATGCAATCATAGAATGCCTAGGAATGGTATCTCAGATAAAAATGTATTTTCCAAAAAAAACCTGAAGTCTCATTCCATCATGCATTTTTTTGCACCCCAAAAAAAGGCACACGGGACCCAGTTAGTTTCCATATTAGCTCAGTATCAGCTGCATTGGTGTCACCCAAACTGCACCAGTGTTTTGTCCAATATTTTATCAGCTCCACATTCAGACTGAAGCTGCCCAGTAATATTGTAACATGATAAACCAATACTGTGTCCCATATCACAAATGAGCATAAACAAAGCTTAAAAATACTGTATTACTCTGCCTACACTCTCTCATGATACTGTTAGATGACACTGAAGGAAAACATAGGTGAAAGGACAGCACTTTTTGTTGTAAATTGTCTGATCACAGCTGCCCTATAAATTGGGGAGCTGTAGATATTTGTTACACCTGAAAACACGTGAGAAGAAATCTGTACAGTGCCTCACACCTCTTATCACCATTATTAACAACAGATGTCATTCTGACAATGGGCTGGCTGAAACTGAGATACTGTACCTCATTACCACACAGAAGTCTCCTGAATTACCTTCAAGATGTGCATGAAGAGTCACAGAGCACACTGGTAATTATTTGTGCCCCAGCAGTGTGGTGTGTTTTACAAGGGACAGTCAAGGACTCAAGTGGAATATCTGAAAGGACTTGTTTTGATGTGTTGCCAGTTCAGCTGAATTTAAGAACACATACAGGTAAAGAAAAAAAAGGCTCAATTATCCTGTGGGGATTTTATTCTACGCTGTGAGAAGATGTGTAATTAGATTCTTGCAACGCCCGACTACACTTTTGGATTTTCCAATTTAGGTTTGATTACCTGATGATTAATAAAATTTCGAATTTCTGATCTTCCTCCATAGTTTGCAAGTAGGAACAATCCCCATGACTGCAGAAAAACCTGAGCTCCTCCTGAGGAGGGGCAGTCACTTCACAGGAGCAGGAAAGCAATGCACTCACACCCTGCACTGGAAGCAGCCGTGCAGGAACTGTCAGGATCACAACCCTCACTGTTCACAACTTCTCTTTAGTCTGTAAAAGGGATAGACTGCTCACAGCTCTAAAAGATGCTCCTAATCTCATTCATGTTCCTCCCTGCACCCTGGAGATGCTCAGGAGACAGAAACCTTTCCCACCTCAAATGTCTTACCCTGTCACCTAAATGCATACCTAGAGGGAAGCAGTTGCAGCCCTGCACCTCAGGAGCCACAGCCTTCAGAGAAGGAAATCCCTGCCCCAAGGAGCAGCTTTTGGAACACCCTCATCCACCACCACACCAGGAAAACGATAAACTAGCCCAACAGCAGACAGTTGAAAAGTCAGGATAAGATAACTTACAACACCAATCACCACACAGCCCTCATTAAATTCACACAGCTAAGGCTGGCTTGGGAGCACCAAAGGATTTAATGTGCAGCAAAGGACATATTCCAACCATAAATACATAAGACTGATGAAAAGAGGACAATCCAGTTAAGGTAGGATGTACAGAGTGCTGGAGAAAAGGGGGTAAGAAAAAACTGAATGAGCTTTCAGCAAAATTCGAAAGGGGAAGTGGTAGACAGGGACTAGACAAGAGAAATACTGTGAAATTATGATTCATATCAAGGCCTCAAATCAGTAAGAATGGTTCAAGGAAGCACAAAACTCAAACAGATGAATTTATCTGATTTTTGGTCCTCAGTCTGTGTGAATCATGGAAAACAACATAAATTTGACATGGAAGGAAGCTGTTGTATTCCATTACTTTAGATGAACAGAAAGAATACTGGAGGCAAGTCACTGCCCCTTCTATCATCTGTACAGTAGTGTCCTTCTGTTAACAATGTAAAAAAGGCAGCATTTACCGGTCTAAAAGACAAAAAACAAAGTAAATTTTCAGCAGGAAAACAAAGTACTTGAAAGTCTGGATGAAACACAGGGAGACAGTATGGTTCAGCTTTGTTAAAGAATGTACTAGACAGAACTCAGAATATCCTTACAATCATATGCTGCTCTAGTGAACTCTGTTGCTTTTGTAATTGCAACTAATTTAGGCACTGGAATGTGCAGTCTGAAATGCCTGCTCATCACCACCTATCAACGCCTCTTCCCTTGTCCCCCAGAGCCTGGCTGCAAGGCTTTACCTCCAAGCCAAAGTCAAGGGAAAAGCAAGTCCCAACTGTACTGTGAAGGAGAGCAGGAGATAATTTCTTCTTTAAAATAAGCACTATTTCATGCTGGCTACTGTGGCTTCGTTTTAAAAGTTACCCAATCACCACAGAAAAAACAATTAAGAAAACATTTCAACTCAGAAAATGGAGCACAAACAACAAGATTTTGGACATTGCTACAGGTAATGTCAAGAGACATCATTTTCCTAGTTGTGGTTTTTTTTCCTCATAATATTTACAAAGCTCTTGCAGTGAGTGCCAGAATTCTACCTGTGTCACCTATGTACCAGGAGAGATTTGAAATGTGAAGGATGGAAATGGAGCATGGCTGAGATCTTACTTTACACCAGGGGTAACTGCTGTGGAAAAAGGATGTTGCAAAGAAAGAACAATATCCTCAATTTACCAACTGTCAAAGTATCTGCTAAGGAACACAGAGATGAACATTAACATCCAGTAACATCCCTGAAACTTGTGATGTTTGGAATTGCAATTTAACATTAGCAAAGAACAATAAAGCAAAAGCATGAAAGGCAAATCCTCCCTAGCGTGCTGCCTTCTTCAGAAGACTGGTTCTCATTATGTTGAGCCTTCTGTTCTCAAATTCAGAACCTGAAAAGGCTATTTTGTGTACAAAGAAAGAAAAAGGGACTGTGTTTTTCAGCTTAAAGATGATGAATGCATCATTTGCTGTTAGAGGTAATGAGGATTTCAGTTGCTTTTGGCCCCTGTAGGATTTTCTGAGCTTTGGCAACACGAACAAACAACAATCTATATTAATGAACAGCTCCAAAGGCTTGGATAAGATGCATAACTCACATTCACGTGGAATGGTACCACCATAAATCGTACATGTTGTGTGTAACAGATTTAGGCAGCAAACAGATGTGCCCTAATGCAATTTTAGCTCTGTCTGCACCATAATTCTGCATGAAAAAAACAGAAGCCTTTGGCTGAAGGACAGATTGCTGCACCTTCACCTCCTAAAGTCACTGTAGCACACACCCTGCTCATCCCCAGCGTGGCTGCAGCTTCCCTGGGCAGAGGGGGAGATGCAGGGAGAGCACAGACTGCCCTTGGCTTTGGAAAGCTCAAGTGCCCTGCACAGGGTCTGTGAAGGCACCCAGGCCAGGCCAGGGAAGGTTTCTCCCACAGGAAAGCAGATCATCCCTTCTGCTGCAGTGTTTCTGTCACGGCTGGAGGGGTTGCAGGTGGTGCAGCCAGGGCTGTGTGGCAGAAGGAACATATGAAACACCTTGCAGAGGACACAGCCTGCCCTGCAAGAAAACCCCATGGCTAGGTGGGCTTTAAATTGCCCTTTGTGGGGGCTGTGAATGTAAAAGGTGTTGACATTACCTGTGCACACACAAAAGAATACCCCTATGAAGCAGGGTGCAACACAGCAGCAGTGCCCAAACAAACCAGGAGCAAACAGGGGCTGTGGCTGCTTTTCAACAGAGCTGAGAGAACCTGCTTGGAAAGGATGGAGCCAAGGACCTGAGGAGAGGAGAAAGCCAAGGACACTGGAAAATGCAGCAGCTGGAATGTGGCCCAAAGGAAACCTCCATGAGCTGATTTCCAGCATAATCCCCACCTGAAAGATGAATGATGAGCAGAACCTCACCCACCTCCTCCCAAATTCAGAGGAACCCTTTGCAGGAGTGTTACCCCCAGTGCTGAGCAGGTGGGGGAACACCAAGCACCAAATCTCAGCATTAATCCTCAAACAAAAATAAGCCTCTAGGTCCTGCCTTTATGCTGATAGAGTGATTTAAGATCAGGTATGGAATACAAATGTACAAAACATGTCCATGCAGGACACTGCAACCTCCCAATTACCATCCTCTTGCACGTTAGAGTGCAGTTCCTGCAAACAGCACATGTACCTTTCATCCAACCCTCCCCTGGGTGTGCCATGTTCAGAACTGAACTCAACCAACAGTGGGATGAGATCAGCCACCTGAGGAAGGGCAGCTGTGTGCCTGGAAGAGTAAAAGCTGATTTAAAACTATTTTAAATCACCTTTTAAAACAGATTTTAAATTGATTTAAAACAGATTTTTAAAAAGTAAAATAAAACTATTATCCAAACAAATAAAATCTTCCCCGGTGAGGGGGAGGCAGAATTCTGATGTAGTGATAGCTCTGCGTGCACATTGCTCTTGAACTGAGTCCTTGCATGACAGGCAACCAAATAACTTAGAAGCAAATCAAGCCCAGAATATTCCTCTTTATTTTTCTTTAAAGACACTGATTTTGCATAGTACCACGAGAAAAATTTATGCCCCACTGCTCTCCCCTTATTTTCATGTGATCAACTGGAGTTTTTTATTCTGGGGAGGGGAACAGAAGGAGAAGGAGGTGGCTGATGGGTTAGTAATTTACAGACCCGTATTTCTTTAATACTGCAAGTATGTTCCATTTGTTCTGAAAATATGTAATGATCTAAAATGGGGACAATTTTAATGAATTGGATTCATAATATTTCATATCTTGCTGCCAGACTCTTAGTCAATCAAGCTAATGTTATAAAGGAACAGCCAACAGCCAATTTTGACATCCTTTAAGCAGGTCAGTTATAAGCCAATTAGCTCTACCTACTTGGTCTCCAAGGTCTGAATAAAATATAGCCCATTTTGATTAGAAGCACCACTTCCACCAGTGTGCACATGCCTTAAAATAGACTGCAAAAATACCGAAAGCTCCATGGAATTGTTAGAGGAAGTCTCGATGCTACTGAAGTCAATTACTGTAATACAATTTCTCCTGACTTCTCACAGATTATGGGAGCTCCCAGATTCACACAGTGTCAGCCAGTTTTATTGGATAGCAGAAAAAACCAAGTGCTGCCTTCATCAGAGCCCTTCCATCTGCTGAATACAACTTTTCTGCAGCACAAGAGAATTTGAAAGCATCAGTCCTGAATTACAACACAATTCGTGGTGAACGAACTTCAGCAAAAGGAAGTCAATCAGAATTGCATCTATATGCACTTCACATTGATTCCTCCTGTTTATTTTAACACAACTTTCACATTTTTAATAACTGTCAGATCCTCCTTGACTGGTTTGATAAGAAATGCAGTTACTGAAACTGGGATAAATAAGACTCATCAAATTGTTTCGAGAATAAACTTTGCATTAACTTGAACTTATAGATTTTATTTTATTAATTAACAAATATTTTTTTCATGTTAATCATGTAGTTTAATAGCTGATAAATTCTTCTCCCAAGAATATCCTGGTTTACATTCCTTTAAAATGGGTGGATTTTGTCACTATTTGTCCCACTCTCCAATAAAATACAATCATTTTCTTTGGACTCATACTGATGAATGGGGACTGCTAGAAGATTCTTGTTTTATGTGTCGTCACACAAATGTCTTACAAAAATATTCCTGTCATTCACTGCATTATATACTTCATGTAGCCTGAACTTCAGAAAGGCAAATGTGATTAAAAAATAAAAACAACAACTATAAAAACAAACAAAAAACCACAACAAACCACACAAAAAACAAACAAAACAATAGAAAAACAAAACAAAAAAAAAAAACAAAAAACCAAACCAAACAAAACAAAACCAAACAAAACCAAAAACAAACAAACAAAAAAAACCCCCACCACCCCAAAACCAAACCAAAACAGAAAAAAACCCAAACCACCAACACCTAAAATCTCCAGCAGCATAGAGAGATTTTGACCTAGTTTGTTGAAAAACCTCCTAACTGAGCAGGATCCTTAGAAACCAAATTGCATCTGAAATCATACTTGCACCTTCCTATTATCTGAATACACAAAAAAGGATTCTACATGTAAATATAGGAAATAAGTCAGGGGTTTTTTTGTTTTGTTTGTTTCTGCATAAGCCAAATTCACAAATAACAGAACTTTTTGAAACCACAGCAGCAGCAAATCCATCCTACTATGTTTCATCCTGTTGTTTCTGTAATCATACAGTCAGTGAAAAAATTAGGAGCAAAGGGGTAAAAAAAAAAGGGAGGGGGAATGGAAATGAAGAGAAAGATGTATGGGTAATAATCCAAGGGCACAAGAAGCAGTAAGCCCAGGATTCAGAAGCATCTAGAACTGCCAGAAAAGCACATTATGGAAAGCTAGAGGGGCCTGACACCCAGCTATTGGGAATGGCACGAGCCACATGAAGCCAGATGGATTCCAGCCAGGCTGGCCTGGCCAAATGCACAAAGACATAACATGAGTTTGAATCCAACCTAAGAGGATTTCGTTGACAGGAGCTGGAATTAAGATCATATAAAATAATAAAAATGTAATACAGAGGGTTGTAAAATTTACTCATACTTAGGAATGTAAATAAGCTCTACTAGAGTAATTTAAAATAAAGATACAATCTTTTCTTACAGTAAATAAAGAAATATTGAAATCCCTTACAAAGGAACAAAAATACAACTTTCTTCATTTAATGGTTAATTATACTGCACCTAATTATTAAAATTCTTGATGACTGATGGAGTAGAAACAATTGTATCTGGCTTCTGGAAATAAAAATCTGTCACAAACATTTCCTGTGAAACACTACTTTTTAAATTTTCAGATGACTGCCTGTCCTATGTCCATTACTCTTCTGAATTTCCACTGAGCATTAATTAGAGTTGAAGGAGGACTTGATTTGCTTATTAAACATCATAAGCAATTTAAAAGAAAGGGTCAGAAGTTTAAATATGCAGGAACCAAGAGACTGCATTTAACCTATCTCACAAAACACAGTATTAAATCAAGTCATGTAATTTTAAGAAAAAGCTTCTAATCATTTTACGGTATAAATCAATTTTTCACTGAATCTGGGAAAAGTCTGAGCTATTCTTGAAAATGAAGCAAGGGAGCAAAGGGAATGTCAGCTACAGGAGGGCATATATGTAATTTGCAGTCCAAGGTGCTTGTACTCTAATGGGTACATAATAGGTGGAATGGCTGGAAGTTGTTCAGACAGGAATGATTATTATTTCCATCCCAGAAGGACTTGCTTCACAAACTTATCCTGCCTGTCTACACTGCAGCACTTATTTACCTCCAGGATAAAACTAAAGTCACTTGCAAGCCATCTATATGGATATGAATGTATACCTATTCTAATTCTTCTTCCCTGCTATGGAAATGTCAGAAATGTATATGCTGGAGTTTTTTTCTTAGCAGGAGAATTTTTGACATCTCGGTAATTGTTTTTTGTTAATGTTCAAGCAAGAGATTTGTGGAGAAGGATACTTAATACAGGGGTCCTTTTTTTTTCCCAGAAGAGAAGTAAGTGCAACCTAAATATTTGTGCATTTTCATTGAAGAATATTTCATAAGCCATTGTTTCCTTTTTCTTACAAACAGCTGTCATAGCATCACTTCATTAAGTAATCAGCTTTTCTCTACTCACACACACTCAACAGACATTGTAATATCTGGTTATTGGGCCCATATGGAAAAAAAAATAATTGTGGAATCACAATTATTTGTGGCTTTAAAGGAAATATTTTACATGAAGGCAAAGTGACATAACATTCAAAATTTGATGCTTTAAATTAGATACCCACTCCCCCTACCTATGAATTATTATATACATGTTTAAGTGAACAGCACTAATCAGTATAAAATTAAATATCCCTAGCATTTGCAGAACTGGGGTTGTGTTCGCTTATGCCATAACTCCATAAATTATTTGCTTTTTGACAGTCCTTAAGTCACTTATTTTAGTATCTGAGTGTAGCTACGGGCACATAAATTTGGAAGTGTGATAATAGATTACCTAAGGCCAGACAGTGAATCAATGTCTAAGGCAGAAGAGGAAACCAGGAATCTCAAGTACCTGTTGAAAGACAAGGTGACACTGCTCAGTGCAGATAAAAAAATATATTTCATTTGCAGCCCATGCAAATATAAAGCAATTATGGTCCCCAAACTGGAATTCTCTCCTTGAGATAATCTTAAACACATTGTGTATTCCTTTACCATCATTCTTAGAGAGGGAGGTGTGCAAGGACTAAAAACACAAAAAGCCAAACCTGAAACTCAAAGCATTCTTCACCAGGATTAAATCACTGATTGCTTGCACTTTTCTTGCAGTGGTCCTAATTACATTGTAAATAAGACTATGTACAGGATCAGCTGAATTACTCAAACAGTTTAATTACCCTGAAAAATGCACATAAGTAAAAAGTCTATAGGAAGTCAACAAAGTGGTTTTGTAATTAGTGCAGAAAGTTAAAATTGTGCCAAAATAACCCCCCCATATGGAAAATTTTACATTTAGAATAAATATGATGCAAAATTTCAGGGGGATCAAGGTGAAAGCAGGTTTTGAACAACTTTTTATTTTTATGAACTGCAGAAAAGATTTTTCAAAGAGTTCATTCCCTCTTTCCCCACCAGTGCAACAATCACTCCCCTAGAAAGCATCAGTGGGACTAGAAAACCAGAGAGCTGGGAAGTACATGGTAGGGAATGTAATAGATCCAGGGACCCTTAAACCTACCACATAAGAAATTTGTTAAAGTGGGTTTCCAGCTGCTTCAGTTTCAATGAACCTTCTCTTTGAATAGAGGCAAAAGCCTTCAGAAAATTTCCAGCCAGATTAACAAGAGCTGCTTCTTGCTTTTCAGGTAGAATAGTAAGTCACTGTAAGAAGATTAAAATTGCTGTGGCTCATTGACATCAGCTGGAGCAGTGAGAACTGTGAAGTGACAAAACCTGGTCACTACCTGAGCCTGAGAGATGAACTTCTGTGAGAATTTGGCCATTGTTTCTGTGGTGAGATGAGAAAAGGAAAAAAAAAAAATAATTTTCTGCTTCCGAATGTCCCAAATGTTTCTAGCCTCCTTTGGGTCTGAAATTGCCCATTCTCAAGTCAGACCTGTGACCCTACAATGTGGCACCTGTGATTCTTGACAGCCTCTGGTGCACCCACTGCCAGGAAACATTTCTGCATGTGGAAATGAATAAGAGTTACTTAAGATGCCAAAAGACCTTTTCTGCCATTCAAAGAACACCTCAAATAAGTGGAACAACAGCGACTTTTACATAATGCTGAAACATCATTTCTTTTTTGTGTGCTACATTATGTATTTCCTCTGGTATCTGATAATAGCTAGAGACTGGTAAGCAAACTAAACACCAGGTCTTTACAGAATTCAGCAGGCTTTCCCTACATCCCAGGAGAGACGTGGAAAATAATGCTTCACCTTCTAGAAAACCTAATGCAGTCTGCAAGGTAGGACACTGGAGGAACGATCTCTGCATTACAAAGCAGCACATTTGCACATGAGGCATCACCACTGACACAGCACAAGGTTAAACAGCCCCGACGCTGAGAGCTGAGGAAACTGCTCTGAATTACAGCTGGAGCCAAGCTGCCCTTCCTTGGGAGTGAACTGGTGACCCCCACAAACACAGAGCACTGAAACAAACCAATTATGGGATAAGAATAATGTTTCTGGCATTTCAAAGCTTGTCCAAATTCATAATGGATAAATTTCCATCTTGTGGAATCAGTGAGAAAGAACTCACCTTGTTCACCTGAAAGAACAAAGGAGTGATGTTTTCTTGGAAATTATGTCTCTCTTGTCACATTTGGAAAGCCTAGTCGGACTGAAAGAAAAACCAGTTCACAATGTGAATCAGTGCCTGACCAGGAGCAAAGGCAACATTATCCTCCTCAGGTGGGAATAAAAACCTAAAAACATTCTATGTTGGTGGCAAAATGTAAATGAACACAGAAATATCAGCTGCTCTGAGGGCTGAGACACTTCTGCTCTGGAGACAGAGAGAGTTGGTGTTGCTCACCTGGAGAGGACAGGGCTCTGGGAGAAGCTTATAGCACCTTCCAACACCCAAAGGGGGATACAAGAGGGCCAGAGAGGAACTTTTGACAAGGACATGTAGGAAAAGAACAATGGGAAATAGCTTCAAACTGACAGAGGACAGGTTTAGATAAGACATTTTGTATAAATTCTCCCCTGTGAGGGTGGTGAGGCCTGAGAGATCGGGTGCATGCTGAATTTAGCCATTGTAAGTGTGCTAATTTTCGGTTTGGAACAGCAAACAAATTGGGTGGCTCCTATTTGAACACTTCCCCCTAAGATATTTGTCAGGTTTGGACTGAGTCCTCAGAATACACTGGGACTCCCACCAATGTAAGCTGCATGTGCAAACTGTAGGCAGCTCATGGTCCTGTGAGATAAACTGCATGCCCTTTTATATCCTGCAGCACATAATCTGAAAAAAAAATTGAATTGCAGTAATCTGCTTTGCTCATTGCAATTCAAACCTGCAGTGTCCATAACATTTGAATCACAACTTGTTGTTAATCCTACTTATAATTCCATACTATCAGAAGTCCTATTTTAATGATTCTATTTTGATAACATCCAAACTTATTGACCTTAGGCATCAGAGAATGAAGTATCTCAAACAAATCTAAATGCTCCAAGGCACCAGGTACTTCAGAAACCCAGGGGAAAGTGACACTTGGGTGATGATAGCATGGGAGTCCACCATTCTCCAGAAGAGCATAAAGATGAAGGCAGAGCTGGACTTTAAGACAAACCAGACAATTTTCAGTCCCTGTAAGTTCTTTTCTTCCAAAAAAACAAACCAACCCCCCCCCCAAGAAACAAAACAAAACAAAACACAAAACAAAAAAAACCCCCACAAACAAACAAACAAAAAAACCAGAGCAAACAAAAAATAGATCCTCATTGCCAATAAAATTATGCAATTGGCAACAGAGGATTGTGCTAGATACAGCCACCAAGAAACTGCACTGGAACTGTTTGAAAGCAATCACCTGCCCCCCTGACAGTAGAAAATATAGAAAACACCAAAGAAAAAGACGTATGAATAAATCTTTCATCCTGGTAATTTCAGTAGCTGTCCAGTAGATACATGGAAATCCAAGACTAAATTTGGTAATAATATAAAAATGCCTTCTATATCCTAGAAAAATATTTAAAGTCTAACACATCCACTTGTATTTTTTGAAAGCAGCTTTGTGTTGTCTCAGGAGATTACAGCATTTAAACGTGGAGTGTTTAGCTTTACAACTGAAAGTCAGAACAGGTCATGTCCACAGAGCTTAGTTTTCAGAAAAACAGGTATTCAGCACTTCCAGTAAATGAGGTACAGTTCAAAGTATCAGATCCCAGACATTGGTAGTCATGTCAGGAAATCCTGACCTAAATATTCATCAAGGTAACTATGGGTCTGCTCCATTATAATTCAGTATCTGGTGCCTTTTCCACCCATCAGAAGGAAATACCAAAATGTCACCTAAGTCAAATAAGTTCTAAACCATTTAGAAACTGGGGAGAAGAGCTTGAGTGACTTGGAGGAAGGGGATTCTGATTTTAAATGTGATGACTCCAGTTGCCATTTGTCCTCTAGATCTCCCACTCAAACCCAAAGTCAGGCACACAATGGGCTTCTGTGGGGTGACCTACTCATATCTCAAGTACCAGACATCTTAAACAGCAACACCATTTCACAAACAGCAAGAATCCAGATAAATTTACATTAACTTCAGATAAAATCCTCTTACAAACCAAACACCAGCTCTTATGGGATCTGTTCATGGCCATTGCCAGAATGTCCTGTAACACGCACCCTGACTCTGGCTGTGCAAGCTAAATTTGCTGTGATTAGTAGGGCTGAAAGAAAAACGACTGCACTAATATTCAAGCTGTTTGAAGAGAGGTTTACTGCCCCCAAAAGAATCATTTAATTATAACACACCATTTTCTTTAGATCTACATATAAAAGAGTTAATTTGCCTAAGCATGCACCAATGGGGCTAATGGATAAAGGTTTTTATTAGGGATGTGCCAAATGGTTCAATAGTTATTTGAATACTGTAGAGACCTCTCAAACATGTAGCTTTGGTGTGCAGTAATTCTGTTCAATTAATGGGTTTATTTCCTTCACAGATATTCTTTCAGAAGTGCTCCATCATCCATGCAGTGCTGTTCAGAGACAACATTTTCTCTTTACTGGTAACTTCTAAGGACATGATGCTGTTCTTTCACACTGCAGTACTTGATATGAGAAGAAACCTGCAGAGGAATACATAAAAAATTCTGTACAAATTCCCTTTGGACCCAAGTTAATTGGTGATAATAATATTGTTGCAACCAATGAAATTGCATCAGCTTTCAACCAGTCTCCAGCACTCTCCTCTCCACTTCAGCCCTGTGTGGCTAAAGGTGGCACAGTCAGCATCCCTTCCAGCATTAGTTCCCAGAGACAAACATTAATATGACTCTAAATCTCCTAAAGCAAATACAGCTCTGGTATCTGTGCATTGCTGAAACTGCACACCTGCACATCAATCTGAAGTTTTGATAGCTGTCAGTAATAAATTTAAAAAAACAACAGCAACAAAAAGAAGGCTTTCTTTGCCACACCCACACAATTAAAGGAAAGCACAGCACAGTCCAATGCACACATTAGCAGACATCACTGAAGTAAAACTCTTCCCTGAGTGGTCTCCTCTGTGCTGCTTTCTGCTCCTGCTGATTGTTACTGAACCCTCTTCCTTTAGTTCCTCTTTCCCTGCAATCTGAACAATTCTCCTGATAGGGCTGGGAAAAAATGACAGTCCTGAAATGTCCATCACCATCCAGCTGTTACCAGTCCTTGAATGGTGTCTCTCTGCCCTTAACCTTTATCCAGGTGGTTTATTTGAATGTTAGAGAGCAGCATTTGTATGAATAGACCTTCTTCAATGGTCTTAAGGTCCACATCTTCAAAAGCATTTCAGCACCTATCTGCATTGGAAAAAAAAAGGGTCTGGTAAGTATTTATGCAAAGCTGTCTCTAGAAATTATTAAATTGGTTTGCCCATGTTACATTACAAAGACATATTAAATATTTCTGTAAAAACAATTTCCTACAAAACAAAAGGAGTTGTTTTAAACTTATAATACTTGTGAATTATCTGCACTGAGTTTAACATTGTTAAGTTACCTTTGCCATGATTTTTCTTGGCCTTTAAAAAATGGAATTGCAAGTAAACAACAAGAAATGCTGCATGAGTAGTCCAACATGTATTGACAGAGAATATAAACATCTGAATAAGAGAAAAGTTTGATATTCCCTCCAAGACAATTCTTCTATTTCATAAATCACAGGCATTGTGGCTCCAATATTACCTTAATTAAAAATATAAAAATAAGTCATTAACTTGGGAATAAATATTTCTATTATTAAAATCTATGGATTCCCATATCTGTACTCCTCTGCCTTCCTCTCCCTCTTTGGTTTTTGGCTGTATGATCACCTGGCCAGCAAGTATCTAATTTTCTTTACTGTACTACAGTTCCTGCCATTGATGCAGATGCTGAGAGCCCCTGGCCTTCTGTGTACAGGAAAGGGACCCTGCATTTACATAAGGATCTATGCTGGCATCTCTTCTCTCTAAAACGCCTTGGCAGCATTTTTGATGTGAAGCAAACTTTTAATATTCTTTAACATTTAGCAACATAATGGGGGAGTTGCAGACACCTCTAGCCAGCTAAAGTCAGTATCACCACCATGGTGTTTTGGCTTCTCCGTTTTTCCCCTCCTTCTATTCCTTAATTCTACATTTCTGACCACTGGGGTCTTTTTCTCCTGCTGCAAGCATAGTAACAAAAGGAGGGCAGAAGTCATGACTACAAAAGACAACAAACATTACAACATTTGCATGGTGATATTTTTACAGTGGCCAAATGATTGCCCAATGACACCTCCAGAGTTTCCAGAGGTTCCACCAGTCAAGGTCATGAGATAGTTTTTGCTTTCTTCAGCTACCCAGGGTAGAAAAGGTCCACAAAGGAGGCATCTTGCTCTTTCTCTAGCAACGAACTTTGCAACTTGAGATGGAAGGAAAAAGTACACAGGTTCTGGAGGCTGAAACTAATAATCAAAATAATACATCTGAAATTGTTTCCCTAAATTATGCGATAAGAAGACACAGATAGGGCTTTGTCCTGTTTACCCTTCCTAGTAAGAATCTTTTATTTCCAAAACAACAAGGGCATCATATTTAAACAGAGCAACCCTTTCAGCAGTTGGAACTGAATACCATTGAATACATTGACCTTTACAAAGATTTAAAAATAACCTTGAATGTTGTCTTGCATTAGCTTTCATTATTATTCGATTGCATCTGATGAGCTGGCAGTAATTTCCACTTCTGGTTGCTATTGTTTCTTGTGGAACAAACACCTTCTCATATCTACAGGGCAAACTATATATGGAAAAATGCACAAAAAGCTCCCTGATAAAATTCAAAGAAAATGCCAGTGCAGTGGATGTCTGGGGCACTAGTCAGAGCAGCACCTCACTCAAACACGCTCAATACAATTTAAACAAATTTCTGCTAATTTCTCCTAGTTTTGTCCTCACACTCTATATTTTTAAGAGCATTTATCTAATCAGAGACATATTTTATACATACACAGAATTCAGCTATGTACTTCTGGAAAAAAGAGACAGCTGAAAATAGCAATAACTCAAATCCTTTCAAGATTTTATCTTTTTAGAAAGGCATAAAAGACAGGTTTGCTCTTTGTCCACATTCGTGGGTAACACCTGTTTTCTCACCTTCATTCTACTCCTAATTGCACCTCACTGTGTCAAAGTAAGTTTACCAGTGAGTGAAATATATTGTTCTGACCTACTTGTTAGTCACTTAAACACCTTCAAGGATCTCTGAGGCTGAATAAACTGACTATTTCAAAAAACAAAACACAGGGTAGGAGTGCCCATTGTTCTCATTCCACCAACAGTCTCAGTGATATAGAGAATTTGATGTGTGCCTCAAGCAAATGGTAACTCCTCTCCAGTGGTAATTCCCACCCAGATATCCCACCTTTCTTGGGCAGATGTTCCAGTATCTGCCAGGAAGGTGACAAGTCCTGCTCAGCTGAAATGTGATTAGCAGTAGGGAGTCTCAAACAATCTTTCTTGAGAACCTCCCTGGTACTTTGCTCCTTATAAGCCTTGCAGTATGATATAAGAACAGTCACAGGTTTGTAATTATATTTTGAATATTATGCTGCTACTACTGTTATGAGGCACTGTCATTTTTTTTTGAGTCAACTGGACTCTCTGTGAAGAAATATCTGGTAGCAAAATGCAACTTCATTGACATGAATCCATTCACAGCTGCATGTTAAATCCTTGATGAAATGTCTGATAAATATCTTTTTTTAAAAAGCAGAAAACCCAACCTGGCTTTTTACATTCCTTATTCTTTCGTTTGTAACTTTTAAGTAAAAGAAAAAGATAGAAAACACTAGTTTTTCTTCACCTCAAAATATATATTGCAAGGATGCAAATGATGGTTCCAAAGTTAAATTTACCTCCCTGGTGTAAACAAAGTAAAGTAATAGCAATAAAATAGATTTTCCTCTGCCAACACAGTCTAAGTTGTGTCTTCAGTAAGACTCTTGCAAACAATTGTAGTGGTCTGCACTAAGACCTGCAGATCCCTCAGGTATAGTCTTGAATCAACACAGATATTTTCTTATTTACCCACATTCTCGAAGAGGAGAACTTCAAATAAGAGTAAACATTCAGTTTTATAATCTGCTTGTATTAATAATTCATTACACTGCCATCAGTGACTTAATAATTCTTTTTAAACTCTTATTGTGATGATGTGAAGCTAGTAATAAAAGCTTTCTTTCTGCCAACAGTGCTTACAAAAATAATTACTCCTCTCTTATATCTCCTTCTGGGTCACACCCAGGCTTCAATATTCCATGTGGGGAGGAATTTTTGCTTATACCTGGCCTGCAAGAGAACGTGCAACAGACAGGTTAGAGACGGCCTTTCTGCAAAAGCCCCTTTCCTATACTCGATTTCCAAATAAATTGGGAAACAAATGCTTCATAAGAGGAGGAACTCTTTCAATAGATGCCAGTAGCACTGAAGAGCCATCTTTGCCCCACTGGTGTTAGTGTTATGTCATAAATTCACAGAGAGTTGCACATTTCTCCTTTACTCCTCGAAATGCACAATCAAAGCAACCCCATTTCTAGGTTCTGTCAGGAATGCAAGGCCTAATCCCAAAATGTGCTGCTTATTTTTGTTCTGCAAACACGTTACTGTTTTCATAAATAAGTCTTTAGGTTTCACTTATGTTTAACTGGCAGGGGTTTATCCAATATTTTCCAGGTCATACCCAGGCCCCAGGTTAGTGGAATACAGAATAATGTCCCAGCTGAACATGTAGAAGCCATGAGACTGAGGACACTTGCAATTCCACAAAAGTTTTCCAAATTATTTTGCACTTAACAGTTTCTGTGCTAGGAATGGTTAAATGCTGCTCCAGGAGAAAACAAGAGGAACTCAGGATTACAGATTTGTCCTACTAGGAAAACATTTTGTATGATGCAGGGCTGCATGCACGTGTATCAGGTGTGTTTTGATAAGGCACAAGAAGCACAGAAACAGAGGTGAATGCTGTCCCTTGTGTCTGCTGCTGCTTTCATTGCTGTCTATGCAGCATTTCCAAAAATGTGTGTGTGTGTGAGGCTGTAGTCACAAAGCTGTATTTTTACAGAGACAGTGTACAAAGCAGCACACTGCTAGAAAACTCATGTAGGTTGTGCTTCATCTGAGACTCCAGCTCATCTAAATGCTAATTCAGAGGGGACACAAGTTGGATTCTTCTGAAGGCCGTGCCCCCCTAATATCCTTTTTAACACATAATTTAATATTGTGTTTTGGGGACAGGCAGTAGAAGTTAGTTGCACTGTGTTGTTCTGTAAATCCACTGATTGTTTCTTTCAGGGGTACTGCACCAAGCCATGGGTTTTCAGCTGAAAGGACACGAGGTCTGTCAGCCTGAGCTGGCTCGTTGTGCTACTGAGCCACACACACAACACTGAGGAGCATTAAACAGCACTTCACAGATGCTAATACAGAATAATAAACGGCATGGCACAAAGGTAGGAGGAAGTGTCTATTTTTACACTGTCAATCGAGCCACTTATCACTGAAAAGGCCATTATTTGCATGTGAAACTTACTCTCTAACACTCGTTATAACCACGGAATTCTAGACACCCATAGCATGAAAAAAATTTTTTGAAAAAAATGAAAAGAAAAGGAGCAAAAATGGCACAAATTTGTGAACTGAACTCTAAAAGAGTCCAAGAACAGGAAGTATTCAGCTCTGCATTTGAGAAGAAGACAGAGTTCACAAAAGCAGATGCACTACATCTTCACAGGAACCTTGCAGAGCGGGCCACATGAAGCTGGTAGACACATTAAAATGAAGAATAGGTCTGAGCTTCAAAGGGAAGAGAATCACTCTCAGATTTACAATAATACTGTCATAGAACATCATATTTAAAGAAGACAACATAAAAGGAATCAAAATACATTTCTTGAAGTATAATAGGCTTTATTCTTTCAGCTTGGATGTGGAAAAAAATGGAAATAGAAGAGGCAAATGACACGAAACTTTCACTGGCTTGGGGAAGGTGGTCTACCAGTTTTGAAAACTTTTCTCTGGCTGAGAAAATTTAAGATATGCATTTATCAAAGTAACTCTGAACATAGCTTCGAGTCCATGGAGTTTGCTTCAAACACAAGAGGCACTTTTAAGCTGCCAGTGCACCGTGTTGCTTATCTACACGAGGAGTTACTACAAAGCCCAGGAGAGAGCTGCTGTTACCTCCTACCTGAGTGCAGCTGATTAAGCATGTCCTTGACAGAAGTTGTCTAAGTGTCTTTTAGCTTTCAGGAACTTAACCAAACTAAGGAGTCATCCAACAGGCAACAGGGTAGGACAAAGAAATGATAGTTCTTTCAATTTTCTTCAAATCTAACTCTTCACGAGAGGTTTGGTAACCTCAGGGAACAAAAACACAAAGTCAAATGATTGTACATTGCGGCACTCCTCATCTACACTGCCCTTTTGATCTTTCTTCTGGAGTCACAGGATGAGCTGTAACCAGACCAGAAAGATGGGAAGCATCCACTGGTGTGCCTGGTTTCTCTTTTTCTTTCCTCCTCTCTAGCAAGTGCACTGCAAGGCAGACTGTCACACGCTTTGGGAGAAACAGAGGATCAAGGACTATTGTATTAAGATGTGAAGTGACTGCAGTCACACAAAATCCTCTGTGAACAATGTCATGAGTGCTGCCCATGTATAAACAGCTTAGATAAGAGCTATTTTCAGAGGTTTTCATTATTATTGTGTTTTTTCCCAGGTCACACGAGGAAGATGTCTATTATAGGAAATTGGTGCTTTATTCAACCTGGTTTAAAGTGGTTATTTTGAATGATTTTTTTCCCCCAGTTACTTTTTATTGATAAGCCATCACAAATCTAAGGGCTGTGCAAAAATATGGTTCTGCCAATTGAATTCTTGGTGTGAATAGCTACTTTGAACATCCCAAGGGAGTGGACCAGTCAAAAGATGCATTTTGACCACCACCCTGCATGTGACCTGCACAGGCAGAAGAGTCTTTCGATTTGTGCAGCCTAATAGCCAGCACACAGGAGAAAAACATCAAAACTGGACAAATTAGCAAGATACATGTGAAACCACTAAAGAAAGCTTGTTAATTAAAAAGCTAACCTGCTGATTGACTTAATCTAGTCTTGATTTTTCAGTTAAACAGTTCGTTCAATAGGGAGATTTTTAGATGCTCTTACATCTCTATTTAGGTTAGAAATCTCTTTTCTTAATCCATTGAGGCATCTGATATCTCAGATTTAATATAGGCCAAATTTTGTTGCAAACCCATGTCAGAATGCTCAGGCCTATCTGGGGTACTGGAATTTTGCCAGATGTTTTTATTCCTCTGTGTGAAAATTGCAGCCACCAAATTTCAGCCATTTCAGTGGTGACTGCATTTGTTACACTGGTGTCATTGTCACAGTTCTATGTAAGTCCTGCAGTTTGTTATAGCACCTAATGCATGTCCCTATCTATCCCAAGTGTTTTTTAATTTAAGGGAACAATTTTAAAAATAATTTGTAAGCTTGCATGTCAGTTTTAAAAGTTAACTTCTTTTTTGTTGGTTGGTTTGGGTTCGTTTTTTTTTAAATTAAACCAAAAATGGAGGACATGGACAAACTTGATGCAGATTCTCAGCAGATAATGGAGGTTTCACATAAAAATCTCACTAGAAAAAGTTTTAATTACTGTTGTGGGATTTTTACTTTTTTTTTCTTTTAGTCTACCCACATTAATTTCTTTAAACGTAACCTTGAGGAATCATTTGTTAGGGAGCGAATAAACTCTTCCTAGCTATGAGGGACTTATGCTTTCACTAATATTTTCCAATTAAAATACTACAGAACAACCTACACCAAAGCAGTAAAATCACGAAAGTGCACTAGCAGAAATGGGCAGGACACCACGTGAAGCCTCATCTGAATTCAGTTAGAAAGTCTTGAAAAATAAAGTCTTTGTCCCTGTTTAGCCCTGGTGTAACAGAAATCAAGTTGAATTGTATTCTCAACCTAAAAACCCAACACAGACTGTTTTAATCACAAACAAATTACACAACGGTAAAGAAATGTAATCTGGTAAGGTTATGGGCTCTTTCTGCATTGGGAAGAAAAAAACCCCAAACAATAAAAGCAGCAATTTTTTGTCTTTGAGGTAATTTGTCAAATGCATTAAATTAGAACAATGGGGGGTTTTATTACCTCTTGCTTTTGGTGTACCAGAGTTTTATTATATTCAAATCTTTTGAGTCATAAAGATTGGAGATAAATACACATAACGGAATAGTGTTAACATATTATCTCAAGAAAAAATAAGCATTTCTTTTCATTTTCCTGTTCATTCCACCATTTTTCTTCTTTAATCCAGTAAAGAAACTGAAGAAAGATGTCTACTTCTGTAAATACCTCATTTCTCTATCCCCAATAGATTTTGTGCAATCCTGAAACAACAGCTACTTCTAGTAAGAAGCAGAATGACTAACAAATTATAAACATAATAAAACTATGCAGTACTAGAAAAAAGAATTTGATTTATTTGTTCCCCGGGTCCCCAGGGCTTTTCTCTTAAAAAAGAAAAGGTAAAGAAAGACAAAAGACAAAATAAATGAGCAAAAAGCCATGTTTGTTTTGCAACCAAATAAAGGAAAAAAATATTGAGCTACCTGTTAATTTTCTAAAATTAACAAAGTGCATTTACCAGCTGACCTAAACAATCCTTAAAAAAACTCTGAAGCCAAATAGCTGGGTAACAAATCCATATATCCATAAAATAATAGGCAAGACAAGGTGCATCCTCTGGTTAATTCTGAAAAATACCAAAGATTTTTTGCTATTACTGGAAGATGTTAATGGCCACTATCAAGGAAATCTGAGATCAATAAATATTATTAGAGACTAGTTCAACTCAGTTGGGTGTGCTGAGAACTCCTTTCAGGTCCAAGGGAACAATGAATTCTCCTTACAACACAGAGACACTAAAACACCAGTGCAGGTTAATATTTTTTCTCTCTTTGGTGCTCTATATCCAGGTTATAACATCTATGGCCTTCAGATTCCATCTTTTTTCTCCTTACAATCACACTTCCCCAATGCAAAAATCCTCCTGCTCAGTTCAGGATCTGGTTCTGTTTCATGGAAGTGCTTCAGCTGCTTTAATCTTCCCATGGCACCATTTTGCAGAGTGGCTGCATCAGCAGCACGGCCTGAGTGACAGGAGACACACAGGAACCCTTTGTTCCCTTCTTGCTCTTTTTCATCTCTTTCTGAGGATTATATCAACTACTGCTGTCTCCTGAAACCTGCACTGCAACTTGTTAGGGAAACTCACACACATTCTTAATCCAGTAGAAAGCCACCACTGACACGAGGGTAATTAGGGGTGGATTTACACTGGACAAAACAGAATTCATAAGGAAAGATGTTCAAGCACAAGTAAAGCTTACAGGCAACACAGAATGCAAAATCCCCTGCCTAGACATATCAGAAAATAAAAAGAGAATGGGGAAAAAACTATCAAAGATAGCTCAAAGGAAGACAAATTGAGAAATTAACAGAGAAGCAGACCTGAGGCTGGACACCTTCCCCAGGCACTTAGCTGTGCATGAAGGGAACAAGAAACAAACTCTGCAGAACTTTGTACTTTCAACCTCCAGTCACCACACCATCTCCAAATAACTCACAAATTCAGAGCCATTGCTCCCACTCCTTTGAATCAGCACAATCTCTATTTTTCCCCCATTTTAGAGATAAGGGAAACAATGCATGGACAGATTGAAGTCAAGTCCAAGAACTGCAAACATGCTTTCTGTTACCCAGGAATTTAACCTCCTTGATGATAACAAGTCTTGGGCAAGAAGAGTCTAGTTATGTTTTTCAATCACATCACATCCTTGATATAAACAAAGTTATAAAGTCCTGCTCCATTGATTCATATCACAGAGGTAATTCTTAGCCAAGAGAATGGTTTCTCTTGATGCAAATGGCACTCCTTGCACAAAACTGAAAAACAAGGCTCCTCTTGGCAAGGCAGACTGAACTATTTTAATGAAGCAGCAAATCAATTTCCTGAAGAAAGTTGTTTTCTGATACACAAAACCAATCTTTAAATTGTATCTAAGTTTGCTGATAGAAAATATATACAAATACACTCTTAATCTTGGGGGGTTTTTTTGGTCAAGGCCAGAATTTTCAAAAATCTCAAGGATTTACACAATCATACATTGATTTACTTAGATGAAAGACTATGTACAGTCATTTATATGTGAATTTCTGCGTTTGTTTAAGTAGCATGGAGCTGTTGTGCTCCAGAAAGCAGTTATGTTTCCATGGAAAATTTAGTGTTTATTCAATGCAGTTGACTGCTGGAACTAAATTTATAGAAGTGGGATGCTTGTCACCACAGTGCATAACAAACAATTCAGTTTCCTACCTTCCCAGTGCTTGATATTCAATACCTAATTTAAGCCTTGATATTCCAGTTTGTAGTCAGATTGTCCATTAGAGCAATTGTGCAGAAAACCATTTAGAAAAATGGTTTCCTCTTCCATATAGTCTTTGCCACCAGAGGTCAACAATTAGTATACAGATCTATTATTAATTTTAATTAATTTCTAGAAATAATATTTGTGAATATGATTATTTAAAATTTATGAGCTGATATTTAAAATCTGCAAAGTAGCTTATTTGACATACCTCATAAATTACACAGTACATTATTAGCTCATGAGAGGAGAGCATATGAGTTAGAATAGATAGTGTGAAATGACATACATATGAATTTGAAATTCATCCTCTATTAATATTCTCTAATTAGTTAAAACTTGCTGCTTATGAATTTCCCTGCCAGCAAAATCATGGAACATATGCAAAAAAGCAAAAACAAAGAGGATGATAGCAGTTTCAAAGCAAAACCTTTTGAAATTCAAATCATTATTTGTGGAGAGGGAAAAAAAAAAACTCCTAAAAAAATCACAGTACTCAATTGCCCTGTAGATGGAGAGATGGAAAAAGGCAGGGGGGATGGTGACTTGCACTGTCTGAGGGACATGCAACAGCTTCAGAGTTGACACATATTGAGTCACAACTAGAAGTAAGTTTGTCGTTCCCAGTCTCTCTCCTACCACAAAATTGCTGTTTCTTCTTACTACATGCACAAAGAACACAGATATCCAATTATTGCTAATTGGTTTTGGTTTTTCATGCATAGTTAATGCAACCTTATTTATACAGGGCAACCAACTCCCTCCAGGTATACCTAATTTCCTGTGGCATTCATATAATACATCATTAATTTTAAATCTATAAAATGCATGGCATCCTCAGATGATGTAAGAGTCATCCTGCCAGACAAAATCAACCCTTCCCCCAAATATTATGTTTCAGTAAACATTTAAATAGGCATTTTCTCTTTTCCACCAAGATAACTTCATTACGGGTGCTTAGGATTGTGTGGACAGATGCATCAGACAAAACTCATCAGAGAAACACACACCAGACAGCAATAAATGAGCAGAGGCCACAGGATCAATGAGGTTGGAAAAGACCTCTGAGATCTTTGAGTCCAGCTATGACCAAACACCACCTTGTCAACCAGACCATGGTACCAAGTGCCACATCCAATCTTTCCTTAAACACCTCCAGATGTCATGCCATGGCCTAGGAAGTGCCACAGAAATAAACTGGGACACGCAGAAATATGTCTTGTACTCCCTTGGGTGTTTTACGTGAACACACATCCAAGTCTTTGCACTATAAGTGCTGTTTTGGTCATCACAGGTGTTTGAATGCCCTTTTGTGAGCTCTTCACTGTACAAAACCTACTGAACTCTTCTGTTCTGTGAACAGGAGGCAGAACCTCTCTGCACTGTTCCCCTGCAGCATTTCAGAACAAACTGGAAAACAGGAGGGTTGAACAAAACATTTGGACTCAATGCCTGCATTTAAAAGCTAAACATTTCCTCTGATCACTATTTATTCTCCTAATAAATATTCATTGGCATGCCCTCCAGAAATATTTCATTTTCCTACTTCAGAAATCTAAATCAACTGATAGCTGCACTCATCTGACAGCCCAGATGAACTTTGGAGATTCAGTATCTGGTGAGTTTCTGAGAGCAGCATTTACCCCAGTGGCCATCAGCTCACTGCTCTGGACAAGATTAGATCATGCCAGTTTGATTCAGAATCAGAATCAAAATGTTGGAAGAGACCTCCAGGATCATCAAGTCCAACCTAACCCTAATCTCAACCAAACCATGACGCAGTGCCACGTCTAGTCTTTTCTTAAACACATCCAGAGATGGTGAATCCACCACCTCCTCAGGTAGACCATTCCAACACTTTATTTCCCTTTCTGTAAAAAACTTTTTCCTGGTATCCAGCTTATATTTCCCTTGGCACAGCTTGAGACTGTGTCCTGTCATTCTTCCAGTATCAAAACAGTGAGGTGTGTAGGGAAGCACTGGGAGTTGATGTGACAGTCAGCCTTTCACAATCGATGGTGAAACTACAATTGGAAGCACAGAGGTGTTGGTGTTAAGCCACTGAGCCCTCCCCAGAACACCTGACAGACCTTCTCCTCAGGTGGCTCCCAGGCAGTGTTGCATGACCCCCAAACAAGCAGCTGAAGCTACACCTTTCTCTCCCAAGAAGACAGCTCTCAGTAGAGGAGATTCAGACCCCTGACAAGTCAAATAAAGACTAGATGTGGCTCTTGGTACCATGGTTTAGTTGAGGTTAGGGTTGGGTTGGACTTGATGATCCTGGAGGTCTCTTCCAAACAAGTGATTCTGATTCTGAAATTATGGTAGAACAAACCTCCTGCCCTCTTTGCCACGCAGCACTGACTCCTTCTCTTGCCCTCAGTCCCACTTGAGGTGAAATCTCACTTTCCCAGGAAGCTCCAGCCCCTGCTGGGGGCTGCTGTCCCCCTTGTGCCCTGCCCGAGCTGCTGCATCTTGGACTTCTCCAGGCATGACAAGTTGCTCTTGGGAAAAGCTCCTTCCACTGCCCTGCAGAAAGAACAGCTGAGACAAGAGAGGCAAGGCAGCTTTCTTTGTTCCACCTGGCCTTATTTACTCTTTCAAACGTGCTACCAAATAGTCACATTAAACTTCAGAGAAACCATTTAGGCTCTCTGTCACACGGCATAAATCAGAAGTCATGCTGTATAAAGAAATGCTAGGAAATCAGCAGAGAGGGCAAAGGCAGAGGCAAACTCAAAGATAGCAGCTGCACTGACCACCTGAAAACATAATTTTAATTTTGTTTCTGCTCAGCTATAGACTTGGCATCCTCTGATAAATATTGGCTCAGTATACAAATGTCAGTGCTCTCCACTCCCCTATTCCTTTTGGTGTATGCTCTCCCATCTGAGCAGATACCTGTTCATTTAAATCATTAAATGCAAATTAGTCCTTGCAAGTACAGTGGCTTATTCAGAAAAAAAATACAATTTGAAAATGTAGTCCTATGCAGCTTGCAGATGTAAGGCACAGTATATTTGTATGTTAATGTTCTTAAAGATAAGCATGATTGTTCACAGAATTATTCCTTTTTCTAATTTCTAACCCACTGATACCATGCTCAGAAAGTACTTCCATAACAAAAGGTCCCATACTTCTTTCTCTCTGGGGAAATATAATAGTTCGTCTGAAGAACAACAGTTTGTTAATTATTTCACCATTTATCATCTATGCAGCACACTCCCCTCCCTTGTGGTCAATAGCACGGTCAGGGAGACCCAGCTTAATTGAGTAGATATTGACAATCCCTTTATTAAAATTGAGGCATGTAGGAGTAATTTTCAAGCACTGTTGATGGCAGTTGGGTGATTAACATCTCCAGGTGTCTTGCAGAAGCTCATCATTAGTTTCCCCAATAGACTTCATTGGGATGAAACCAGGACAAATGGATCCTGCCTCCAGTTCTACTGTCAGCATGTTCACAGAACCACAGAATCATCTCCTCATGCACACTGATCCTTTAACTCTGCAGCTTGAGGACATTTGAAAATGAAATAAAAAAGTCAAAAAATGTTGGCCTGTGGGAACTTTTACTGTGGGAACTGATTGTTCATGATGATTGTACAACATCATTCCAAGATGGTATTGTTCCACCATCCTCCTTGTAAAAAAACCTTCTTTCTTATTTTTAACTGGACTCACCTACATTTTAAACCATTACCCCTTGTCCTATCAAAGAAAGACAATACTGTGCCAGCTCAATGCTGCCTTATTGAAAATCAGCCACAGTGCAGTTGTTCCAGGGCTAAGCTGTCCTGACAAAGTAATATGAGCTAATAATTAACCAGCTTTTATTAAGCCATGTGTTGCAGCATCATTTTCCACTCTTGTGTGGCCCTAATGAAGAGCCAGGGCAGGGAAATGTCAGTGAACTCCAGACCCAAGGGACCAGTTAGCATTTGAATGTGTGAACCAGGCTCTGAATTTCCCAGTTTTATGTTCAGTGACTCTCAGTGGCTCAGGTCCAACTGATGTGCAATTCCACCGACTGCAGCAGTTCCTGTGGGTTTATCCTGGAGGGGTGTTCTGCACAAAAGGATTAACTCAGACAGGAACTTTCCCTGAAACCAGTGGAATAAAACTAACAGTGACATGGAAATCCTATTAGTGGTTTCTGCCATTATTAACAAGCTAAAGGGAACCAGCTTCTAATAATCTGTTTGCCAAAACCTAATGGCTGTTTGTCCCCTGGTTCACATGGGCACTGGTCCATGTGGGGATCATGGAGCACATTAACCCTGCCTGGGAGCAAGGGTTGGTGCCAGGTGTTTTCTATTCTGCAGCCCCCAGGTGGGCAAGGTGAAGCCCCCAGGGAGTTCCAGGAGGAGATGTCTAACGCATGAGTAGAAGTTAGGAGGGAGCTACTGGAGCAAGGAAACTGCTCCAGCAATTCAGAGCAATAACCCACCAGCAGACTGCCCTGTCTGCAGGACCAGCTGATACTGTGATGCCAAGAAGTGAAACAGTTCAGTTTGCATTAACAGACACAGTATTTCTCTGAAGTGGCATTTAGAATTCAAAACATCATCAGTAAAAATTTGCATAGATAACTAAAACCTTCTATGAAACACAATGTTCTGCCTTTTCAAAATGTCACAGAGCAACCCTCTAAAAAATAAAAAAATGAAGCAAGCAATGACAATAAGCTTTCTTCAGTATGCTGAAAATCAATCTACAAATACTAAAAACATCTGGGTTTTTTCTGTTACATTTATTTTCTGAACAGTCTTAGATGCCAGAAAGAGTTCTTAAAGATTTTCTGGGATAGAAACCAGTAAAAAAGAAAAGTATAGCCATGCGCATTTAATTGTAAGTTATGCATGCTATGCATTTTAAAATATCCATTTTCAAACAGATCTTGGAACACTTTATATTGTTGATACTACACAAAAATGAATAGAAATGAAAGTTACAGTATAAATAAAGGATTTTTGCCAGCCACTATTAATATTTAAAAATCATGTGTGGAGTTTTATTAACTTTTTTTAAAACTTTATTTGCATAAATTAAATATTCCCTTGCTATTATAGACATTTTTCTTTTTTCTGCTTTAGTGGTCTGATTATCCAAAAAAAAAAAAAGGGGGCAAAAAAAAAAAAAAGAGAGAGAGAGAAAGAAAAAGGGGGTGAGGGGCTGCAGGGCAGCTAGATTTCCTGCAGACAAATTCCAATAGGCCTTCCAGATATATAGCATCTTGTTAAAAATTCATGCAGGCCAGAATACTAGAAGGTCAGAAAATGTCTTTGAAATTCTGCCAGAGCTCTTTTTGATAATTCATTCAGGTTTTAAAAGGGAAAATTCCTCATTAAAAAGAACCTAATGCTTATTAATTTATACTCCTAAGGCAGAGGCTGAATATTAAGCGGTGGACTCTGTTAATCCATTTATTAAATATCAAAGACCATATGTTTTCACCCTGTGTCCTTGCTTATTGATTAATTTCCTTAGACCTATATGGGTAAAAGCAGAATAAAGTAAATCTCTGGACACTTTCCTAAACTGGTGGAGACTGTAGCACTCCTTTGTGTAGTATATACCTTACAGAACTCAATTTCCTCTGCCTTCAGGTACATGTCTGTAGTCTACTGGATCTGCCTGAATAAAAGTCCCCTTTGCAGAGAGTTGTATTTTGTGCCAAAGGGTGAGTAAAATACTTCCTACAGCTCTGACTTCTGTTTTTTTGGTGAGCACATTAATGGACATGAAGTAACAGAAAGGCTTCCCCACACTCCAGAAACAAATAAAAGCTTCTCTGCTCTAGGCTGGCACAGGGCAAGGATCTGAGCACTTTCCCCACTCTTACAGCTATCTCCAAGAACCCTATTCAAATTGCAGAGTTCCAAGAACAGTTCAGATATATCCTGCTTTTGGCTGGGACAAAGTAAATTCTCTTCTTAGTAGCTGGTACAGGCTGTGTTTTGAATTTAGGATGAGGATGATTCTGATAACGCACCAATGTTTGGGTTCTTGCTGAGCCATGCTTACCCCAAGTCCAGGACTCTTCAGTTTTCACGGTCAGAGTTTCATGCTCTGACAGTGAGCAGGGGGACAAAAAGCCTTTAGGGAGCATGGCCAGGACAGGTGACTGGGACTGGTCAAAGGGACATCCCATTCCAGAGAACAGCAGTGTATAAACAAGAGTGAGTTGGCTAGAAGCTGTTGACCACTGCTCATGACTTGGTCAGGGAGTGGTGAGCAACTGTCAGGTGTTATTTCTCTCTCTTCCTTTCATTAAAATTATATTATTATTATTATTATTATTATTATTATTAGCATTAACACAATTTTTTTTCTTATCTCACAGCTACCACGCAACCTCCATCCTGCCCAGAATCCAAATATTACTGAAGCAGAAGGCAACAAAAAACAGTAGAAATGCTGAAGTTTTCAGCAAATCTGTGTCTCACTAGAGCATTTTGTCATAAGTTTAGGTTCATGTGCATCTTCCACTTCATTGTAGCACTCTCAAATGAAAGAAGAAGAAAGGCAGGGTTATGTTCACCTTGTAGTGGTATAAAAGATGACTGAAGGTGCTCCTGGCTCAGGAAAGGTCAGGACCCAACTGTGAATCTTTTTTTGAAATCAAGCAAACATAAAAGTAAAACATTTTCATTTCTTAGGACTAACTTCCCCATCCCAAAACCGAGGATAAGAATTATAAAAGGATGATTTCAGGTACATAAAGAGGTTTATGTCATGACTGACTACTGATATGGAGAAGCATGACATTAAAGAGCAGAATTGCCTTCCAAGTGATTCAATCTCCCTTCATGGAAAAAAGGAAAAAAAATCCAAAAACTAGAAGCTCATGAGCAAAGAGCCAAACCAAAGACCACAATCATAATTAAGAACTTCAAGATCATCAAGCAGTGCTGATTCACACAGAAAATTCACATTTTCTGCTTGTAGAAAGCAGAAAAGCATGAAAGCACCAAGCACTGCCATGGACTGGCTTGGCAAACCTCTTTCCCTGATGCAGAGAGGAAAAGCCCCTTGTGGAGTGGGTATCCCCAGTCACCCTGCATGTGTGACTGTCAGAAGCTTTCAAGCTAGAATTGTGTGGTTAACAAGAAAATGATGACTCTTTTTGCCTTTTGAAGATCAGGTAATACTTATCTTCTGCTAATTTCTGTTCTATTATTTTGGTATTTTAATTTTCTAAGCCTGCTAACATGGCTTAGAAGTCTACAGAGACTTTTGCTTCTTTCCTAAGTGCTTCAGTAATGAGCAGGCAACTAACAAGATGGCAGATGAGTACTGGCAGGGTTGGAACAACGTGTTGTCCAGGGGGAAAAACCCGTGTAGCAACAAAGAGAGGAAAATCCACAACAAAAACAACAAATAAAAGCTTCTCTAACAGACACCGAATGAGGGCACTTCAAATGGACACAGCAGAGAGGACTTTAAGGTGTTTTTCTACCTGAACAAGAGCTCTGTGTGCAGTCACTGCTCCTTCTGCTAATTCTTGCTGCTCCCTCTGTTGTGCCAGAACAACTATTTGTGTGACTGCGAGGTGAATCAGATCAGGGAACTGATCCAAGTTAAAAATAACCTAGGGGGAAAAGAATAAAAAGAAGAAGAAGAAGAAAAAACAAACAAACAAAACCCAACACTCTCCCCACCCAAAAAAAGCAAACCAACAAAAAACCCCACCACCAACAACAAAAACAAAAAACCTCAAAGCAGCTGCCCCTGAAGCCAAAAAGAAATGTCAGGCATGTCACAGCTTTGCCAGGGTCTCTCCAGAGCCACAGTTTCAGGACAGTTGGATTGGCATTGCAACTGAGACCTCCAGCCTGCACAGACAGCAGCAGACGAGGCTGTCCTGTTACAGGGACATGATGGATGTAGGCAAGAGCAGGATTTGTAACCCTTCCCAAAACACCAACACTGGGAGTTGGGAATATAAACACATGATGAACACAAGGTGTTAAATCACAACTGGAGATGGACAGAGCATGGACGGTGCAAGTCTCACTGCTGCCCACACTTCAGTAATTCAGATGGTTGAGGTGCAGATCAGCTGTTTCAACTTGGACTTCCAGCCACCACCAAACAGCCACCTCAGGGTGCTCTTTTTAGAACCAGGATTTTCAAAAATCAACACCACAACAGCCACTGCCCATATGCACCAAAACATACTCAGTGTACCTTAGGCTAGGGTTGGAAGAATGTTCTGCATGCAATCATTTAGAAGCTGCAGTGGAGAAGAACACATCAAAGGCTGAATATTTGTCACCAGAGTCTAATTCTTCCCCAGAAAAAATGAAGCACTGGTTCAGTTTCAGTGTTTCCTGCAGGCAGAATGGCCTCTTACCAAGCTGAGGTCTACTTTACATGTTAATATCATAATTCTCTAGGAATACAGCAAAGCCTCTTCCTGCTTATGACATGATCTTCAGCGTGGCATTTAGTGGCAGTCACCTGCTCAGCACAGCACAGATAAATTGGGGAATTTACTGCACATTTTCTGAGCTCTGGACAGTCTGCTGGAATACCCAAACCACATCTATAACATAAACTGAATGGTTTCCTTGTGAATGAAAAGAATTTATTAAGATTGTATCATACAGAATCTATTTGGTGTCTGTCTCTGTAGTGTAAATAATAGTTCCTGATGATAATAAGCTCAGTCTTAAATGCACACATGCCATGATCATGCTGTGTAAGTTTAAAAATGCTACTTGTCTGCCTGCCTGTTTAGCTGGCAGCTTTACCCACCAGGAACACAAATGATTTAAAACCCAGATGCTGAGCAATTTGAGATGCAGAAGCACCCTACAGTGAAGCAATTATTGCCTTGGAGGGTCTTATTATCCTCATCATGACATGAATTCCACACAAAGTAAACATGCTTTCATTGTTATGTATTTCCCAAACTACAATATCATGAAGAAAAGTTTTGAAAGGAGTTTCTCATCTTTAAATGTAAATCTCAGCAACTTGTCTCCTCGCTAAGAGGGACAAATGATGCCTGCTATCATCCTGACATATTATGTTCTATTCCCCTCCCCAACCCCACTGGTTTAAGGAGAACAGATCCTTCAGGGCTTTTATAGCCATTTTAAACCAAGTTCATGCCAACTGTCCTCTGGAATAAATTTCAGAATAAAGAACATTCTGTTCATCATAGGACATTGCACTAGTATAACATATCACCTTACCAATGCACTATACTGTATACTTGTTTCCCAGTGCTAATTAAAATATATTGACCCAAGCATCCTCTTGAATTACCTAAACCCCAATGATTGCAGACCTGGCACCTTTGGCACTATCTGATCACACCCAGGTCACCTGAACATAACTCAGAAATGTACTTTTCAGATATTTACAGCAAAGCAGGGACATGCATTAGCAAACTGCTGTATGCATATTTAGAAATGTATAGAATTCCTTTAAGAAAACTGCAGGGCCCCATATTATTTCTTGAATGATACTGAAAACCAAGCCAAGTAATCCCAAACTTAAAGATTAATTGACAGTTATTTAATCCATACACTGATTTCTCTGTGTCCTTCTGTGCAATGCATGAAGGACAGCCATAGAGTTTTGGACTTTGCTTATTTTAGAATACAGCAAGTACCTAAAAGAGTAAAATGCTCAAGTAGCAGCTCTGTATGGAAGCACAAGTGTGCAAATTGCACTGAATCAGAGACTTATTCTCTTCTACCTTCAGCAATCAGCTGCTTTCTACATTCTTGAGAGCAAAACCACATAGAATAAAGGGAAAAGAAACCTGAAAACATTAGTTTGTGCATGAAGTGAATGGGCATTACACTAGGTAATAATTGCAGTAGTTAATGCTTATATCTGTATTTTACCTGAAAATAACTGAGGGGTTTAAGGCTTTTTTTTTTTTTTTTTTTTGGTAAACCACACAATAAATTCCAGAAAAGTCATTGAGAGCATTCCTTTTCCTGAGAGGACATAAACCCACAAGGCCTCTTTTGTAGGTGCATGCCCCCAACAATTATGTTGTTACATATCTCAGTTGCTGCAGACACACTGGGGTCAGGCACAATTCTTCCTGTAGAAGACATTCCACTAAGCATGACAGTCACAAAAAAAGGGAATAGCTACCAAGACTCCTTGCTACCAAGGTAGAAAATAAGATTCCTATTTTCTGATGCACCTGTTCACTCCATTGCACATGTTGGACAGGTTCTACTGAGAGAGAAAAAGCTGTACCCAGAATATGGTATTGCAGATTCACTTAGCAATTTGGGAATTCTGGGAAATGGGAGTGTAAATTTCATCCCACAAAACAAGCAGCATAATCAGATAGATTTTAATTAAACAGGATTCAGCCTGAATTCTCAAATAGCTCCAGATCAGACAAAAACCATATTAGCTCTTCTAGAAAAATATTTGCTTATGTGCACCTGAAATTTGAATCTGTGATTTTTTTTCATTTGTTAATTCTGCCCTGATGCATCAGCTGGAATCTGTAGGTTTCACAGCAGTGCAAAGACAGTGCTCTGAGTGTGGCACTGCTACCCCTGTGCCTTAGCCCCAGGTGTGAGCCAGGAGTAGTTACTATGACAGAAGAACTCCTGTGCCTGAGGAAATTTAGAGAAAAAAAATCAATTCAACTATTTAAATTCAGGGACAGCTCTTTATTGTAAAGAGCAGCAATAAATTTAAGAACACACAATATTTTAACCATTATAGATGAATATATGAAATGATGTAGTTGGCAGCCAATTCCGAGTTTCAAATATTTCCATTTTCTTATCAGCTGAATCCCAAGATCAGCCAAGTCCTCCACTTGATCAGAATCAACAATCTGACTACTGAGAAAGTGCACAGAGCATTTTATTACTGGAGTGAAGCACATGATTTAATCTCTTCATGGTGCACATTCATCACCACCAGGGAAGGAGGATGGATGGTAGGAGCACTCTCCAGAATGCTTCACTTCTGCTGTCAAGCTGCAGCATATTCTGCTTTATCAAGATATTTAGCTCTTAATAAATGTCTAATCAGAGCAAAATCAGTCCTGTTATTACAGTTAATGGGTTTTGTTGATGCCAGTGGAGAGCAGGAGTATGATTGTACTTTCATGTTGAAAGATTCTGAATGGAAATGAATGCTGGCTGCTCTGCAGCAATCACAGACACAAATCCTTCCCTCCAAGGTGTCCTGGTGCATGCACACTTGGGCACCAGACAGGGAAGGTTAAATAAGCAGCACTGCTTAGAGCAAAAATGGCACAAGTTCATTATTTGGGTAACTCTAACCGGTTTTTATGTGCCAGAAAACAGAGCAACAGAATAGGTTTTGTAAATGACCTTATTACTCTTTCCTAAATAACCTCTTTCAGCCATGAGTTGCCCAGTCCCTGCCTCTAGTTTGTTGGGAAGGGCCAACAAAATATTTAGGGCTTTCAGGAACTGAAGGCAAGAGAATGCTGAAGTACAGTTCTTGAATATGGCTTTCAACAACAAAGACAAAATAATTTTTCATTGTAAAGAGGAGGATTAAAGCACAGAATTACTTGTAAATCACATCACAAATGAAATCAGGTGACAGCAAGGTTACTGAGATCAAACTCTCTCCTCTGCATCACCTTTCATGCCCACGTGTCCATCTGCCAAAGCTGGAGCTGGCGTGTGCACCATCTGTGCTCAGCACCAGCGGGAGCTGAGACTCCCAGGTTTTACAGAAGATTGTAAAATTAACTCAGGGACAGACCCCGCTATGCCCAAGGAAAGAGCCACCGTGGGTTTTGTTTCTTTATGCTCCCACGGTCAATCATCATATTTCCTACCAGAGGCAGAGCATAAATCTTAAATTTTTTTTGTACAGGTTTTCCAGTCCTTTTGTACAGTTACTCCACTCATGTTCAGTTGTGGAATTATTTAGTGCTTGTAAACCTTTGTTAAACTAATTTATTCACACCTAACTTCACACTGTTTTCACCTGTTATTATTTTGGTCCAATGCATCTTGCTGCTATTGCTGTTGGTTTATTGTCAGCTCAGGCTTATAGGTATAGCAATTGATTTGTCTTACCTCTTTCTCTGTTTTTCATGCCCTAATTTTCAGTTAATGCCTATTCATTAGTGCTTTTTCTCTATTAAAAATTGACAGGTGGATTTTTGTTTGTGACTTTTATTGGCCTGCCATAAAGAAAGCTTTGCTTTTCCCATGTCAGCCAGGCCTGATTTTGTATAACTTCTGGCAGCAATAACTGAGCATGTGAAACTGCCTTTGTGTGACTGATGGATGTTGTGTGACACAGGTACGAGGCAGAAGTGAAAGGGGAAGGAAACAGAGAGAAATATTGGTCCTCTCTGTTTAATACCTACACATAACAGAGTCACAGAATGTAGCAGGAAGAGTGAACCCCTGCACCTATCCACCATTATCTCTGGCAGAAGCTTAACTACAGACCTGCCACTCATTTACCCCGCTCCCACTCCTGTCTAATTGCAATCCTAGATTATGTGCAGCACACTTGCCTGAATAATATGTGGAGAACAAAAGCTAGTGAAAGCTAGATAAAAAAAAACAAGTGTTGGGAAAAAAATTGCATGGTGGGAATAAAACCATCTGTTTAGGAAAATTAAAAGAAATAAATGCCAAAATGGCTCAGCTCCATAGTCAAATGGATATATGTTAACTAGACTTCAGCACTTGTTCAAACTTCTCATTGCAGCAAAGGTTAGGTAGCATGATGTATTTTTTTCTTTTCTGATACTGACCTCTAGGACAGTTAAATGACACAATACTTTCTGCAGGCTGAGAATTCTTCTTCTGGACAGCCACTGTGGCTAAACTGATGCAGAGAAACTTTTTCAATTATAGCAACCTCACTTTGACTCTGACCTGTTAAATTTATTCAACACAAAATGTTAAAAAACACATTTTGTGTAGAAAAAAATTCATTGCTGGGTGGTGAAAGGAAAGAGGTCTAAAAGCCCTTGTGACAGGTCACCAGATGGAGTGGGGACACTGAGCCAGGGCTGGGCTGCATTCTCACACAGTAACTGAGAGGGACAGCTAAATGATAGATGCCTTGGCTGAGCATCAAGATGAGCTGTTGTTCTCTCAGAAGATCAACAAAAGACCATCATGCATTCTCTGACAGTGGAAGCTGCATGATCAAAATGCAGTCTAAGATGTTAATCAGAAAATGGAACAATAAACCCAAGCACAGTCATTGTTTTCACTCTTGCTGCCTCTGCAGCCTGCAAGGGTTTTGCCACTGATTTCAAAGAGAGCAAAGCCAGGTAATTACAATGCTTGTGGCTTACAAAGCCCTCTACACCTTGATGAACAAAGCTCCTTCTCAAAGGGAAGCACTTCAGGGACTTTTCTACAGTCTCCTTCTACAAAAGAATTTATTTTATAGCATTGGAACATTTTCTATTTAAAACAAACAAACAAACAAAACCATGAAAATTAAAGAGCCAAAAAAAAAACCCAAACAAAACATTTCAGGGACCTGAAATAATTTTGTACTAGTCTGTAAAGCTTCTTCACAGCAACAACACGGAAATTACCTCTTTTAAATGATAGCATCATCTTATAAATAGCTCTGCAGTAAGAAAGTGAGTCAAAGATGAAAAAAAGACTTCTTAAAATTTTCTGGTTTAATTATTATTCTACAAAGAACTTTACTCAAAGAAGTCTTTAAGTAGAAAAGATTCCTCAGGTTAAGAATAAGTCTCATCTTTGGCTTGAACAGAAAAATAAAGAGATTCCTAAAGTTAACTGTGATCTTAAGCACCACCTTCAATTAGTGGCTAATGAAGGACTGTCTCTGTTTGGAGATTTTTTTCTGGTTCTGCTCCAAATCTACCAAGATGTGTACAGGCATCTATGTTTCAGCATATACATTAGGCATAACTGACTTAGGACATTCTAAAAAGCTACAAAAAACTCAGGACCATTTGATAACACAGGTAAACCTGGCTTTACTAATGTGAGGATGTTTAAGAAAAATTTACTGAAAATAGGGGCAAAGCAGTGCTATGGGAAGCACAGTGAAATCCTGTGCTTGCGTTTTGCCAATCTCATACAAAGGCAAAAGTCAGTTTTGAGATTGTAAGTCCAAGAAAATCAGCAAGTGTTTTTATTTAAATTCTACATCTACGTAGTCAATTTGAACATTTTCTCTCCTCAGGGACTACACAGGTTGTAGCAATATGACATTCCTTGAACTTTCCTCTTTTGCTGAGCAAGAGGAGATGAGAGAACAAAGACTGAATGGAGCTACAGTAAAATTTAAAATAGATGACCTAGAGACCCCTCCCCAGGTGGATGCAGCACCTGAGAGTGCCAGCACAGGGGTTTTAATGATGCAGCAATTTTCAACACAGAAATTTTCTTTTCCAGAATGAAGATGTGTTACCCCAAGTAGGAAACAAAACCCTGCAAAAATCCAGCATTCTTGTGGTGTACTTCTCATATTTTCTACTCCTTTGTGTTCAACATCAAATAACTTTGCATATCCAGGTCTTTCAAAAAATATAAATCAGACCTCTGGGAACCTGTCTGGATAATACACACACTTAGAACTGAGAAAACTGCCAGCCAGAGGGACCTCGCTGGAAGGCTGAATTTAGGACTGAATTTATAAAGGGACTCAAGTGGAGACAGCAGAGCAATTTCCAGGTTCAATGCCATATTGTATGTGGATACATCCAAAATCCTTCATTAGCTAGAAAATATATGTCAGAATAATCTGTGCAATATTACAGCCCTGGTAGAAAGGGATGAAGTGTGGGCAAGTGTTCATAAATCAGATGCAGAAATGAAAATTAAAATTGTAAATTTTGACCTGGCACATCCTGGATTTACAAAAGCTATCAAAATACAGCCATCTCTTTTCATTGGGCTGGTTTAACTGTGTACCTTTAAAAGCAGAAAGAAATGATGCAAGTACATTTCTCTTTAGGGTTTACTTAAACTAATATACCAACCTCTATATCTACGTACTTATATTTGAAATTTACTACAAAATTCCTTAATTTCTCATTACTACAAGCATGAATGTGAAAATAAATATTAATATCCCAAAAAGAGTTTCAGACCGGATGTAATGGTTCCTGTGGAGCCATTAAGTTTCATCATTTCCATAAATTCAGTCTCCATGCAATGAGCACTTTATGAAAGGGCATTTAATTGCCTGATAAGATATAGTGGCTCCTCTGCATCAATAATGAAGTCAATAATCTGCATTTTTTAAATCTCTCTAAATATCCACTGATGCAATAGGTTGTTGCACTACTAGAGTTCTCCAGGCCCACTGAATCACTAATAAAAAATGTTTGAAGCCATTAAATATACATTTAACATGATAGAATTTTATGAGTCTATTGGAGGTCAATGCTGTAAAATTATACCCCTAAAAATCCTCCTCAGAAAGTAATTTATGGCATAAAATATGTTTATTAAAAGTCCCTGACTGCAGATTTATGTGATTTTATGTGAAGACTGCAATTGAATATGCTTGGGGACCAGTCCTGAGAACACTTTCCAGGAAGTTCAGAGCTTATTACCCTACATAATCCCTCCTGGAGTTAATTGAAATACTCCCAAGATTAAAGTTACTCATAGTCAAGAGTATTTGCAGCTTCATGCCCTTAAACTTGTTTCCACAGCTCTCCCTCTGATTTGCTGTGTGATCTAGCAAGTCATTAGATTAGCAGGGTTTATCTGAGAAAGGGAACCATTTAATGGGTAAAAGGGAAGATAAAATGTATGTTTGCAATGTACTGAGGTTCACAGCCCTGTTGGTGCTAATTGTTGCTATTTTTGCAGCTCCAGTTTTATTAATCAACTATGACAGTGGTAGTGACCAATTAAAAAGAAAGAAAAATGTTCTCAAATCAAATAGGATATCAAAATCTCTCTGGATCACACCTCTAAAAAATTAAAATTGGTCCCATCCTATGGCCTAAACACCTTCCTAAGCTGAAAAAAAAAATCAGTCATGCAAGGCTATTTCTAGAATTCTTTCAGTGCAATACAATATTTATGAAAAAGTGTTGCATTTCTGCTGAAAATAGTTACAGAAATTCTCCACCCCTCTACATGTCCCTGTAAAAAAAGTCCCAGAAGTCCCTTCTTCTGTGTCACTGGAGTAGTTGGTAATTACAGCACAGATCAAAAGCCATTAATGAACCACTTAATACTGTTTTCCTTTATGTGCTTGTATAAAGGTGGAAAGGAAATGGATAATTTTTAAGTTAA
Organism: Argya squamiceps; assembly: GCA_037834095.1. NCBI lineage: Eukaryota > Metazoa > Chordata > Aves > Passeriformes > Leiothrichidae > Argya > Argya squamiceps. Next base: position 5,949,368 of record JBBMKD010000013.1, on the reverse strand, counting down.
GATGCACCTTGGAGTGCATACTAAGGAACTGAAACATTCCCACCACCATGGCATGGGAGAAAGTTGACCCCCCCCGGTAAATTAATGAAGAGTTTCTCATCAGCTGCTAATTTTGCAAGCTGATTAAGGAGGTGCAGTTTGGCACCCAGGGAGGGAATGGTTCCACTTGGTCGTGCGTGAACATCACTGAAAACATTTCCAGAAGGATAACCAACACTTCCATCACTGTAAACATTTTCAGAAGTATAACCAACACTCGTCATGGAGGACTGCTGATCCCCTAACTCCCCTTCCACTTGTGGCTCAAGAAAACTCCTTAAAGTCAAGTTTTGGGAAAGAAGTAGATCTGTCTGGATCTCCCCACTGTAACAGCAGAGGATTTACATATCTGTGTAGACTTTTGTCCATTCTAAAATCAAATTCTTCTGTGATACAAGAGTTTAAGTTCTGAGGCCCGTGTGTATGGTTTGCCAGCACATCAGCAGGATGATAAAGTGATTTTTGAGCTCATTTAAGCATATACAAACACACACATTTTTCTTATATTTCTCTATATCTGTCTTGAACCCTATCACTATGCTGCCAGTACTTAGGTGTTAACTATTAAAGACCTGCCAAAGAAAAACAAGACAAAAAATGCAACAAACTACCAGTACATAGTACTTCAGTAGCAAGATTTTTGCTACTGGAGAAAAGCAGCTGTGAATCTTGCTCATTTTGGAGTCCTGACTATGTATTTATTTACTACACTGCTGGGGGGTTGCCAGTCACCAGGCAACAACAACAAAAACATCACACTCAGCAAGGTGAAGTTGAGCCAAGTCTTGGTTAGAACATGGAAACATGGTTTTGATAACATGGTGCTCTCACAAACATTTTGAAGTTTCCTCTCTAAATGAGTATGACTTTTCCCCCCGTGTACCTTGCAAATAAGAGATTTTGGAAGAATAAAGCTGCAGACCTGAAAAGCAGGTTTTATTTTAAAATTTTTAATTTTTTTTAATTTTAAATTTTTAGATTTTATTTTAAAAAAACCTCCAATGAGGTGCTTGGCACAGCTGTGTTGAGTTCAGCTGATTCCCAGCACAGTCTCTGGACTCTTCTGCCCTGACAGTGGAGGTGGGATGGGATATGGATTATCCCTGGAGGAAGTGCTGCCATCTCCAACCTGCACACAGTGACAGCAGCTCTTGGCCCTCCCCTGAGCCTCTTTGACACTGAATTTTATGGAAGGCCCATCTAATTAATGCCCCCACAAAATCTCCAATCTTTTCTGTATTCATACCTTGGCCTTTCCCTCACAGCCACTGGGAAAGTGTGGAGTGGCTTCATATAAAACATAACATATTACACAAGCTAGAGAAGGATTTTCAAAGGATTTGTGCTGTCACCTGACAAAGGATTTGGGAGGCTGTGAGTCTTATCTTATTTATGTAACATACTGGGCAGGAAGAGCTGGGTTAACACACAGCTCAGCATGGGCATGTTCCATAATGAAATCTTCACCTTTAGGCAAAGACAAGAACTAAAGGGGGACACACAGGGATTAAATTGCTCCAGTCACAAGCCAACATCTATTAGGACTAGGAATGCAGATTTTACTACAACAACCAAAATGTTTTTTTAAAAAAACCCATCATATTTTACTTTTAAGTCAAATTTCAAATGGAAAATGAGTTTGTCAGCAATGTAGGAGCAACTGCTTAGGTGTAAAGACATTGCTGTGGATGACATGAGGGGTTGCTGAGCTTACTTCATTCCCAACATTTTGTTATGGTTCTGCTTTGAGGGGTGAAGCTGTAGAGGGGAGTGATTTTCAATTATTGCAGATTTATCATGTGGTTGTCCAGGACTTAGGATAAATGTGGATCTAACTGCTATACTAAACCTATATATATATACATACAATATATATAGTGACTATACCCAACCCAGCTCTGTGCTCATGCCTTGGACACCTGACAGATTTCTGACTGCACATCCAGAACAGAGAATGGCAGCACTCCAGAGCACTTGTTAAGGAGGCACTTACTTTAAAGCTGCTGTAAATTCTCCCATAAACTCACTTGTGCTCTGTACATAGATCTCAGCAGATCCACGTGCAAGAAAGATTGCACTCTGCTCCTTGGCACGTGAGCCTTGGAACCTGCTCAGTGCCAGATGTGATTGAGATTTCTGGGAACTAGATTTACTGTTGGGACTAGGAGGAGAAAAACACAGTATCAGTGGCTGAAATTCCATCATTTTTCCCCCTTCTAATCCCTGTGTTATTTTCCAGAAGCAAGAAATCTTATAATAGGAAGATATTAAATTCATATATTGTGTACCTGGCCTTATATTATACTACTTTTTTGTAAAATTTATTATTTTTATGTTAAAGCTACAGAACTACATTTACACATGGAAATCTAAGGCACAAAGCCTGTGAAATATGGTGAGAGATTTTTTATTTACCTTTTCTTTTCAACTGTCCCAAATACCCTGTCTCTAGGTGCCTGAGGAACAAGTGGTTTTGACCCCTGAATGGGTTGTACCCTCAAGAAACTAAAAATGGGAGCAGGTAGCACCTTCTTTAGTATGATCATGTTGACATTCAGAGAAATTCCTCTCAGAGAATGAAATCCCCCTTCAGGAAAACAAGTGATTTATGCCTGCATCAGTTAGAAGAAACTAAGAGCACCAAAAGCAACAGAAGAAGAAAAAACAACTCACAGCCCCACCGGGACTCTTGAAATTTCTGAACTTTCCTGCATTTTCTCGTGGCAGAAATTGTTTGTCTGTGAAAATAGGGCACAGGAAATAGCACAGCACAACACCAATTTCCTGGCACTGTGTTCTTGCTCCCTGGGTAGGGCTCTTTCATACCTTTCTGGAGCTCTGTACTAATTTTATACACACACTGAGATACAAAGAAACTAAGAGATCTGTATTTTGCTGCTGTCTCATATGTTGGAAATGTTGGAACATGGATTCTTGTATTTTTTTTTAATGGTATTTACAGCATCTAAAATTTGGCTGGAAGCAAAGCTAGGAATAAAACAAATACAGGTCTTGATCATTTTCTTACTTGCATTGATAAAACAAAATGTTTAACTTCCTTGACTTCAGGAAAGCTGTTACTTTCTTACATTGACATAAAGGGGAAGAGAACTTCTATCACAATAATGGGCAAAACTTGTGTTGACAACTATAAAATGAAAGAACTCAGTAGTGCAGGACAATCATATCTTACAAAAATAAAGATAAGAATCACAGTAATTGGGAATGTGTTAAGATTTTGCTTTCTTTCACAAGCCAGAGTTTTGGAGCTCAGTAAAGCTGCTGATCAGCAGTGGTGGCATTGCAGGAACAAAGTCAGACTTATTACCTGGGATCTGAGCAAACCTCTGCTCTGCCCACAACTCCTCTGTTCCCTGGGAACAAAGACATTGTTGCATCACAGCCTGCTCTGACGTAAATTACAATTTACATCCATTTCCTCATGCAGCAGTTGGCTGCAAATTTAGGGGCTTTTTAAGCAGCAGAACCAGAATGGAAAACATTTTTAACACAGCAGAGTTTTGTCAGGAAATGCCTCTTGCTAAACACAAAATGTTTTGCCCAACATTTCTCTCTCTCTCTCTCTGAGATTCACACGTACCATCAGCTGAATTCCTGACAGGCTGTTGGAGAGCCCAGAACTTCCTCAGTGTGCAATGCCAGGGGATGAGTTAAACACACTCTCACACATTCTGTGAGATGGAGATGACAGATTGAGGTCACCCAAGCCACAGGGCCAACCCCCATGCCAGGGACACCAGGACCTTTAGCCCTACAGGAGAGTCAGTTCAAAGATACAGATATAAACACATACAGAAGTAAAGAATAAAGTATATAAACACATACTCAAAGTGAATTTTATAACTTCTAAGGGCTTATAAATAAACACACCTCACAATGCTTGTGTTATGGTGCACATTTGCTGAGTTATTTATACAGGGAAATCCTAAGTAAACCACAGCAGAGCTAATGAACAGCAAAATTATCATGTGTGTAAATAATTAGGCTGTAGTTTAAGCTTAGTAGAAAGGTGTTGAAATTTTATGCCCTTCTCCATCTCTCATAGCACTTTTAGTTTTTTTTTTTTAACTACTAAGCAATTCTGAAAAATTTCAAATATTCCTTCAACGAAATAATTTTTCTGATATGAAAAAACACCTTTCTGGGATCTACAGCTGAAAAGGATGTCAGTTCTGTACAGTATCTTTTGGGAGTTCTAGGATACTCAGCAGGTGTTTTCCCAGGATCCTGAGAGAGTAAAGATGAGTTGTTAAAAACGAATATTAACTCTGCTTTCTATTCTTGTTCTTTACAGCCATGAAAAAGACTTAAAACATCTCTTTTTGTACCCTAGGAGGTGGGTTTAATGGTTCTTTTCATTCTCTTTGACCAATTACTGTAGGAATATATAGTATCAAATTGAGCAAACCCCTCCTCAGCAGCAGTTTTTAGTGGGTATCACTGCCTTGGTCCTGCACTGCCAGTCTCTGATTTTCCCTGAGAGCTGACACACCAGGCAGCCCCAGACCAGCCTCTGCTTTAGATCTGCCCTTGCCTGAAGCCATTCCAGCACCCATCCTTTGTGCTCACTCCCTGTCAACAAAACAAGCAACTAACTCTGAAGAAAACAAGTTTTCAGTCTGTTTTCTGTGAGTCCTTTCCAAGTTCATGCATCCCCAACGCACCTGGATTCCATGTGTGTGTATCCCTGCAGGAGCACATCCCTGTGACCAGAAAACACTCAGCTGTAAGCACAGGCTGCAGGTGAAAAGGACTGTGTGTTTTGCAGATTTCCTGGCCTGACTCTGAGTTCACACAGCCAGGATGGGACACACTGGGTGGTCAGGGAGAGCTGACCAGCATAAGCAGCCAAAATAAGTATCAAATTCCTCAGGGAACCCAACTGAGGTACAAAACAAAGGTACATCTTCTGCATTTTAAAATGAGATATCTTTTCATGGGTATTCTGCAGAATAAAGGATTTGGAAGTATCTTTCTTGGGCATGTAGTGGAAGGACAAGGGGAACTTGCTTTCAACTGAAAGAGGGTTTACATTAAATTATTATTAATTTACATTAAATATTAGGAAGAAAATCTTCCCTGTGAGGGTGGTGAGGCCCTGGCACAGGTTTCCCAGAGAAGCTGTGGCTGCCCCATCTCTGGAAGTGCCCAAGCCAGGCTGGACAGGGCTTGGAACAGCCTGGGATAGAGGAATATGTCCATGCCCAGACAGGGGGTGGAATAAGCCAGTCTTGATTGATCCCATGATTTTATGATCAAGTTTTAGTGTTTAAAGCTTAGATAGAAAGGCAAGGAACACAGAGTTGGTACATCATTGCACCTTGGGCTGCTGAAGATACTGTGGTGGTAAAGAACAACACAGGGCAGCTGGAATGGCCCCATTAATTGATCTAAGGAAATCCTAGAGCAAAGCACTTCCCTTGTTCTCTTTATCAATCTGTGAAAATATAATCACACTGGTACCTCTCTGTAGGCAGAAGTAATTTCAGCAGATTTGAATCTATTTTTTCCTCAGAAACCACCATGAATCATTTGAGAAACTGAGTTTTGCCTCCCATAATTAATCCTGATTTATTCAAGAAATGTTCTGAAATCAACAGGAACAGTTTTTAAGTGATTAGAATGAAGATCTGTTAGACCAGTGAGATGCTGAATATTTCAACAACAACCCAAGTTCCATTTCAGCATGGTAGGAACACTAGCAACCATAAGAAAATGAACCATAAAACTAGAATAATAAGAAAATTTTGGGAACACTAGCACTGGAAATTGTTAACACATAGTAAATTCCCTTGTACTTCACCAGACTAAATTTTAGAAGCTCAGACTATGGATGTATTGCTGCCTGCAATGAATGCTATGCTCAGCTGAGAATATTTTTGCTCTGTAGTTGTATGAGACATTAGTGACTGTAATTGATTTGGCATTAGTCTTGCCCAGTTGACTTTGTTTAACAGATTGCACTGAACATCATAAGTACTTGCAAGTAGACATATAGACTTCTTTAAAATGCTGACTTGAGCTGGCTCAGCATGAGATAATTGTTACATTCCTTTACTATATTTTTTTAATTGAAATAACTTCCCTGTCTATATAATTCCCAAGTTTTCATGAAGAGGCGTTTAATATTAATTTCTCCAGTCTCCTTAATTTTACTGAAATGGGTTTACATGTTCATTTATTGCTGAGAGTGACACAGAGACAGGACCCAACCAGTCTTTTTCTAACAAAAAGAGATTGGAAATATTGTGAAGAAGTAATGGTCAGTGAAGTGTGTAAAACCAAGTCTCTTGAAACTGATAAAAAAACATTGAGGATGAGATTTGTCTGTGTGGACAGGTCAATATGTGGGTAAGCCTGGATATAATAGGTAGAAATCCCTCACAAAAGCATCTTTCACCTTTCCTGCAACACTAGTGTTTGCCTTGAAGGTGAGAAGAGCCTGGAGTGGGAGCAAGAACTGGGGGAGTTGATACAAAACCCTTATGGCCAGACTCAAGAGGCACTGAGTGCCTGTGGCTCCAACTCTTAGGATACACCAGTGAATTGAGCTGCTTTTATTTAGTGAATTGAGCCACCTGCTTACTCACTGGACTAATAGCTTCCTAAAAATAAAGGTAAAATTTCTCCAGGTTTTGATACTATCTTTTTTTCATGGCATTGCAAGCCCTCCTTTTTATTTTTAGGACAAAGGAAAAGATCACAACACCACCTACGTTTCTGCTGTACTTCTTGCCCTATTTAGATTTAAATCAGGAAATTAAAATAATGATTATAAAAATGCATATCATGCCTAAAAAGCACAGAGTATTATCAAGGGACTACAAAGGTTGATACAATGGAGGGATGAGCTAAAAAAAATATCCTGAGAAGTCAAAACTGGCTGTGAATGAAGTTTTCAGAGCAAGGAAATAAGAACAATAAAGTCTCCTTCAGGTGTATAAAGTGGAGTGAAGCTGACAAGAGAAGACATTAGACCACGGCAGGATATTTGAAGGAAGTTAATAAAGAAGGAGGGTAATACAGCTGCAGAATTTAATGAGGTCCCTGTAGTGTTTGCAAGAGGATCTGCAGTTGGAAAGCAAGCAATAATCAGCATGCCCAAGTTTTTCAGGAAGTATTGTGCCTAAAGGCCATCAGGTTAATGTGCAGATTTAATGAAAAAAATATACATGCACACACCAGAGGGGAAAAGCACACATCAGATCTCTTCCCCCTGACTTCAGTCCCTGCTCAGGGGGATGGAAGGGAAACTCTCAAATCTGAAAACTCAATCAAACACTGCATGAGAAGATGAGATGAAAGAAAGTAAGAACTATGTCTCCTCTTAATTGAATGTACACTTTGATTATTATTTTTTTAAACAAGTTACCTTGGCTGATTTAAAAATACTCTTTTTTTTTTTAGGAAGTTTTAATACTTTGAAGAAAATTATTTGGGGTATAAAGAAGAATTGACATTTATATTAATGAAGTTTTATGCCTTGTCTGGGCCTCACCGTCCCGATTCACTCTCAGAGAAATCAGCCTCAGGAAGAGGAACCCGAGGCTCTTGAAGGCTGTAACACCACAGATGGAACTGCAGCTCTCCAAAAACCATGGGCCTTCCTCTCCAGGGCTACAAGAATTCTCAGCAGCTGGACAGGTGAGCTGCAAAAAGGATTGTTTTCTCAGGCAGAGGTTAATTAAAGAGGCAGACTGCTGAAAAATATTTAGATTCACAGGAATTCCAAGGCTTTATCTGACACTGTAAATGCCACCAGAATATTTCTGTCCAGCTTTAATAGGCAGTTCATTTCCTCATATCTTAATACTGCTAAAATTGCTAAGCCAACACCACATATTTTGAATAAATACCTGGATTCAGAGTCCCTGAAATCAATGAACGTTCATTGACAACTGTGGGCTTTAGATTATAAACCCTTAAGAAGACATTGCCTATTTCAAATGACCTCTTATTATGCAGTTAAAAGCTACCAGAGATAAGACATTTTTGGAGCTGATAAAAAGCCTCCAGAGCAATGGTTCTCAAAATTAGAGTTGCAGCCTCAGGTCGGGGTATATGAAGAGTTTTTGCTGCAGAGTCACAACAGACTCTACAAACTTAAGATCTCATTGCAAAGAGAATTACTTCTAGCTCTTCTGCTAACAAAGATAACCTTCTGGATGTAAATATCTGAAGCAGTTTGGTTTATTTAATATAGAATTATAGGGAATACCCAGTTCATGATGCTTTCTACAAGGATAAGAGTATTCTTTCTATTCTGGTGATGTAAATAGTAATAATAAAAAAATTGTAAGTGTTAAATATAGGTACTAAGCAAGCAACCAGGAAGTATTTCAGCTGTGTTTCTGTTGTTGACACAGCCCCAAAGTTTCTGACACAACTCAGAGCACAGATATGCTATGAAAGATTACACGATGCTTGAATTTAGGGTTGGCTGAAGACAATTGACTTTAAGTTTCAAAATGCAGCGTTTGATTAAGGAAGAAAAGATTTAGATAGAGAAGATGAAATCCTGACACTGATTTGAAGTTGTGATGCAAAGGAGCACCAAGGTAGTCACAGAGGTGTTTTCTAGGACATTGGGGGTCACTGAAGATGGAAGGTTAAAAACCACAAACAATTCAATCCTTCACCAAAAACAAGCCTGGATTCATCTGTGAATATCCTGCTCCTCAGGATAAAGTTTCACTACACACAGGAAGAATCCTTTTAGGTGACTGGTAATATGCTCCAAGGACTCAACTGCATATGCACTGATCTGTCTGTATAGCTATAACAAAAGAAATAGAATTCCAGCTCAAAAGCTCTGGTCTTGGACAAAAGGTATCAGATGATCCAGTCCTTGTTTTCATCAAAAACACAATCTGATGTTTAGTGAAGTTGAAAGATATTACTCATCCACTGTTTTCACATTATGTATATTTTAAAATTAAAGACCTGAATTCCCAGTGCTGCAATGGAAATTCATACACAGAAGCCAATGTTTTCAGAGGTTTAGACTTTCTCCTGCTGTAGTTCAAAACACTTGTTGATTAGAAGGTCATTGCTCCCTGGCTTGCAGGGGTCTCATTTACATAGAAATGGAACTGATATTAAAAGGAAGTAAGAGGTGAATTTGTGAGGAAAAGCCATTCTACAGGGAAAATAAAAATATATGGAGAAACAAGCAGACTAAATCAGTGTCCAACATACTGAGTAACACACTCAGATTTCAACACTTCATGCATTTGGTCTAGTATCACTGAACTAAGCTGTCGTCATAAAACATAGAAAGGAATTTGACAGAAATTAGGAGAGCTGTAAAGAAACATGGGGAGTAAAGAGACAAAAACTCTTGAGAAAAGGGAATGAACCTGATAAGCAAGTGGTCTTACCCTGTTCTGTAGATTTTCCAAGACTAAACCTATTTAAGGAATAAAATTATTGCAAATCTGTCCCTACAGTTACTATAGTGATAATGAAAACCATTAAAATGAATATTTGATAAATGAATAAATGAATAAAAATGTAGGGAATAAATGAATGGTAAATGAATATAAATACTAAATGGCAAAAATTAAATGAATAATTCTCTTAAATGAATAAATCCGCTCTGCTTCAGTTTGTTAGTGCTCTATACAGATTAAATTCCTCTTAAATGTCAACTTGAAAGGAGTTTACATTGCACCACAAGGATCTATATACTGGGGGTTGCCAGGATAATGGAAAGTAAACATCTGCTTGTGTGACATTGCTTGGTTTCTTTAGCACACACCAAAACTGACAATTTAGTTCTCAGTTACATTTTACAGTCAGTGCAGCCAGTGGCTGTTGCAGAGGCAGCAGTATCTCAATTTTTTCCTGAGCTATTTATTTCTCTTATAGCAACTGTGCCTTTCCAATCCTGATATTTGTTAAACACAGATATTCTTAGCATTGTGCAAGGCCCAAATATCAGCATGTTCAGCAGCACAGCCTAGAAGTTTAAGAGGAGGATGTAGTTTGAAGACAGGGATGTAGGAAGATGGTTCAACAGAGCAGAAGGTCTTCAAAGAGAGAGAGAGAAGGAAGAATTAACAGAACAAATACTGCATCTATAAAGGAAGAAATATTCCAGAGCTGTATGGATTGCAGGCAGAAGGAAAGGAATACACAGGGTTAGGGGAATAAGTGAAAGATGGAATGACACGGTCAGAAAAAAAGAAATATTTGTCAGTGATCAACGTAAGTAAACCAGAAAAGAGTTCCCTAATTCACAGTGCTGTTACTGAGAAGTTTCCTCCCTGGAAGGGCCAACATCACTCAGCCCAGACCCCCAGCTACTTTTGCTGGAATTAGTAACAACAAACTGCTCTCTGATCATTGGCATCAATATTTGTGTGCAATTGCCTCCTTCATTCCTTATTTAAACATTTCTAATGCGACCTGCTGCTAAAACAGAAAGCAGAAGTTTGACTAGGGGCCTTGCAGAATCTACCAAGAGTAGCTTAATTTTTTTGTTGTTCTTTAGAAGAAAAATGCAGCTCAACTCTACTGGGAGTTTTTTATCATTCTTAGCTGTGAAAAATTAAACTGTCCTTATGCTGTACAAGATGTTCCCCTTCTTCCACTCCCCCGCTGTTAAATTCTGAGTGTTCTGCAGAAGCACAGGCCCCAGTAACTGAGGAACATGACAGTCAATACAAATAAAACCCCACAATATACATTAGTATTAGGGGTATATATACCCCTGAACAGATGAAATAAAGAATTGCCTCAATTCCTCTATTTTCAAACCAAAATTCCACCTCTCTGTGAACCAAGCAACGTAAATTCTCCTCCAGAGTCACATAAATCTCAACATAAAAGTGCATACCTGGAACCCTGCAAAAAAGGGTGAGACATCAGCCCCATTTTGAACTGTTGCTGGAAGTTTTAGTTCAATTCTCTTCTTGCCTACTGGAAGAAATGCAGTAAGGAGAGATACTCAGAAAAGAGTCAAAATCATCATGTGTTTCTGATTTAAGAGCACCCTGCTTTGGGATTAGCTCTGCACAGCTGCTGTCAGTTGGCCAGTAAAGTAATTTTTTCTGAATTAGGTCTCACTGGGGAGTTAAGCTTGTCTTTTTGGTAGCTAAAACCTGTAAACTTAAGTCAGTAACTTGTCTCATGAGGAGATCCTTGTATTTTGGACTTGTGTTTCTCATTCCAGAATGTGTTTCTTTGCCTTGGTGCTTCTTTAACTGAATTTTATAACCCAACAAAAGTCATTTGTCATTTGATAATTCCTTCCTGTTGATATCTCGTGCAGTTTCTGTTCCTCAGTTCTGAAATCAATACATATTCTCTACATTACAACACACATTTTCAAATATAAAACTCAGCATAAAAGCAAGAGGGCAGTCTTATGATGGGTTCATATCTCCTTTTTATGCTGTGAAAAGAGTCAAGGCCCGCATCCCTGCATTTTTTAGACTTGATGTTTAAAATAAAATTACCAGTTAAAAACAAGCAGTTGTTAATTAAACCAGAACAACTAATAGGATGCTCAAAATCCATTGAGCATAAAACATGCTTTTCCCTGTTATCCTTGTTTCCTTCTTCTGCCTCCTAAAGTAGGATATAGCCAGTAAAAACTTGGTACCTGTTTCTCCCTCTCACAATTTATCTTGTCTTGGTAAATTTACAGAACTAAACTTGCACTGCATTTCATACCTTTCAGAATGTCTATTAATCTTACAGCAGCAGTTTGATTTGATTGGTTTCCTTGGCATTGAAGCAATAACTGGGAAAGGCATTTTAATAGTTTTAATTCTCTGCACTGCATTAGAACACATTTTTCCCATTATCTTTGCTATCATTCTATTGTTTGCCAATCCCCAAACCTGTTGATTTGCCTCAAACAGTTCAACTCCTTCAGTTAAAAAAAAGACTGATTAGCAAAAAATTCTGCAGTACAAAGCTCAGTGGGATTGTATTTACTCATTAAATGCCAAAGAGCCATTTCGTGCTCCTCATTCCCTTTTATAGCTATTGACTGAAATGTTGCATCAGTATCAATTATAGGGATTTGAAATGGTGAGAACGGTGGAGAAGCAAAGAATGAGATTTCATGATCACATCAAAGCCATAAATACTGTCATTCTTAACGTCTAATGTCCCTTAAGCTTCATTTAATGGTTAATTGATTGCTAAAAAATCTTTCAGGTTCATTTAATTTTCAAGAACGTGGCCTGGTTAGCATGTTGGCAGAGCCTTTTTTTTTTTTTTTTAACAGCAAAGTTATATATTATGTGGCATGAATTATAAAGCAGTTGTCATGGAGATGTTGCTAAAGCAGGAGCCTATATGCTGTGTACTTTGAAAACTGCCAAGCCTGTGTGGTGTGTACAAGCACCTTTCCTGAATGCCTTGCAACTTCCTGGATGGTTCCTTGCACCATTCCTGATGGTGCTACAGGCAGGTACCTCTTACTTCACAACTTCCTAGGCACGAAAATGGAAATTCCAGTGGTATTCAAAGCCCGCAACAAGGCACAGAACTGAAATACATTGAATTGTTCTGAAGCTGATGTCTTATCAAAGAAATGTAACTTGACACAGAAATGAAACAGGTCATCTTACAAGCTTGGGATCTAGGTCTACTTTTGCTGCTTTGATATATCAATATTAATTAATTTAGCTACAAAGAAGCAGGCACAAAAAAGCAATGGTAACAAACCTGTGCTTGCAATCTGGTGGCTCAAGATTTGCTTACCTCTGTAAGATTTTGGTAAGTAGGTTATAGAACTGTTTCCCTCTGTTTGCACAGCTGTGAAATGGGGACATTTATGCCTAATTATCTTTATAAACTGCTTTAGAGCTTTCAAGATTGAAAACACCACTTGGGTGTTAGAAAAAAAAAACCAACCCACTTCTATCTCATAAGTTTTTTAGAAGTTTGTATTCGCCCATCTCTCTTAAGAGCTGTACTTTATTTTATATGTTTATCATGTGTACAATGATATCAATCTTAAGCAACTTTTACTCTTGAAGGATCACATTCCACCCCTGAGAATCAGTTTGACAATGTTTTTGCTCTCATGTTACCAAACAGCACAAACTGGCACGTAGACTTGTTCTGTAAGTATTTCTGGAGGAAGGTTTGCAGTGTTGCAGAAACTCGTAACAGATCTTGCTATCATTTGTGGTGGTGCCTGCAGAAGATTCTGGGTTTCCTGACAGGGAAAGCAAGATACAGCCTTACTTAAAATTGCTAAGTAGATTGCACATTAAGCATTGACTTCACTCTTTCATATTTTCATAAATATGTAGGAAATCACGATGCCTTGCAAAATGAAACTTAAGAGACCAGTTCATGAAAAAATTATATGCTCCATTTACTCTGGCCTCCTACGTACTTTATTTTTTATTAACTCACTTATCCTTTTTTATACAGGAGACCATGTCTCTAATCTGCACCCCAGAGGGGTGGGCAGCAGGATGGGGGGAAGTTAGCCAAAACAGGTATTTGCATTTCCAGCACAGAAAGTGCATTCAGAAATTCACCCCACATTAGAAAAGAAATGAACCACACAGAGTTGTGTTTTTTTGTTGTTGTTCTGAATACTTTTTTTTTTAGTCTTTGTGAAAGAAGAGAATGCCCCCCAACCACAGCCCCCCTCAAAAAAGAGAGTAAAAAGGGGACAATCCTTCTCAATGGCTTTCATGGACAGCAACAGGCAGTTTACACACCCCAAAACATTTTCTGATGGGTTTGCTACTTTGAGAGAGAATATAAAAATACAATTAAACATTAAACACGATGAGGTTAATCAACATTTTTTCTCTGACAAAAAGCAGATTAAGTTAGAAATGGAGCTGTCAATGAAGGAGACACAATATAAACTAATGAAATGCTGTCAATTCACCACTAAGGATGAAGAAGAAAAAGTCAACAAATACTGTTGTAAAAAGAGATATTTTTTTTTTAGTCTAATTTCTCATACTACAAAATGATACTTGGAAATAATTGGTGATCTTTCTGTGCTTTATCATCCACAGCACCCCAAAATAATCCTCATGGGAAACTATGATGTCATGTTATCCACATTTAGTTGCAATTTGGAAGACACAGTTTCATTTCTGTATTGAAATGACCTGGAGTTCAAGATTAGAGAGAAGCACTGCGTGTTAAAATACCTGAGTTTTAATCCCAATCATGGGACAAAAGTTATTTCAGTGATCTTAAATGAAGTTTAATGTCCCCAGTGTATGCTTACTGTTTGCTGATTTCAGAAGATGTTGACAACTCCATTTGCCAAAATAAATAAGAACAGTTCCTCTCCCTTCTCTGCCCTGCTCCTAATGAAAACCAGCAGAGTGGCTCAGAACTGTCAGGGAGCTCAGTAGCAACTTCATGTGCTCTGCAATATTTAGTCTCAAACTGAAGGGAAGTCACAGAATACCAAAGTATATCTTTATTAGAAGACATCAAACTTTAGTTTAATGCCCCAGTGCAATTTTTGCATTCAGCCTCTTAAAACATTGGTTACAATTTCATTGCACATCTATAATGGAAATTTTGTTCTCTAGGTGTGAGTGCAAGAGCTGAACGAAATCAGAGAGACAGGAAACTGTGTGGCCTGATGAGCCCTGATAATTACCACAGTTTTAACTGTTGGACTGCCACAGATCCTCTTGATAGCAGAGCAAGAGCGACACCAACTTCCATAAATTTCATTTCATTAGTAGTACCCCATGCAGATTAGTACCTCATGCTCTGGAATTATGTTAGGAACCAACTGAATTTTTAAGCAAAGGTGACCACTGAGGGTGGGCCCTACTCTTCATCCTGCAGGGCCTTGTTTGTTCTCCCTGTGTCACTTCAAAAGGCTGTGTACAGAACTGGAAAAATAATAAAGTTATTCCTACCATGTGACTGTGAGAGTGAATCATGGTCCTTGTTCCTATTGTGCAGCAGAAAATGAGAGTGTGGGAATGTGTAGAGGCATTCAAATAATCATTAGTCCTTTTCTACTTGTCAATCAAAAATGTTGTACTCTTGGGGTGAGAATATGTTTGGCTGAGAACAAGCTTTTAGTAAAATAGATTTGGCAGATGCATATTTGCAGATGCTCATGAAAGATGAATCATGACATTTCCTGACAACAAACAAACCAAAATGTCTGTTTTGCTACTTTCTTTCCCTTTGGGTATTGCATCAGCAATATATATTGTATATGTATGTGTTTGTATATAAATCAATTATGCCCTAACAAAGAAAATTCTTTGCTTTCTACATCAGAACACAACAGTAATGTAACAATATCCTGGTCACAAGAAAAATGTTGAAGACATCTGAAATAATTGAATAGGTTCTTTTGGTTTGGTTTGATTTGGGTTAGGGGTTTTTTTGGGGTTGGTTTGATTTTTTCCTTACTACTGTCCTTTAAATTAATCAGCCTTGTAAGGAGGAAAACTCTGGCTATCCCACAAAAACCTGTTATTGTAATGTCTACCCATTAAAATTCTAGCAAGCCTTTGAAGTTGAATGCTGCTACCTGCACTCTACAAGCTGTGGCCTCCTAGGTGATATCTACAAGAGATCCATCTCGTCTGACCTGTTGCAGACCCAGAGCATCAAATCAATATCAGTGACACTCACAGAGGCCCTCAAAACACAGAGGCTACTAATGGAACAAAGGTAGAAATAAATTTGTCATCAAAGGCTTCAGTCTTTTGCTAAATTTTATACTACCTTTGTTCACCATGAAGGATTTTTCCCTAAAAATAAATTTAATGGTATCAATTAGTTCTTTAAAATGGGTTTAAAAGCAAATAACAGCAATGCATCAGGGTAGTTCTTTTACCCACAATCATTCTGCTTGAGCACAATAGTTACATTTGTCCAAACATTATCTTCCAGGCAGCATCCAGCCTTGGCATGAAGAAATCCACAGTGGCTGTTCCTCTTGACTGCATTGTTCCAGCAATCTTTTATGAGGCCATTTTTGCCCCACTTTTTACTTTCAAAAGTTCAGTTTCCAGAGGAAACTGCCTCCATATTCACCATCTCTCCACCCAGATTAGGGAAAAATGCTCCAATCCCAGGGGGGAGCACACACCACCTTGGAAAAATGACAAACCCTTGTTCTGAGCATTGAAAGTATTTCACCAGCAGGGCTTTAAACAGATTGTGTTTGCTTGCCATCACTCACTGTTTTTGTATTCAAATAGTCAGGGCAATCACTGTTCTTTGCAGATGTAATCAAGCTGCAGTGCAGGATTCTGTTTCTGGCTAAGGATGTTTATCTGTTATTAAGTATAATATATTGAAAGTCACAGCAGTGCTGATGGGTCAGCACAGATGCCTTCCATCATGAGCTACCAAGATGCAGAAAAACTCATACATGAAATGTTTTCAGCCAGCTGAGGTTAATAAAGATAGGCCCTTCATCATCTCAAGGAATGGAGCCAATAACAAGTAACAGAAATAATACCATAAATCATCCTTTATAAAGTAGGATTGACTATTATTTGCTAAAATGCCTTTCATGGTGGATTTGCATGCTCCTACTCATTAAATGACAATATGAAAGCAAGGAAGAAAGGTCACAGGGGATGCAAGGAGGTAAGATACTGCTGTGCACTACTGTATTTGATAGCAGGTATTGATATACAAAATAAGCTCCCAGATGGTCCCGCCTACAAGATCAGGGGATTTGGCTAGCACGGGAATCTGTTCATGTAAGGAGACAATCCCTGATCCTGGAGTTCTGAACAGGGAGCTGCTCAGAAAGGCCTGGACACTCCTGAAAGGCAGCAGCATAGAAATGCGTGTTTTATTTAGAATTCCCTCCTGGACGTGCAGGGGTGGGCTTTGCTCACAAGATGGCACTGTTGGTTATTGCACACTCCTCGGGAGCCTTCCCCAGCCCGGGAGCTGTGCAGCCTCCCAGGAGAAACCACACAGGTTCCATCCTCCCTCGGGACCTGCATCCCCACCCCTGCGGATCCTCTGGTGCATCACAGGGCTCATTCTGTACCTGAACCCTTCGGGGGGAAATACACAGCTCTCCTCTAAATCCACGAACATCCTAATATCCAAAAACGTCAGTCTTTATTTTCCTGTTCTTATTAATCTAATGTCAATAGAAAGTATTATTTTCTTACATCTTTACAGATGGATTTTCCCCCGTAAAAAGCAGGAAGAAACTCTCTAAACTGGTAGGATTCCAAGTTTCCAGCCTCTGCTGCATTTTGTTCATCAGCCAAATATTCCACATTATTAACAGGAATGGTTATCAATGGCTGTTTGCAATGCAGATGTGCTTGGGTAGTTTTGAAGACTGTATTGAGTAATATTCAAACCTTATAGGACCTTTCTTTCTGGGTCCCAGAGATTGCATCCTACCAGACACACTCACAACAGGAAAGGATTAAGGAATTTTCTGTTCAAATTCAGCTGTGATTCCTTAATTACCAGCAGCACCCATAAAAATCAAACAAGTTCACAGGATTTCATCCAGCTCTTCCTCAGGGAGTGAGAAGCAAAAGGTTTATCATTGCCACTGGACATTATGGCATGTTTTGAGAATTGCTTAAACTGCAGGAGAGCAAAAGAACCTGGAACTCACTAATGTTTATCCAAGTCCAGAGTAAGAGACAAGGATTTTTAATGAACATTGACAACTAAGGGAGATTTGTGTCAGTCAGTGAGAGAATAAAGCATTCCGGAAAGGGAAAATCACACATTTTTTTAACAGCAAGCCTAAGTTAACTTCAAAGACAAAGCAAAATGAGCAAACATGCCAGAAACAGGGATACAAACCACAGCTGCCAAGACAAGTTAGCAGACCTTTTGGCTGCAGGTGTTCTGACCAACTACAGCGATCAGGGCATGGAGAAACACCCAGTATGATCTGAGGCAAAACTGGCAGATTCCCATTATGTAAAAAATGAAGAACAGGAATGTTTCTTTCAAAAGAGGAGCATTAAAGACTCTTATTTACCTGCTGTAAAACTGAAAAATGCTTACCCATGCATTGCCACTGGTCTGTCTCCAACAACAAAAACAAATTTTAAGTAAATACAATTTGCAGCATTTACTCTTGAGCATCACATGCAAGGTGGAGCTTTTCTTAAAGATTTACTGGACATCCAAGGAGACAATATTTCCTCTGAAAATTTAGCAAAACCATTTAACATTAGAATAATAATAGTAATGATCCACTTCAGTTCCAACAGTCCTCAATACAGTCCTTCAATCCCAAGAGTCCCAAAAATCCTCAAGAGTCTTCTACCTACACAATTCATATTTTGGAGACATGGAAGGTTTTTGAAGGGCAGGGGAGTTATTTCAATGTTAAATCTTCTCAGCTTGGTGGTGAAGCTGTCACAGAACTCTTGTGGTTGATCAAGTGCAAGGGCACTTTTTCTCCTCTCCATTGTCCACCGTGTAGCTCTTTCTCCAACACTTTTTCTCATTAAATTATTTTTAACAGAGCAGAGTGCTCTGAATCCATCTGAGCCAGTGGCCCTGGCTTGGTTTTCGTTATTCTCTCTTTTCTTCCCCCTGTGCAGTCACCAAGGCTGCCAGAACATCAGCAATGCCCTTGCCCTGTGAGGATGACAAGGCATTTTGACCTTGATTTCCTTTCCCTTCTCATTCCTAGAGGTATCTCTAGCCAAAACCACAAATTTAACTGGTGCCTTGGAAACACAGTTTTGTACTCCAGACCATTCTCATCTGCCCAAATGAAAACATGAGGTGATACACATTCTGGGACAAGGAGGATGTTGTGTGTGTGTGTGTGTGTGGTTATGCATGGTGTAAGCTCTGTCTCATTGCATAATTAATGTTTAGTGATGCTAATAAATCCCACCATAACAGAACATGAGTTTGATGTTCTAGCATGCAGGAACAGGCCAGCCTCTCTTTAATGGCTTGCTACCACCTCAATTTTATTGGTGTTTCTTTCCCATTCCCTCCTTGCAGAGTCTGTACCCCAGCTCAGGCTGGGTTCCTGCTGTCATCCATGAGGAACTGAACACAGACCCTGCAAGAGAGATCTGAAGTGCACTGAGGAGGGAGAAACTTGCCCTTGGCTGCTGCATGCAAAGCTCACTAGCACTGATATTTCAGATGCCCCAGATTATGACCTACTTTACTGTGTATTAGTCAGAGAGAATGAGTAAGACATTTCTGAGGATGATAGAAACCCAGTATTTTCTCTGGTATCAGGGAAGAAATTCTTTTTTAAACATTAGATCAATTTTGGAATTCTTGTATCAATGATTAAAATTCCCTGGGGTCAGCAGGCAAAGTCTGCTGAAGTACTGAATTGATTTTTATAGGCTACAAATCAGATCTGGGGGCTTTAGCTGAAATGCAAGGTGCATGTTCCCATACATATGGGATTGTCTAACTGCTGAAAGACTGAATAGCCTCCATAAATAGATTTACTGTTTGGCAAAATTACAGCATTTGTGGGTAATTCATCCAGCACTGGCACCAGAAATACAGTTTCCAGCCTGTTCTGCAAACCTGGTGTGGAGCAGGCCTCAGAGTGAGGCAATCATTTAAGCATGTCCCTAAGTGCTTGGCTGATACAGCATCATAGATCCTCTGAAGTCACTGGGAGCCTTCTCCTGACTTTTATGGGCTTTCATAACATCTCCTGTGAATCAGTTTTCCAGGTGTAAGAAGAGAATATGAATAACAGCTCTTTGCTGCTATTATTTGTCAGGTCTCTTTAGGCTGGAAACCCTTCAGGGCAGATCTGTCTTTCATCTGCAGGCCCTGTGCACAAAACAGAGGTTCTGTGAACTGAGAACTACCACAATGTTGTGCTCCAGGTCAAACCAGTCTTAATTT
Organism: Argya squamiceps; assembly: GCA_037834095.1. Taxonomy (NCBI): domain Eukaryota; kingdom Metazoa; phylum Chordata; class Aves; order Passeriformes; family Leiothrichidae; genus Argya; species Argya squamiceps. Next base: position 5,929,487 of record JBBMKD010000013.1, on the reverse strand, counting down.
ATGGAAGCTCAAATGTGAGGATTTGTACACTCAGGCAGATTAAATTTGCCACTTGATAAGCAAGTCCTGAAAGAGCTGTGGCTCGGATTTTGTAAAAAAGTTTTGAAAAATGAAATCAATACTTCATTGTGTGGAATCAGCTCTTGCAGTAGCTGCATGGCAACTTTGTGGACTCAACAGTCTTCATTTAGATCTGCATTAATCCATTATTATTTTTTAGTTAATTATACCATTGCATTAATTTTAGAAGATATCTGAACCCAAAGAAATTTCTTATTATTCCCTTTAACACTGGCCTCTTTTTAGCCATATGCTGTAATATAATACCAACATCAGAATGGTAACTTCATAAAATATCAGCATCTTGATCTGTAATAGATCAAAAAAATACCATAACTAACTAAAAAAAAAGGCTTATATAAAAAACCCTCCATGTTCAGTTGCCAGTTTAATCTGCAAATGAAAGGCTGAGATGACACCAAAGCAGGAAAACACAAAATAAGCATGTTTACCATGCAAATAAGCTTCATTAATAGAGAAGACACTTCTCTGGACCACTCAAAAGATTCCATGTGGGTGGATTTTTCTGCTGTTAGAAATAAGGTTTTCTTTTGCAATCAGCATTACATAAAGTCATTGGCAGCTCCTGGATTGTTTATTGATATATGTGTAAACGAAAAGTAGATGTAGAGATTAAAAGATTTAGCCTATTTTAATTATGTTAAGGTTTAACATAAACCTTATTTAAAATTTAAAACATAGATCCTATTTCTTAGGATCTATGTTTTTCATTTTCTGTGTTAATTAAATGGCCTTCTCCAACCTGAATTTTACATCTATTATTTTAAATTTCAGCTGCTGGTAGGAATACAATATTCTACATGGATAATAAAAAATCTATATAGTTAGAATAATCAATCAAATAAGGATGACCACTCTGAATAAAAATTAGAAGTTTCCTATCCTCGTTCACTACAGAATAGTTGCACCTAAAAATTGAATTTAGCTTTTCCCTTGAGGTTTGTATCCATGCCCTCAACAACCTCAAAAAGTGAGTTCTGCTAAAACATCTTCAGTATATTTAACAGCTTTGGCTGTAAAATTCTATTCTGGGCCAGTACAGAAACAGGAAGGGGCTTCACAAGGATTACAGGATGTCAACACACTGTAGTAACTACTCACAGCTTAGCAATTTTGCAAAATTTCAGCACCCAGTCCTTTTAAGACTTCCTTGTGGAATGGGAATTTCAATACAAAATTGAAAGCAGCAAAAGTTTTGCCTAAACCCTATTGTAGTCTATTTCTAACAGAAAAAACCTGAAAATTAATTTTTTTTTTCAGAAAACATTCATCTTGCATGGCACACCTTTCTTAGTTCTTATGTTCATTGATGGCACTTTGACATAAAAGTGGCTAACCAGATTAGCACGAGGTTAAGAGGAAAACCAGAGCTCCAGGGCCATAATACCACTATTACACTGCAGCTGCTGCTGCTGGAAAGGTATGGGGCAGTATCTGAACATTCAGGGCTAGTTCAGAAATTATCCAGCTATATGGAACTTCCTTTGCTGCCAGAACATGTACTTAAAATGCAAATAATTATGATGATGATAATAATAATAATTTCTGATTGATATGCTCAGGTTTTGAGACTCCCATAATATTTTTACTCTGAAAATAATTAGAAAGTGAAGACTCTTGACAAACTCAGTCTGAAGAGCTGATTCTCACTAATCTAAGTATAAATAAAAGTACGAAATCACTTACCAATAATGCGACTGCAGTTGTCCACCTCTACCTCAGTATCACTCTGAAAAGAGTCATTTTATAATTTGCTCTTCAAAAATCAAAGAGAAACCATTAAATAGACACACACACAGCAGCAGTGATACATGGACTATTATTTTTTTGTATTTGAACATGTTCTATGCTCACTCTAACTTGTAAACAATCCAAAGTACTCTAAACTTCAACAGGGTGGGTTTTTGCAGTCTGCCCTCATTTAGCAATAGATCTCTTACAGTAATTGTTACTAATTTCTTTGTTCTGTACATAAATAGTTTAATACTTACAAATGAGGCAACAAAGAAAACCAATTTGACATTTAATGTTCCACACAGAAATCACAGACACACTGTCAAGGAATTAATTAAAATTACAGTTACATGATAATGACACCAACAATAAACACTCATATACAGGTAATAAATTAACTCATTAATTCAGCCACAACACAGTTGTAAATAACTATATAAAAATAGCAAACATTTCATATCAGAGCTATAAATGTTCCCTGTTTTTAATTCTGAGTTTTCTTCTTTGGTTGTTTCCAAATAATTAGGCTTTAATGGGATGTTAAAATGTAAATTTATTAAAGAATCTGTAATAAATTGGTTGGAAACTTCCTAAAAACACTTCAAAAGGTTTCACAGGCTTTTTCAAGGTCTGTCTTACTCATGAAAACAAGAATCACAAAATAAAAACATTGGATGTGCATTTTTACATATAAATATTTGTATATGCATATGCACATATACATATATATAAATATATAGTGGCACACGCACAAGTTATAGACGTGTGTATATCTGCAGGTTCAAATGTCTTTCTGCCAAATGCATTTCACTGAGGGATGCAAGAACAAAAAATCCTTCAAAACACTTTTAGGAAAAAATAGGCTACATATGTGAACTTTATTAATTCTAATTAGCAGTAATTCCGCAGTTTTTATCAGAAACTGTGGGCCTGCACTGCAGCCCCTTGCAGGCAGAACCCCCAGCACAGGGAAGCAGCAGATCCCTGGAAACAGCTTGGCCCAGGGAGAACATCCCAAGAGCATCTGGTGTCATTTTGGGCTGCTGTGTCTTTCTGCCAGAAACCCCACCAATCCATCCCTACATCCTTACAAGACACAAGTCAGGAAGTCCAAGGACATCTACCCTTCACCCAGTGCCACATAAACACCTGATTTGTTTCTCCTGGAGCTGTTTCCATGGCACAGTTTTGGAAACCAGACCTGACCGATGTTTGTAAGTGCTGCAGGTCTCCTGCTGCCAAAGCTGGTGACTTTTCTTGCTGCTGATAAAGGAGTATCACCCACAAGCTCACACAACACCTGGGTCATTTATAATCTGATCATTTTAATCCTGCAGCATTTTCACTAAAATAGATCTTGTAGGCATGATGTGATTTTGATTTACTGATCCAGTCTTTGATAGGGAACTCAATCAGAGATTTCACTACAGAACAGAGCAGGATACATCTGCAGTGGGCAAAACCCATGGTGTGCTCCCAAGGTATCAGTCAGGAATGATTTTACTCCCCACACACTTATTTATTACAAATGACTCACTGGGTATTTAAAATGGTATCTAAAATGAAGCAGAATATCACTAAGCCATATAAGCGAGATTTAGATTGTCCAGTATCTTTCAATGAAGACAATAAATTTCTTGAAACAACCTGCCCTAGTTTATGCTTAATGTTAAAATAGGCCTGTTAAAATGTTAAAATAAAGCAATGCTTCAAAATTTAATATGTGGTGCACATACACAGTTTCTTCACAAATATCCTATTTCCCACCTCGTAGTAAACATGTGCTACTCCTTAGTAGGACTGACACATTCTTCACTTAAACCATAACCAACTTTTTTCAATTGTTATAAATCTAAAAATTGTCCAGGCTATGCTTTCCTCATAATAAAATGTATTCTGAGCAAGTTAACTATCTCAAACTGCAAAATATGAACTAGTTTATTGCCATTTCTATGATAAGTACAGAAATAATTTTGGTACTCACGAGTTCGGCAGAACAGGTTCATTACCAGAATAGTAAAGTGTACAGCAAGTAAGGATGTGCCATTCTTCCCCTGGGCCTTGTTCTGAAAAACCCTCCACTGGATGGTCATAAAGTATTCCAAGGGCTTTTAAAGATAAACAAATATTAGATTCTGCTTAAAATTACAGTTACTTTGGCCACCTTGACTGCGTGTTTATTTAATAAAAATGTATCTCAAAACCAATAACATACTGGTTTTAATACTAAGCTTACCATTTCATTGGCAAGAATGACAAGACCATAACAGCAGTAAATTTACATGTATGTCCTGTGCCCAACAATGGCAACATCCTTTACAAAAATTGCAAATTTCTCAAAGTCATCAGTTACAGATGAATTGGTATCCGGCTTTTTTACAGCCTTTTTTTCCCTCTGAGTATCTCAAGAGGTAACTGTATCAGCTAGAACATAAAGTACATTTCAATTGTTTGCCCATCTACATATGCCATTGTACCATGCCAGCATCCAATACTATAAGTGTGTGCAACGGAATCAGAAACTGTGGGTACAGGGGTGATTTTTTGCCATTTGTTTGAAAAAGTATTCTAAAACTAATGCATTTCCAGGGAAAAAAAACCCCAAAAATGGTATCAGAAGGATAAAGAATAATTTTCAAGCTATGCAGCTAATTTTCTGTTGATCAATAAGGCTAAAATGATTTCTCTAAATTGAGGAATTTGCCAATGAATTCTCTTTAAGTGCTCTCCTGATGGAGGCAATGTAAGGGGAAATCCAAAAAAAAACAACATAGATGCCTTTTCTCCATAGCAGGGGAAAGGAAACAGTGAGCCAAGCCAGGCTGATGGGCTCCCTCATAATTTGCTATTTCAGGTGAAGGGAACCAATGAGCTGGATAGGCCTTAACATAATATTGTCCCAGAGTAGCAGGGAGGGGATCATTAAAGACAAGATGGGCCTTGGAGTAATTTTTGCCAAGTGAAAATACATTTGGCATTACTTGTGGTGAGACAGGAACTAACCAAATTGCTGATTTTGCATAATTTCAAGGCCCGGGAATATCTACAAACTGCAGCAGAAGTGCTGAACTAACAAATGGCTGATTTAACACAATAAATAGCACATAGGAAAAATAATGCAGGAACAGCATCGTTAGGACAGCTGCAGAAAGAGGGGGAGAGGAACTGTTTGAAAGGAACATTGCCTTTGGAATATGGAATTCAAATGTCAATATGGACTACTGAAATGGGAAAATATGGGAGTTGGTTTCAAGAAAGTAGTTTCCCAAAGAAACTAAAAAATGTCTTGTACTGGGAAAGGGACCCAACACAAAGAGTGAGCTGTAAGCCTGGGAAACTGAGGGAGCAGGGAAGAGAAAGCCAGAGGTTTTGGACTCTTGAGAAGATGAAAGAAAACTCAGAAAAATGCCAAGATGGGACCAGCACAAGCAGAGCAGCATTAAATCCCCTCACTGGTAGGAAACAACAGCCATGGAAGCAATATCTTCTTCAGGAACAGAGTGATGTGAGTCTGGAGCCCTGAGCTGTGAGCGTGGACACCAAGGGCCAACAGCAGGGCCTGCTGGGCTGGGACAGCCCAAGGATTTGGGAATGCTTGTCACAGCCACCACTGTGCCTTTCACACTGCTGTGGCTGGATGCTGGGCAGTTTGCTACAGCTGCCCATTACCATCACTAGAGTTTTCTCATGAGGCTGTTAGAGGCATCCACTGCCAGTCTCTTAATTACCTCAGTATCCTAATTGTCTGTTGTTATTGATCACTTATGGCTTATCCATCTCACAGTTAGATATTGATAAATCATAGCTGCATTTGATACTGCCATGCTTAAATTTATACAAGCTATTAATCTGTGTAAGTTTTTAAAAGCTCTCCTATATATTTCATGTAGTCACAGTCTCTTTATTCACTGTGTGATATGTTGGCCAATCCTTTCTTTCTCCATTTACAGCTCAAATTAGGCAAAACCATTTGCCCCTGAGTATGGAAATCAACCCACAAAGATGCTCTTTAGAAGAAAGATCCATTCCCAGCTAAAGAGACTGTGATCAAAATTAGAGCTCATTTAGGAACCACAGAAAGAGAAAGGAAGAGTGAAATACAACAACTGCAAGGGTCACTGTGTATTTCTCAAAGCTCTGGTCCCACTGAGTGCTCAGTGAGTCAGAGTTCAGCCCCCATTCTCCACTCACTGTGTCCACAGGCAGGATAGGAGATGGGAGTCAAGTCTGCAAAATAAGCAGTGAGAGGAATGTGTTTTTTCAATTTTTGTCATTGTCTCTCACTATCCAATTCTATTTTAATTGATGATATACTAATTTTCCTCTAGTTGAGTCTGTTTTGTGTGGGACAATCATAGTTAGGCGATCTCTCTGTCTTTATCCTGACCCAAAAATCTTTCACCTCATTTTCCCTGTGATGTGGGGACACCTCATTGGGGTCTGCAGCTTCCTCATGATGGGAGAAGGAAGGACAGGCACTGATCTCTGCTCTCTGGTGACAGTGACAGGATCTGAGGGAACAGCGTGAAGTTGTGTCAGGGGAGGTTTAGGCTGGATTTTAGGAAAAGGTTCTTCACCCAGAGGGTGGCTGGGCACTGAAGAGGCTTCCCAGGGAAGTGGTCACAGCCCCAAGCCTGGCAGAGTCCAGGGAATGTTTGGACAAGGCTCTCAGGCACAGGGTTGTGAGCGATTCCTGGGGTTGTTCTCTGCAGAGCCAGAGGCACACTTGATCCTCATGGGCCCCTTCCAGCTCAGGATATTCTGTGGTTCTGTGATCCCACCTCATCCTGCTGAGGAGGGGATGGGCTGGATATTTGACCACAGCTCAAAGCCAACCCAGCCCCAAACAACCCCCAGGAGCAGAGATGCAGTGAGAGTGTCCTGGTGCTATGACTGTGAAGGAAAGGTTGGATGAGACTCAGCCATCACTTTGAGCCAGACAGCCAAGTTCAGTGCAACAACTAACCTTCACCCACTGCTGACAATGAATCCATCCAATACTTTAACTAAAAGAAGGAAAAAAATTATTTCCATTCACAGGAAATTCTGCTGTAAAAGTGTGACTACTTTTCTGGAAAAAATCCTTTGAACTGTTAGACTACTTTTTCCACATTTGCATCCAAACCAATTTCCTTTAGGACAGGAAATCTTGGAACTACAACAAAGAGAAATCAGAGGGTTTTTTAATAGTCTACCACTTAGAACAGCTGTATAATATTAAGTACAATTGACACAAAACATGTCTTGAGAGCAGCTGAAAGCACTCAGTGCACAGAAAACACCACTTTGCTGCTATGCCTTGGTCTCTTTTTTTAAATTTGCTTTCAGTCTGCCAGGATGAACTAATGAGGAGAAAGATTAGAAAAAAAACTGACCTGGTTTGTGGTTTGGTTGGGCTCTTTTCATTTTAAAATATTGTCCTATACTTGTGTTATTCCACCAGCCAGCCCTGACTTGCCTGGAAGCTCCTCACTAAGGACCAAATTCCCTCAATAAGTAGCACAGCACTCACATAATGGGCAAGGCATTCTTGCAGCCATGGTGACAGGGGGCAGCAGCTGATGATTCCAGGGAATTAACACTCCTTTTTACCCTGTGTTTAACTCAATTCATCTCTTCTCTGAATGATATTGGTGAGAACTACAAGCAAGGCATGAGTTGGGGTTCTCTGATCAATACAGGAAGTACTGTCATTAAAGGCCACTGGAATCACTGACTCCCTCCCTGCAGAGTTCCAAGTGGAACTTCATTAAAACTGTAGCTTTGACTACCTTGGCTGGAAATTACAATGCAGGGTTTATTACCTACTGTAGTCCTCTGATGTACATTTCACTTATCATAGATTATGAATTAATAGAGGCATGGTTTTAGATAAAGGGATGGAAGGTAAATGTCAGCAGATGATAATATTCTCTGTATCAACATAACTTCTTGTGTTGACTCTGTAGAACCTTCCCTTGAGGCTCAATCTGGCAGTTCGTGATTTATGGAACAGTTTAAGTTGTATATTTGATAATCAACTAACCCAATTACTTCAGTCATTATCAATCTTCTTGATAATTTTGGTTTCATTCCAATGCCTATTGGTGCCTATGTGAAGGTGTGTTGCTATCAAGGGAAAGTGGGTCATGTTTCAACCTAACTGGGCTGCAATATCTGTCACTGGATCATCTGCAAGAAGCAGAAAGTTCTCAGCGCTAGAAAACTAAGAGCACAGTCTTTAGTCTGTGTCTTGGGGTTTTTGTTTGTTTGTTTTCTTTCCCTCCCTCCAGACAGCCCCAAGTGATGAGGCTATTGAAACCTGGCCCATCTAATAATCTTTCTGGCCATATGACTATTTATCATGGCACTCAGCCTCAAGGATGGGAGCAGCATAGGCTTGAATTCAAGTTTTGACAATTTTATTCTAGTTTCTGCAAGTAATAATAACAACAACGAATTTTATATTTTTTTCATATAATTTATTATCATTGTTAGGCTTTGTGTCTACGCTGCTTCCAAAAAAAATGCATCTTTTCATGTCTTTCTTATTTTTACATTAACAATTTCTTCTTTTACCAGATGCAAACCATTTGATGTTGCTAAGCTTGTGCACAGCCATTGTTATTGTTATCAGTATTAGTAATGGAATCATTATCATTCTCATCACTAAAAGCGAGCTCATTATCTGATAAGTCAAAATTTCCTCCCAAAGATCTTGAGGTATTTTATTTTCCTCATTTATATTCTCAGAAGTCATTTCTCCCTCACTTGCTGGAGATGAAAATGCACCCTCCATAAATAAGCTGCCATTCTGCTCATTATGCAGCTTTGATTATTAATTTTTCTCATCTCCTTTGCAGCCCAAGAGTGATTGCATCTTTTACTGGTTTGTGGCTCCCAAAGGATTTCCTGAGAAAAGCAGCTATTGGGGTTAACTTGTGGTTACGTGGGTTTGTGACAATGCTGACCCAGCTCCTGAAACCCACGGGCACTGGCAAGACTGACAGCTGAGCCAAGATCCTGGGGAAGAATTGATAATAAAGGCACCAGTGATGAGCTGGCCTTTCCCAGGGCAAAAGGAAGCTTTCCCCTCTTCTCACAAGGGCAGATTGTGGGGTTTTGGGGGCTGTCCACAGGCCAGGAGTTGGACTTTGATGATCCTTGTGCATCCCTTCCAACTCAGTATTTTATGGCTTTATGATGCACTGGCCAGGTGAGCTGCAACACCTCAGATTGGTTTTCAACGTTCCCTTCCACTGTGCAAGTGGGTGGCTCTTCTGTAAATCCCTGTTCTGCACAAATATATGCTAAATTCTTCCCCTGTGCAGAACAGGAGCTCCAAGGCTGCTCCTAATCCTCACCAGCCAACTGTTCTAGTGTAGAATATTGACTGTCTTCACATCTATCTGCAGGGTAAGGTTATAGTTTGACTTCCTCTCATCAGGGTTTTGTTTCATCCCTCTCTAATTTCTTCTTGACACTACACAGATGATGAGATTTTGTGGTTTTTCCCCCCAGATCTGCTTCTTTGACATGGGAATCCTTTTCTCCTACACTCATATGAAATGCCACTTCATTGTGTACCTGGGGTCAGGAACAGACTTGTCCAAAAACAAGTGCCAGCACAAGGAGAGGAGGATATTTGGGAGTAAAATATAATCAGTTTAGGGCAGAGGGGAAGTTGTTTTGGTTTTGTTGCTCTGTTTTTGTTCTGCTTTTTGCTCACAAAGAAATATTTCTGATGATGTGGTACAGAAAACTACCTGATGTGTGAGCTGTAAGTGGCCTTTTAAAATTCAATTAACTTTATTTAATGGGTTTCATGCATTTGTAATATCAAGGAGTCACATTACTGAAAATTAGTTTCAGTAACGTTCTTCTGATATTACTGCACAGCTATTTGTTGCCAAATGGAAAGAAAGCTAATTACTGGACTTAGTTTCTCACACAGATATTGCTTTACCCATCTTCCCTCACACAACATAAAATGATGTATTCATTCATGCAACTAAGTAATATTTTTAATCTGAGATTATCTTGACCCCTTTAGAAAACTGAGTTCTTCTGGTTGTTTAGTCAGGAACTTTCACAGGCAGGGAAAGAATTTAGATTTTTGATTTCCAATTAATTTGCAGAGTTTAAATTCTCACTTTTTACTCAAATTATGCCTAGAGAGAGGCATAACAAGGTGCTTTTGCCTGCACCATCCTGACATCAGCCACCTAACCAGGTTGTGGCACTAAGCAGATCTAACAGCTTTATATCAAGAACTCACCATTTCTTCTGAATGCACTGGGCAAAGACCACTTAATATTTAATTTAGCCAGACTTTTGGAGGAGAAAGCCAGATTGAAGCCATGTTTCGAAAGCTTTCAACTTTGCTTCTTCCTAGAAATAACACAAATATTTAAAGGATCTGGAATTTTTGTGCAGATCTTACGGGTCATTATTCAGTTTGGAAAAAAATGTGGCTTTAAAATGTCACACAAGTATTTTGCCAACAACAGAAATGTCAGCACTATATAATAAACTTGCTAAAAATAAATTTAACGCATAGGAACCAAATGAATCCATTTCAAGGCCACTGTTCCAGCAGAAAGATGGACACCAAGGAGTGATAATTTTTAAAGATACCTGGCAAATATATTTCATCATCACTACACTGACTGAACCAAAGCTGGAAAGAACATTGGGTTTTGTTTAATGGGAATTCACATTTTCTCTGCAGTTTGCTATTAATTGCAGGCTGGTCAAAACTAAAAAAGCAATATTAAACACATCAAAAACTATGGCAATTTAACTTTGAATTTATACCTGCTTTAAGTAGAGAGAGTGCATTCAGTGTGTTATGAATCTGGGTTCATTTCAGACAGAGATGTAGCATTTTATGGATTTTCCACAAAACAAATCATATTTTATATATAAATATATAACTTTTGCAGGATTTATCTATTTTTCTGTAATGATCAACCCAGAGAGGAAACTATGCTGGCTAAATTAGATACATTGCATGAAAATAATCAGAAACAATAACAAAAAAACCCCAAAGAAAGCTATTTTCTTTTACTCCTTCTCTCACCTTAATGTTCTGGCTTCTCTGGTAGCTAGTATAGAAATTGGTTTCTAATTTTTAATCTTACATTAAATTTAATACTACATTAATATTATAGTTAAAGCCCCAACCAATAAACAAACAACAACTTGCATTTATACATTTTAACGACTTTCATGGGAAAAAAAGACATGGAAAACTTCAAAACTTTACATGAACTAGATGTACTTATTTGTCATGGGAAGCAACTCCAATTAAGCATCATCAGCCAATTCTCTCCTGGAATTTGGATGACTGAACTCATCCCAAGTCAGTTGATGCTTAATTTCCCACTCACATTCATTCACACCTCAATTCTTGTGAGGTCAGAAAATATTTAATGTGACAAAGAAATTTCAGTATGAAATAAGGCACAGAGAGGATTGTAATTTTTGATTACTTATCCAAAATGATGGAGAAATTAATGCAAGCTATTAATTCACCCTTTCATTTTATCTGAGATAGACCAAAACAAATTACCAGTGTTTCTACTTATATTGTGATTGTGGATGGCAAAAAGCTCTCACCTGCATATACTCACAGCATGGATTACGAAATACAAAAATGCCTTATTTGTTATCAACTGGATCCCCTGCAGGTGATTGAAGAGTTCTTGAAAATACCACATTTAGAGACTTATAAGATTGATGTCTTTACAATAAAAACATTGATATATTTCCTAAATAATTTCAATAAACAATGTCAGAAAATTGCAAACATTCTTCCCCTAACAGTGGCAATATAGCTTTAGCAGAATACAAGTATTTTAGTTATGTGATATTCTTTTTGCTGGTGCAACATGAGAGATCTTTTAGTTATTTATTTGAGTTTGAGATTGTACAGAACAATTTTTAAAAACAGACAGAGGTTTTGTTAGTGTTATTGAACTTACCACAGGGAACAATATGATAAAAACTCTGAGGTAGGCACAGGAGACTTTGCTTTATTTTATTTGCCACAGCCACAGTATGGATATGAGTCTATTACCTTTTGGGAGAAAATTTGAAAAATATGATGCTTTTATAATGCAGGGAGCCACCTTTTATAATGGTGGAGCCACCACCCCTGGAAGTATTCAAGAAATAACTGGATGTGAAATGACCCATGACTGGGTTCTACGATTAATGAAGATAATCCATAAATTGTATAGAAAAGGATTTCCTTACCACTTGTAGCAAGAGCTCCAAGTCAACTAGGATAAAAAATGTAAAACCCAAACACTTATGCCAAGCAAAACAGTAAACTAAATGTAAGAATTCACAATTTCACCTGCAGGACAGAGAAATACAACCATGGCAAGCAGGAACCTCAACTCAGCAAAAATGCAATAGTTTCCCTGTGGAAGAACCACACCAACAAAACCTGTGAGCATTCCCACAGTGGACTAGGATTGTTTTGGGCACCATTTTGCTTTGTTCTTTTCCTCAGGCTCTGTGGAGTGTCTCAATAACTCTGTGGTTACCTGGGGGCTCTGCCTTTGAGGGCAGAGCACAGCAGGAACCTTCCTGCTGGTTTAAAGAGTTTCTTTACTTCTCCAGGACACCCTGGCTCATGCAGAAAAGCAGTTTTTCTACTGAATACAACAGTGGACTGTAGATCTTGGAGGGGTTTTCTCCTGAATTCTCATGAACAGCTCTGGGCGTTGCATTAATGCTTAATTTCCCTGTACATACATTGGAAAAATAATCCTCACTGCACAGGATAAAGCACTTACCCAACCTGAAATTCTGAACAGATCTTTGCAGCCTTCCAGCTGCTCCAGATATTATCCCTCTGTGCTCTTCCTGTTCTGCTTTGATATATGATGCTGCACAAGTTTCAGACTTTCAAGTATCATTGATAGATTCAACCACTTTTAGTTTTTAAATGGCTTTTCTGTCCTTCATTTAGAGGGAAAAAAAATCTTGTAACATTCAACACGTGCTAGAATTGCCAGGAGATAAATTGTCTTTGATTTTAAATGTGTATTAATGGGTCAATATTCTCCTTTCTTGCTATATACAGATCTCTCATTAATTATATTGTCACTATAGCTGCAGAATGAATTTGACCTTATTCGTTGAGCACCATGTTTTAGTATTAATAGTTTTTGTTCTTAACAGCAATTGGGAAATACAGCCAGACATGGTGATTGATATATTCCCATCTTTATAGCAGGGTTCTACTCATTCGAAAAATGCAATATGGAAGAGGGAATCAATAACAATTTCTTTCTTTCTTTTTTTTTTTTAAACCCAAACCTATTAATTCATGTGCTTGGTGCTGGGTTTATATAAATTTAATACTGACCTGTAAAACTGATTTCCTCCAGGTGTCAAATACAATAGAAAAGACCTGAATTTGAACCATCATGCATTTCTGGGCTGGGGTTATCAGCACAGGCATTTGCTTGATTTGGAATCTTTTAAAAATAAAAAGATAAAGTAAATATATAGCTAAGTGTGTCCAAGTAAGAAAATGTATCAAGTTAAAGGGTAATTTTTTTAGGAAGCATAATGTCTTCAATTCTAAGCAAACACAGCTTTGGTCTAAAATCCTAGTGTAGAAAAATAGACCAAATTAACTCATTTTGGTTAGTCAGTGAAATATTTTTATCAGGAAGAAAGGGAGCACATTAGGAATATTCTGCAATGGATAAAATATGAATGAACTGGAAGGTAGACACACATTTGCCCAGGTAATACAGCCTTGGTTCACCAAGACATTCCCAGGCATTGATGAAAAGAATACCACAAGGAAAGGCTTTAGGCTGGAGAAAGTAATCATGACATAATAAAGTTTAACTAGACAATATTACAGAAATGTTTTATTCAGGCAAACCCAATGGAGTTTTATCAGGAATTTCATTCAAGCTGGATAATAATATCAGTGTAACACTTCATTTGAATGGGGGAGAAAAAGAAACAAGGGAAGGTGTCACTAGAGCAGTGTCAGTCCACAAAGTCCTTGGAACCAATTAGGAATCTTCTGCAGGAGTTTTTAATGACACCAGAAGAGAAATCTGTGCATAATGAGTCATCACACAAACAGCCTAACTTCGAGCAATTTATTTGTCTCTCCTGCTTAAAACAAAGCAGAATTCAGGATAAGTTTAGGATCTATACAAAGGGGCAGTCATGCAGGAAGACATACAGCACTCAAATCTAAGGCTCAAGGCTTCAGAGAAACTGCTTTCCCTCCATGAGTGAGTCCTGCTGGCTATTTCCTGCTGTGGCAAAATCAGTGTGTTGCTCTCTTATCCCACATTCTTTAGGAATTGCTAAATGACTGTGTTAGTACTGGGAGCCACTGTCCTTCTCTTCCTTTAGGGTCATTATGTGTAGGGGGAATCATGATTGGCAGGGCAGAAGAATCTAAATGGAACAGAAAGACAGTATTTTTTTGTGTGTGTGTGGTACTTATAGTAGTCAGCAGGCTGAATTTATCTTTAAAACTATTAAATTGATCAAAATGTTTATCCCAATAAGAAAATCCAGCTCATGTTCTTTTTAGGAACTGTGATATAAGAAAACAGCACCACATGCCTTGAGCTAATGTATTTCTGATTTATGCCATTGTCTAAAGCACAATCAGAGAGCAAAGAAATGAGACATTTTAAAGGCTGCTGAGCACTGGAGATGTGCAAACAGCTCTAGGTTATTTAGCACAGTTTTCTAGATTGATATGTAGGGGAAACACACTGCTCAAGGAGTCTGCAGCTCCCACTCCTAATCATAACATTTGGTGGGCTACTCTGTGATAAAACAGTCTGAAATCTAAAAAGCCAAAACCAAAGTGAAGCCTCACCAAACCCCTCTGTGAACAAACCCCTGCCAGCTACCTTAAAGTCTATTTCTTTTCTAAAGAAAAGAATAATTGTCTTTTGCTTGCATATGTATGCAGGTTCATTGATGTATAAAATGCTGATTTCAGCTACTTTCACAATTAAGCATTTCCATCTCTGTTACTTAAAACAACTAGAATTCCAAAGGTTTCATTGTATTGGGCACCCTGCATGTGTTTCAGATTCCCATGTTGATAAAGGCCCTCAATCACCCTGAGAACCACAAAGAAGCTGAAAATTCTACCAAATGGAATCAAGATCAATTTTGACAAATTGCTTTATTTTGCTTAATTTAAGAATAAAGGCTCTTATTAGACTGAAGAATAAATAGACACTCATTTGAATAATGCTGTGTCCTGAGGACACTTAAGCACATGGAAAAATTTAAATTAGTTTGAAGGATCTGATTTACCTTACCTGGAGTGGGGTAGTATTTCCTCTTATAATTGTTATTCCACAACAAACGTTGCCAGGGCTGCAGCAGAACACGAGAAAGATTTTGTTCTTTTTTATGAGGAAAGGCTTGGCAAGGGTCAGATGCTGCTGGGACCATGGATACCCAGCTGGGAAACGGAATTCTCTTGCATTTTGTGCTATTTAACAAAACAGTGACCTGTCCTAAAGATGCTGCCCTCAAGGACACTTCAGGAAGGAACAGGTACATTGAAATGAAATTCCAGTGGTAACACAGGCAAAAACATTAACTGTAAATCAAGGAAACTGTTTAGTTCAGCCTGCCAGGGGGTCTGACTGGTCTGAAATTTCATGTCATCTTACCAGATTTATAAAGATATGACTAGGTACAGAGTCTGACTTGCCATCTTTGATCCATTAAAATATTCAGGCACGTGATTTTCAACTTCAGAAGTCCAAGTGCCCTCTTTCAGAGTCAAATTCATCCCTGATGGTACAAACTCCAGTGATTCTGCTGACTTGTAGAGCCTTTTCCCATTTGCTCCATTGTCAGTGGAGTGACTGTGACTTTAAACTAGTGTAATTGGGAGTAAAACTTGGCTTTTTAAGTCTACTTCTATTTTTAAAATCTTCTCTGTCAAGTTTCATGAGGTCAGATGTGAAGATGAATTTGTTGTTTAAGCTTCTTCCTCCTGCAGGCAAAAAGCTTAATCATTTTTTTTTCTACTGACCTTGTCTTGTCTAAAGATGAGTCAATGAATCAAGTTATGAATGATATATCATGAATAAATGATTTATGCCGGGTCAGATCAAATATGATGTATTACTTAGGTCCTTGAGTATTATTGCATATAAAGATTTATCCAAAGTGTCATACAATTGGTCAGGGAGAAAATTCTTAAGTCTTTTTACATCCTCTTGGAAAAAAAACCAACACGAAAACCCCTCCAGTACAAAACTGTTCTCTGACTAGAGAAATCTATTTTGGCAAAACATCTCTGTCTTTGACAAAGGCATAAGAAAGAGAGTCCAGCAGTCACAGCTCTCTGCTGGAATGCAGGAGCCCCCAAGCATCCCTGCATTTTTCTTTCTTAGCAATCTCCCCTTGCCTTAGTCCCACTATCTCCAGCAGAGGAAAATAGAAAACCTCTTCAGGTGGTAAGGGTGCTGTGACACTGGCCAGCTGAGAGCCCCCAGGGCCATCATACAACACAGCAATTTATCTCATGTAAAATTTACAGGAGTGAGCTTTTCCCCTCATAAATTTACTTACGGGTTCAGAACAACTTTCTGCCTCAGCCTTCATTATATTGATTAGTCATTATGGATTCCTAACAGTATTGGAATGACAAACACCTTCTGTGACACGTTTCTCCAAAAAGGATTGCATTGCAACAGTAGCCAATGCCCCCTCTTAAGAGATTTTATTAAAGTAATTACAAACTTGGAAATAGTTCCTTACGTGGGCTGGGCTGGAGATCCCTGGAGTGTGTTGGCTGAGGCCTGGCCATAACTCTCTGCAAAGAAAACTGGTGCAGAAAAGCTATTTAAAAAAGCTTACTAAAATGTTATGATGGAAACAAGTGTTCCATTAGCCCTCTCAACTTGCTGCTGCTCCCATTCTTGCTCTGTAAATCTGATGGTTTGTGTTTTCTCTTTCCCAATGTACTTAACTCTCCTTCCCAGTTATCATTATTAATTCCAACACTACCAATACTGGGAAGGACCTTCTAACCACACCAGGATCACACCTCATGATTTCACCTGTTCTGTGTCTACTTAGTGAGTTACCCATCATGGTCAGTTATTTATTTACATTTATTATAAAATAATAAAGTGATGGGCATCAGCACATGCAATCTGAAGCAAATTAATGTATTCTGAAAAGGCTTTTTTCTCAGAAATGCTAATAGATTTTTTCTCAGAAATGCTAATAATTACATTTACCCAACAGAAAAGTTGGGTAAATGTAATTATTCTGACAAGAAAGGGTTTGTCTTATCCTGACCAGTTCATAATTGCACATGGATGGTGAAAACCTCATGGAAATAAGAGCAAAAAACATGAGAAATCTGTCAAATATTTTGCACTGTATTGTGACCAGAAATAAGTGCCTGCAGTCAGTTTACAAAGCTGCATCAAACTGCACAGCCTAGAACCAATTCCTTGGATGGCCAGCAGAGTAAGTGAGGCAGAATTCTGCCAATCTAAAAACGCAGTTAGGAGGTACAAAGCTGGCTTAAAAAAAACCCCATGATGTTGCAACCAGTCAGTGCAAATTGTTATCACTAAATCTAAGAATGAAGCATCAGCAAAGTGTGCCATGGAACATCAAGTTAAATTCTTCATAAATTAATAAAAACGTTACATGCCACGAATTTATGTATTGAATTTTCTCACTGTAAAAAGAATTATTTTAAAAGATGCCTTTTTATTTCAACTGCTACTTTCCCTGCTATTTTATAATAGTGAATGATAATGAAGTTGTCATTTTACACACAGGATAATAAATTTCCTTGCTATGAACACAAGGCTATTGCTCACTCACAGGACCCTGATTAGGTGGTGCTAGGAGAGCATGACAAGTGGTTTATGAATGGCACAGGCCTGAAAGTGAACTCAGTCAGTGCTCATTAGAGGGTCATCCTCCTAGAATTTGAAAAAGTGAACTTCATGCGTGGGGGTATTCTCTAATTTTTCACACTGGCTGTGTAAGTAACACCTGCACATCAAGGCCTCCCAGCACAGTTCTGCATCTTCATTTCAGTTAAAGCAGTGATCTTTCACTCCAGGAAAAGCAGTGACACATGACATATGTGGAAACTTACTCACATAATTTGACCATCTTTCATATGCAGTCCCACAGTGACAAACACCTGCCTGTCAACCCAGCTGGCAATAAATTCACCCCTACAAATTCCTGCACTGAGGTCTTTGATTATTCAGAGGAAAAACACAGAATTACTGTTAGAAATGTCAGCTTGTTTGTGGTCGATGCAGATGGCAATCTTCTTTTTTTTGTATTTGTTTCTCTGGATGCTCTATTCCAGAATATAACAGCTCATTTCTGATGGCTATTATACATTTCAGTGTCTTAACAGTCACAGGGCAGTGACCTTCTCTCACATTACAACCTGCACATATCCATGCAGCTTGGACTGAGCAGTTTTTAAACCTAAGTTTCTCCCTGTGTGCTGTGTAACAATCTCCATAGATTTATACTACCAAAGCAAAAGCTCTCCTCACTCATTTTTACTCTTCCATAGTGACACAGTATTTATCCACTGTCTTTCACTCCAGATACTAGTTCTTAAACTTTCATTCCAAGTTGCATAACCACGCAAACACTTCTGCTGTTTTATATTTTATATTCCTGTATTTTCA
Source organism: Argya squamiceps (assembly GCA_037834095.1). Taxonomy (NCBI): domain Eukaryota; kingdom Metazoa; phylum Chordata; class Aves; order Passeriformes; family Leiothrichidae; genus Argya; species Argya squamiceps. The sequence continues at coordinate 5,910,978 of JBBMKD010000013.1, read as the reverse complement.
GCTTTCATAACTCATTTCTGCCTATTCTTTCCCCCTCATGCAGAAGACACACAGTTCTGATGGGGCACTGTGCTCATCATCTTCCTCTCCCATCAGAGCTAGGGGACACAGGACACTACAAAACTGATTCATAATATACAAAGGAAAAGCAGGTAACTGTGCAAGGGAGCACTCCAATTTTAAGTTCAGTGCTTGCTGTTAAAGCAACTGATGTTCAAAGGAAATAGGCATTGGCATGGTATTAATTCTGATGTGTGTTCTTTTTTGGGCAGGAAAACTAACCCTGGACCCAATGGGGTAATTCCTCTCTGCCCAGCACTCACCTCACTCAAATACAGCAGAGAGGAGTTGGAGGCAGTGAGTAGAAACCTGACTGGATTCCTCTCCAAGTGAGATAGTCAAGCAGTGTCAGAAACACTTCCCTTTGTGTGAGCTGAGCTCCAGGCAGTGATCAGCCCTTCCCCAGATGTGAGCTGACAGCCCCAAAGGAGTGATCTGGTGTGCAACATGAGACACAGCCCCGAGCCCCTGCACCCAGAGCAGGCCCAGCAGCACAGACACTGAATTGGGCAGAAATGGGGTCACTGGACTCTTCAAGGTCACTGTGCTGAGAAATCTTTGCTGTGGTGCCTTTGGGCATCTGCCTCAGTAAAGGAAGGCTTCAAGGCTTTTTAAATTCAAGTATTTACACCCAGCTTACCTGGGAGCATCCATTCCTGCTCTCACCTTTTGGAAGGAAATGGTGATCCAGTCCGCACAAGTATCCCAAAATCCACGTGGCTCCCAGCACCTCTCTCATCTGATGGCATGAACTGCTGGAGCTGGTCTGCAGGGCACTCAGAGCAGATTCAGGGCTGGGCAAACAGGCACTAGAGTTGTCTGGGAGAGAGCAAATCCTCCATCCTACTCTCCTGTTTGGGAGAGAGCCAATCCTCCATCCTGTTCTCCTGCTTGGGAGAGGGCCAATCCTCCATCCTGCACTTCCTGGTGCATCAGGACTGCCCTACCATCACTGCCTCTCCCAGTGCCCACCCAATTCTGGCACTTGGGACTTCCAACCCACTGCTGTTCCCACCAGAACCTGGCCAGAATCTGTTTCCACTCCCTTAGTGCTTATCAGCCAGATGCAGAAACATTTCACTGTGACAGCATCAAATTATTCATTACTTCACTGTTCTGGTTACCAAACCTGCACTTCATGTAAAAAAGCAAATGCCCTCATAATGACATGATCCTACATACCTGAATCCCACATGCATCTCCATGCTATGACTGGATGAGAAATATATTTCCTAATGCCATGGCAATCTCAAGGTTAAAGAAATCAGTGAAAAAGATCGGATATATATAGCTCCATTCTCTTGGGAAATTCTCTGTTCTATACCAAGCCTGACTATTTGGAATTCTTATGTGTTAAATATGTTTTTTCTAAAAATTCCTGCTCAGACAGGTCCTTGGTGAGAGGATAATGGTCCCATCTCTTAATCAGAGCCAGAGAGGAAGATATTGGTACCCAGGCAAAAAACCATTTTGTTTCAATGTAATTTTTCATTAGTATTGACTTCCACAGATTTATCAGCAGGAATTGAATATCAGGGACTTACCTAAAATTGTTGATATACAGGTGGCTTTTATTTTCATGGCACAGATCTACATGGCTTAAAGGAAACATATCCTGAAGGAATATTTTTCACAAATTAGTCTTTAATATTACATGAGATATTCCAGTCAGAGCTGCACTTTATAGGGAGTTAATTTATCAAATGAGGATAACTATCTAGTCATACTAACAAGGTATTCCTTTTATTTTTCCTTTCAACATGGTGAACAGGAAAGCAGTGTCAAAACCAAAACCCTACACAAATGGGAGATAAAATTTGGAAATACACATTCTTTTACAATGGCACTATTTTATTACACCTCTCAAGTTCACTGTAAGCACACAAAAGCCTCCAAGTTCTCATGTAATAGAAGCAAAAAAATGGAATTCATATTTTCCTGAGCTAAAACCCACCTTAGAATCTCTAGACCTCTGAACTACAAGTAAAAGCCTGATCATCTCAATTTCATATAATCTGAATATTACATATAATCAAGATTTTTCAGAATGGACTGGTTTCTTTCTTCAGGTAACAATGAGGCTGTTCAGTAGCTTTCTTTTATACATTTTAGGAGTCTCACCCTGAATACTGTGTGTTTGACCCAAAGTCTCTGACTAGTTTTCAAAACCTGTGTTCTCAAAAAAATACAGGGACGATTCCTTCCCACCTGAAAGACCAATTACCTGAATATCTGGCCTTTCTATACACCAGCACCTAAAAATGTGGATAATTCAAAATTTACCTGTCAGTAAATTATCCCATCCCAGCTTCTGAGGTTCTGTCTAGTTTTTTTTTTTTTCTTCCTTGCCTTTTTCCTTTTTCCCATTATGCTTTAATGCCCTGGGATCTCCATTACTGAATCAGCAGCTTGAGAGGCATATGCTACAGCTTACTGGCAGAACCAATTATAAATAAGAAAGAAAAGCAAACCAAAAAAAGAGCAAATGAATATAATTCCAAGCCATTCAGTGCAATGTACATTATACACATCTTCATATTCCAGTTTAATTTCTGGTAACAATATAACCATGGAAAAAAACCACTGTCTAACTCACTCTGCTTTCACAAAAGGCCTCTTTACTGAATTCCAGCCCACAGTGACTTCTGTACAAACACTCTCACAAACTCCAAAAATCATATTCAGAGCACAAACAAATAAAATGTGCTTCTTAATCAAAGTATGTAGAATCTACTTACATTAATGGCCAACGTTCTCTTTTTATTGCACTATGCTATAAAAATACAAATTGATACAAAGTAAACTAATTTTTGCAAATAAGCTGCTTTATTCAGACTCAACATTCTATAAAGTGTTGTAAAAATCAACCTTTCATTGCACATTTCCACATAACATGATATTTATCAGTTTCCAGAAATCACTGCATCAGGTTTATATTATTTCATGGTCAAAAATAAAAAGTAGTTACTTAATATTCTGCATTGAGTAGCTACCATTTTTGGCAACGTGATTTTACGAGGTGAAAACGCAGAAGTAGATGGAATGACAGAGTCATCACTCAGGCGCCTCAAATTCTGTGTCAAGGCTTGATAAAGGTAACACAACTTGACAGCTGCTCTTTTGCATACAAAAGGCAGAAAGAAATACTTGCATATTCCATCTGAGTAGGTAAACCCTGCAAGGTGCTACTGACTAAAAAATACTCAGTTTGTATTGAGCATGGACACTGATAACAGCACTTTGAGCATTAATCTCACAGGTTCAGCAATGAGGACACACAATACATTAACACACACCTGGGGATGAATGCAATGCCAAAATCTGCCCTGACACAGAAGAATATTACTTTCCACACCTTGATAAAACCCCCAAAAGGATCTGTTTCAAGTACCTTAACGTGTGCTTGCTCACAGTGTAAGCAAGCAGTTAAGATGGTTGGATGTGAAACATTCCCTGAATTCAATATAGTTCCTCTGGATAGGGAATCACATTCATTTTCTATTTGTCTCAGAATACCAAATCACAGCATGTGTGATAAGAGTATCTTGCATATTAACTCATGCAAACTGCAAATGAAAAACACAGGGAATTTGTGTTCATCTTATTTGCTCTGAGTATAAAATATTAAGGATCTCCTTATTTCCCCTCAAGTGGATTCATACACTACAAGGTGTTTCAGCTGCTGAGAACATGAAATGAGACTGCAGGGAAAAAAACCCCAAGCAGTATCCAAATCTATTTCAGAATCCTCAGTGTACAAGCTGAAAACACCAAATGTTTGGGAAGTCCTTGCCAAGTATTTTATTTACTTTTTTTAAGGATAGGGGCATCAGCAGTTTCTGTAGCAAGTTCACCAAAAAGTCAGACTTGTCCACCTCTCCTTGGGGTCACTCACACTGGTATCAGGACTGTGCCACACAAAAGCAAAGTGGGGCTACAAGGGACATTAGTTAAAAACTGGAAATGCACTGAGAGCTCAGACATACCCTCAACACGCCATGTACCTGTGCTAAGAGCACTTGGTACTGCACTGCTCTGTCACCAGCATGGTCAGGGGAGCACACCCTCAAATGGGAGAAAATTAACAGCTCTTTGAAAAACGACTGAAAAAACCAAAAATTCTCTTAGATTAGTGCCTCAAAGCATCACATTGCACACCTACAGCACTGCATGGTAAAGGCAGCCACCCTAGTATATAATATCATATATAGTAACAGTCAGTAAAGGACTTTCTTCCAAAGACCATGCTTTGAAATTCTACTCAATCCTATCAAATAATCCACGACTGATCAGACAAGGTGGTTTTACACTGTCTGAACACTTGAGAATCATTCCATATACATTAAAGGCAGCACAAATTTAAAAGAAAAAGAAAGACCAAGACTTCATTTTCAAAGGCTTGCTGGAAAACAAATCAGAGAGAAGCAGCTTAAATAAAACCCTAATTTTTTAAAACCGAATGGATTAGGCAGATGAGGAAGCATATACTACATTTACACAGCAAAACTGCTGTTCCACACCTTTATTCTGATTAATTTTTTTAAATTAAGCCCTCGTATTAATTCCAACCTGTGAAATTTATAAAAGTATGTCTGCATTAATCCAACATTCATAACAGGTTTAAAGTTAATTCTAGATTATATCACTTGTACATACACATTCATATTCTGCCCTCTGGGCTTACTTAACATGGACCAAGAGACCCCTCCCAATTGAAAAAAAAAAATACCATCTTCCTTGTAATAATCTATGTTGAGAGACTAAAGAAAATAGACTAAACAGAAATAATTCATCCTCTGATACCAAATCTTTTGGGAAATTCCATGAATAGTGGCCAAATTCTGCTGACCTTGCTTCTGTGGAATAGTACCCTGGTAAGTAATTATGGTAAAGTCAACCCTGTGGAAAAAAACAGTCCAATAAGGTCAGTAAGACTGAGGGGCAGTATTTTCTTTTCTGCAAATCCATGCAGGTGCACATTTTCTGCAGTTATGACAAGTGTGTATGAGCAATAGTAGAAATAACCAGCAGCAGTGGGATTATAATTAGGAAAAACCCAACGGCTTAACAGCACCATAGCTTTAGTAAACACACAGTCTAATTTAGATATTTTTAAAGCCTTTGCCTCCTATGAGTATTCATTATTCTTAGGCACTTCCTAGGCTCAAATGTGCATGTTCAAGTACAGGTTTGTGCATGTGGCTTTAGTCTCTGTCATCCTGAATAATGTAAAACACTGTAGGACAGCATAATTACACACACGAGTTTGGTATGTAGCCAACACGTAGAGAATGCTGGATGGCTCCTGCAAGGAAAGAGAAATTCCATGCTTAGATACTGCCTGTTGTATTTGGTAGACAGGTAGTACCAAATCTGATTCTTTGTAATTTCTTATTCATCCAACTTCAGAACTGGATTCAAATAAACTTCAAAAATTTATTTCAAAACTTTCAAGATTATCACGTTTCTACACTGCTACTTTTGAGGGAATTTCCTGGCCCAGACAGTAGAGAGAAAGAAGACAGGAAAAAAATCTGTTTCCATTCAGTCAAGCTATAACTGAAAACCTGCTGCTTGCATGTATTCAGAACTGAATACTTTGAATTTAACAGATGATGTCTCCCTACACTTTATCCATTTGGATCTGAGAAGGACTTTTCCACCACTTTGAGCTCTTTATTGTGGTCAGCTGTACCAGGAGTAATAATTTAAACTCGAGGGAGGTGAGCTGAGAACTGAATGGGGAACAAAAGGCATGACTGAGATCAGAGAGAGAAAAGAGAGGGATTAACTTGGTGGTTGGCAAATTAAAGGGGAGCTTAAGAAGTGATAAGGAAGTAGAATGGAGACAGAAAACCGGTGGGAATGGCTGAGAAAAAGGTGGTGAGGGATGGGAAAAATCAGCACATTGCAAAAAGATGTGAGAGAAGGTGAATGCAGAGGATTGGAGAAGATGGTGTTAGAGGGAGAAAAACCAGCCAGATGGATAAACCACCCAAAACTATCAATCCCTGCATTGGTATCCAAGTAATTTTTATCATTACTATAACATGTAATAAACCACAAATATGTTTGTATTCTATATTTAAGACATTTAGTTGTGCTGCTGGACACTATATCTCAAGTTTTGTAGATTCAGAGCTCCAAAAGATGACACCCTACTTCGTTTTGAACACTAATTGTGCTGTACGAGGCTGTTTCCTAAACTCAGGCATCTTAAAATGAGATTTTTTTCCTACCACTCACTTTCCTGGGACTGGTGTGACACTGCTGAAATGTTACAGAGTGGCAAAGGGAAAGAACATCTCCCACACTGAATTTGTTTGGTGCGACAAGGGCACAGAGGTGCCCACCCCTGAGTGACACAGACAACAGGGCCTGCCAGGGAAATCCAAACTGCTCCTTGGAGAACACAGACCAGACATTTTCATAGCATCTAACAGCTTTTAGAGCCACAACGAGCCATACAATTATTTTGCCTTCCTTTCCACACAACACAAGCCACAGTGAGCCCCCAAAGTTTGGGTAAACTTAAAAAACTTGGTTAAAAGTCGATGCATTTATAGCTAGACATGTGCTGATGGGTGATTTCCCTCCCTGCATTTTCTAATGCATCTTTTGTTCTCCATCAGCCTCCTAAAGTATAGAGAAATCCCGTGACTGGGGACCAGGGACTGTACAAAACACCTCAAAAGATAAGGACATTAGTTTCTATTACTTAAAAAAAACCACCTTTATGGCTTGAAGGACAAACTCCTCATAGAAACTTCCCAACATATTATACCTGTGAAATCCTAGGGATGGTGTCTGAGAGTTTCTGCCAAATGAAATGATGGTTACCTTTGAATGTTTGCAATTAAACAGTAATTTAGCAACTCAGAAATAGAGGGAGAAATTTGGAGTAACTGTTTCCACAGAAGAATAAAACACTTTCCCTCTGAGGGTGAGGATGCACTGGCACAGATTGCCCAGAGAGGTTGAGGAGTCTCCATCCCTGGAAGGATCCAACAGTAATCTGAACACAGCCCCTCTCCTGGGAGGCTGCTTTCAGCTGACCCTGCTTGAGCAGGGAGGTTGGAATAAATGACCTCCAGTGGTTCCTTCTGTAATACCTGAGATTTAACCTTTCCCCACCTACTGTTGCAAGAACTGAGGTCAGCTGCAGTGCTCCTTTCACTTCTCTAGACTGAAATACTTTCCTAAAAGGTAAGTGAGGCAGTGCAAAGTGTTTGCTAATTTTCTCACATAATTATTTACATCTGTGTTTATGTAGATGTATCACTGCAAGTAAATTAAAGTTTGCACAACCTTTTGAAGACATAAGGCATTTGTGTGTTTGTATATTCACACAGGTACTGCTTTTCTTGGATGATAAAAACAATTCACTGCCTTTTTTAAGGTTAGTACTCAAAATCCAGCTCCCATGTACGTTCTATTCATCTGACTTGATTGTACTTTAGCTTTTTTATGGACTCTTTAAAATACATACTAATAAAACCTTATTGGCTTTTTACTATCAACTGTCTCAACATACAAATATTGCAGGCTGCAGGGATTTTCTGGTCACTGTGAGCATGACTCTAGATTAAGCAGCAATCAATGCATTTGTTATACTGTCTCTGGCAATTGATGCTTCTGAAAAGCTAACACATTTTTAGTATCATTCAGGCAATCTGCAAACACACTTCTGCCTTTTAAGGGCGCTCTGCTTATTCCAGTACAACACAGGCATGAAGTCAATCTGGGTAAGCTGCTATGATTTACTAACACCTTCCTTTAGCTGATGTTCCACACCTGGTTGGGCAAAAACTCTACATTAGAAGCACACCAGGTACTCAGGACCTTAACTTGCTATAAATTCCTTGAAGTCAATAGGTAGGATTTAAAAATCAATGGAAGGATATGGCTCAAAAGTGCTTTTTTTTTTCAAAGCTATAATGGTCTATTATATAATAATATAATATTATCACTGAGCACTCACTTATATGTAAGATCTGAACATTGAAATAAAAGCCTAAAATCATCTGATTCATCTCACCAACAAGAACATCTGATTGTCTCTAGAATAGACAGACATTTACAATAGCAGTGCTTTTCTAGTGGAGTACTTTGGAGTCTGCTATTTTAGAAGTGGTTACAGAAGGACATCAGTGAGAAAACAAGATAAATATTTTACTTTGGAATTACAGGGTTGAGAAATCATCCATGAGGGATGCTGCTCCCACCAGATTTCACTGATTTTGCTGAGTACACTTTGGTTGCATTAGAGGTGGTTTTGGTGGAACACTCCAAGGATGAGGAAGGAGTTATTAAATTCACCTGGTAGAGTTAATGAAGGTGTTAATCATTCTTTTTGGTGTCCTAATGGCACCTGATCCTTAATCATTTAATACCATTGAAAGCTCCACAGTGAGGCAGCACTCTAAAGAAATTATGTCACTCAATGTACTGTTAGAAGAGTGGTCCCTGTCACAAACACAATTCAAGCGTAGCACGATACACAGTACATTCCCAAGTGGCCAAAATAAACAAACAATCCAAATGTGGATATTCCAACCACTTAAATCTTACAATAATACAGACTATGCAAACAAAGGGGTGAACCTACATCATAAACAATATTTCTCTCCAGAAGCCAAATTCTCTCTGGACTAAACAGAGCTGGTGCCAGCATTAGCAAAAGAAACTCCATCAACTTTTGCTGATCAGATGCCACGGAAAGCTGGGAGATAATGATGTCTGAGTCCATGCAGAACAAATTCCCACTGCAGAGGCTGCTGTAACACAGCACAGCTCTGCCTCTGGTCAGGCCCGGGGGGCTTTTGCCCACTATTCAATCATCACTTGTGAAGAAAAGTAGCAACAGCACAGCTGTGGGTACCCAGTCCTGGGCCATTGCTTGGAGAGACCCCTTTGCTAAGGACTTTGGAAACAGAAACACAGATCTGCAAACAGCTCATTTCTTGCTATGTCAACTTTTTAAAGTTTTTCACCAAATTGTGCACTCAGAAATTTTCCTGAAGGCAATTTTTAAACATTAATACAGACATTTTTTCCATTTTTATTGCAACCTGAAATGTTCCTGTAGTGTTTACATGGCAAACTGAGTAACAACAATACATTTAACATTTCCATCAAATAAATTATACTTAAATTCTAAGGTATCAGTATAAAATTAATTATTTAAGCTCCAAACCTAGAATCATTTGAGACTGTAAAACCCAAAATAGGGCTTAACAATTTCAACCCTTTACATTATTAAGACCTGAAGTTCTCAAATGTGTATAGCATCCCCTCAGAGGACACTGAAGCTCCTGCTCTTTTCACTCACAGATTACTTTGGCCAAGAGGTTGGTGTGATTAGAGCCTTCTATCAATGGAAAAACAGATTTGCATTTTAGCTCTGCAATATGCTTCACCAGCCTGTGCCTCCACACTTGAATTCCTGGTTCTGCAGCAGGGAATGAATGTGTGTTTTCCTTGTGCTTTTTTGATCCAGATCCTATATGCCAGGCCTGATGGAATGATCCAGCCTGGAATAGCGGGAGGTGTGGCAAAGAGTGATGGAATCCCAAAACCTTTCCCAGGTTTTGCTTCTATTTACAGCTCTCTGGAAATTTAGAGACCTTGAAGTGAGATGTTTTGGGAATGTTTGGTAAAAATTTGTAAGGCCTGTAGCCTTAAAAAGACTAGGCAGTTCTTTCATTTAGCACAAACATTCAAAGCATTTTTGTGCAAGTGTAATTACCAAGTCACGCTTTTCAAATAATTTGAAATAATTACAAAAATTTCCTCTCCAAGAAGCATTAGAGAAAACAATTCTTTATTTTCATACAGAAATGGAAGAATCAAAGTTTATCTGTATTCTCAGAACTGAGGTATTTATTGTTCCACAGGAATAAAGGTGTTGGATTGCACCCGTAAAGGTGTTCTGTGCACTTCCACTCCAGTGCTGGATACCCATGGAAACTCCAGATCCTTCAACCACTTACTCTGAACAGAGTAAGGAAGAAGAAAACATTGCTTGAAACTTGCTGAAAACATTAAGAAACTTGAATCAGATGTTTCTGACTGAGGAAATCTCCCCTGAGTGCACATCTGGGGTGTCTCAGAACCAGGGATTCAGCACATCGCAGGACGTGCTTGGTACTTCGCAAGATTGAGCTCTTGGTCAGAAAAACATACTTTACATACAAAAATACAGCAGATGTCCTTCCAAAAATCACCTCTGAAGTGTTATTCCCTCTCTTTAGGTTTTATACATTCAGGAACAGACATTTGAGATATACTGTGAACAGTGCAAAATACTGTTTTTACATTTCTTAAACCACGTGTTGCGGTACCTTTAAGCGCCAGCTGAAGGAAAGGCCGAGCAAGGTTTGATCCTCAGAGCAATTCTGGTCCAAGCTGAACTTTTTTTTAGCGAGTTGTAAACAAATCTCTTAGAATGCAGAGAATCCTCTCATTTCTTTCCAGCTAAGGTAGTCTCAAACACATCAAGTCCTGCTTTGAAGTAAACCTGAGCTGAATTGATGCTGCTCAGCACCTCTGACAAGGCTGCCTGAACGGTCTCATTTGACTGATGCAGTTTGCAGTGCTCCAGTGCCTCCAGCAGTACTGAAAACTGGCTGGTCCTGTCATCCAGTCTGTAAAGAATATTTCTGAAAGAGAACAACAGAGAGAATGGTAAAATTTTGACTCAGAAACAATCCATCAGATGCCATCAAGAAACCCTGCAAGTATCAGCCACAGCTTACAGATGATACACATTATGCACAGTAAAGCTGACCCATGGCAGATTGAGAGACAAATGCATGTTTATTATGCCTCTATAAACTGAATCTATTCACTGAACTACATGTACTTACACTGGAGTAGTTACTAAATCCATCAAACAAATCTCACATTTCTTTGACCATTCAAGATTTTATTCAAAAGCATGAGCCTAGACCCATCACACCCCTCATGAAGGATTTTGTGTCTCAGATGAATTCCATTTATTGCCCTCTAAAAAGGAGTTTGGTTATTGCTGTGAACCCCCAGCACAGGTTTAGTTTTGTTTTTGTTTTTCCTATCTCCTCCCATTATTTATTTCACCCTTCAGAGGTGAAATTCCAGCTGCACTGAAGCCAATGGTAAAACTCTCCTTGCCTTCAGCAGAGACTTTATTTCATCAATGATCCTTTGTGGTTTCAGAACAAGAGTAACCCATACTAGAGAAAAGAAACAGCACACACAGCTAAACACGTGTGAAACAAAATCTGTGTTTTCCAGTAATATCTGCAAAAAAATTTTAACAGCTTGTAGAAAAACAGATGCAAGAGTATTGTGTGATCCCTTGGAAATGTTACCTGTATGAGGCGTGGAAGGCTGAGAATTCAAAGCTAGTCAGTGATTTTAATGGGACTCTTTGAAGCAGGCTATAAATGTTATCCAAAAACAGGTGTAATCATTACACTAATTAGAAGAGCACATAAATATCATAAATCTCCACCCAGGAGCTCCTTTGATTGCAAACAGAAGTGAATGAAATTTGAAACAGGAAAGCTGCAGTGATTTGGTGCAGGATCTTATCCTCAAACACAGGACAGGTGCTCAGGGCAGGGGAGAGGCTGTTTCATGGAGAACTCAGCAAGAAACAGGACAGCTCACGCACTTTGTTGGTAACACAATGGCAGGACAGAACAGGCCAAATGGCAACTCCAAATTAGTACTAAAACGGCCAAGTTTATTTACAGAAGATAAATGAACACAAAAGTATCATTCTACAAATCACCCAACTACAACTCTGCCTAGGGGAAAGGTAACAAAGCAGCCCAAGAAATGACACCACAGAACACCCACAATCTTTTGCCATGTTCTTCAACTTTAAAAAATGTTTTGAATGAGAGGCCATTTTTTTTTCAAAGATATGAAATAACTCCTGTCCTCATAAAGCAATTTTTCAGTCTGTGTTTTTACCCCCCAATATTGGGTGTACATCCAAACCCAGCAGCGTGCAGAAGGACTGATGAGTTTTCCATCCCCTGACAGCAATACATCCAGACAGTTCAAAGGGTCTGCAATGCACTGGAGATCTAAACAGAGGAGGGAGAGGGTTTTAATCCCACATTGCAGCAGAAAGACAGTTTAAACAATAGGTCATCACTGACAGAGACCATTCAGACAGAAATAGGTTAGGAATACGTGCAAGAACAGCCCAGTGGGGACAGAAAGCCCCACCAAGAGGGCAGGAACAGGCAGATGTGGAAATAGCTTCCTCAGCTGCCACAGGACAACTCCCTGTTCCCTAACATATGCAGCTCACACTCAAAGGAGACTCAAGTTGTCTCGTGGACTGTCCCAAGGCAGTCTCTGTGATACAGTAAATGAAAACTGTGTATGCTGAGAACCAGATAAACTCTTGGTTGGTTGGTTTTTCAGGATAGGCTGTGCTATGGGAAACACTGCATTTTTCAAAGCAGGGATTGATTTTGCTGCCTCAGTTCAGGGACTCCTGCTGAGATCAGTGCAAGCAGAACCAGGCTTTTGAAGAACTCTCCTCTATAGTTCCTGTAGTTCACAGGGAGAAAGAAGCCTGCTCACAGCCCCTCAAACACCTCCCACAGCAAGGCCAGTGCTAGAGATAATCACATTTCTTTCTACCCTCAGGAGAGATCTGGCTGCTGGCAGCTGGGAGAGTTTGACTGAGGTGGAATTCTACTCCAAATGCCTACAACACTGGTGGTGCCCTGATCTGTGTTCGGATCCCTCTATTCCTTCAGGTCAACCTATAAAAACCTCATAAGACACCAACCATCAGCAGAGCAACACTGACTTAGACTGCCAGAAATTACTCTAAATAGAGGATGGTCTATTGGAACATTGGAACATTTGGGGGCTGCTGAGACAATGTTGGTGGTGGACAGGAACAGACCTCATGTCCCATCATCAAATGTGCTCTGAACAAGGCCCACAAGTTAAAAAAAGATGGTTTACCCTTTCCCTAATAAGAGTGTTAATACAGTTTAAATCTACTGCTGTGATTTTGGAACAACTGGTGATTCCACAGTAAATATATAGGCATGTGATCCAAGTGAAAACAAGTATTGCTAGTCCACCCCACCTGAATGCAGGGCAAATTAGTGCCTGATGGGAGCTTAGTTGTTTGATGAATGAGACAAGCAGTCTCCTGTCTTAATTTTAAAATAATATCTTAACTTCTGAAATAATAACCTGACTTCAGAATAGCTGATTACATAGTATGACAGAATCTCATTTATATTTTCATGTATGCAAATAATAATAAGTAACATAGTACAGCACCCGTTTTTTTTCAAATTTTCTGCTGGGAGTTCTCACTGGGATCTCGTATTTTCCAATTACTTATCTTTGCTTGGCAAGCCATGCCACCCCTTTGTTGCATAAAATGATTTCTCTCTTTATGCATGTTCATGAGAGTCAATTTATACAAGTTTACTTCTTATCTCTGTTGAAGCTTCATCAAATGAAAAAAACGGTCAGTTCAGTTTATTACTTCCAAGCCTTTACAAGTCAGAAAAGTGTTTTCATTAAAGATTACACAGGGACTGAAAAATAAACCCCAGCCATTTCATTGACACAAGGTATCACCATGTGCCCACAACATGCAGAATGATAGCAAGAGACTTTAATTTACACTGTGAAATTCAATTACTTAAACATTCCTGAACACAAATTGGTTTTGTAGCCTACACCCTTAAAACAACAATTCCAGCCTCTGGCCTAATTGCTTAAGTATCTACCATCATCTTTAACTATTTTATCTTATAAATATAATTCACACAGTCAGCCTGACCCCCACAAAACAAAAAGACACTCCTAAACAGAAAACTGCAATCCATTATTGATGACACTGATGAAATTACAACACACATCATTCATCCTAATGGGCTTGTTACTGTGACACATCCCAGTGACCTGAAAAGTGTAACACTGAGGTAGGAAGCCTAATTAATAACTTCAGGCAGTGCCACTGAAGGAGATAAAAGGGCTACAAACAAAACAAACAGCTTTAGCAAAGTAAAGAAACTATAAACAGAGCCTCTTCTATAACTTTTATAAGTCCTTGGCAGGCCTAGGAACACAAACATTCCTGATCAAAATAATGCCATTAAACCCTGTTCTACATCACCACAAATAAGGAGGTACTGTCACACCCACCAGACCAGAAGGAATTTGACAAATCCTTGAATGACAGATCACACTAGAAATAGATTGACTTCAACACAACTTCAATATCAGAGCAACTGGACAGTACAAGATGAAACAAGATTACCTCATTATTCTTGTCACGAAAAACGATTTTTTAGCTTACAAGAAAATTTTGTCTGCAGGTAGTGTACAACACAAGATGAATTATTCAGGCACTTACAAACAGACTCCCATCTTACAGCCCACATTTGAGATTTTGAAAAGTAATTATTAAATCATTAGGACATGATGGTAAGTCTACTGTCCCACATGAAAATGAGTGCAGGTTTTCTCTGCGGAATCACAGCAAAATTGTTTAGAGATAAATGCTGAGGGCAGACTCTGTCTATTCCAGTTATAACACAATGTGCTATGACTTCAGCATCCTCACAAACTCAATTTTATAATTCCCTGAATTGTTTTTTCTTGTACTCTCCAAGGGAAAAAAAAAAAAACAAACAAAGGCACACCAGAATGAGGATTCTCTGAATTTCCTTTTCTCCTTATACTGTTAAATATTGAATGCACTTTTCTTACATTTAGGAGCCTGTTTTCATTCATGTTTGTAAGACATAAAATATGATTACTTTGGTAAATAAGTAAATGCACTCTAATAACAATATTTACATGTTAGGACTTCCAGTTCCATAGAGTGGTTATTCATTGTAGGACATCAAAATATCACAAAATCTTCTCAGGAAACAGCACAAGGGGATTTATACTGGTTTATTTACACAAGTTTGCCCCTCAGAAAATTTCGCAGTGAACATGCTGAAAGTTTCCTTTCCTCCTCTGGGATCCTTATCCTTTGATCTCCAATGACTCTTCTCCTTTGTTCTCTTACTTTTTAAACCTTTTTGACACCCGCATGCAATTTTGTTATCTTACCTGGTTTATTTCCCAGCAGCATTGTGGCGGAAGGTTTATAATTATAAAATTACAGCTGCTGGACATGTAAGATTAGCTTTTATCAGGAGGAAATACATGCCCTGGTGAAGCGCCATTACATGTCATTAGAGCTGAACCAGAGGAACCCCTTTTTTTTTGTTTTGTTTTCCAACAGTGTTTGTTCCTTGGTGGACTGAACGCTGGGAGTCGCCAGCTCTGGGGCCATGGGATGGAACAACAAACACACAAACACACACACACACAGGGAATTTGGGGATGTGGCACCCAACCACCAGGGCAACTCAGCTGTAAAATCACTCCTTCACTGCCCTAAATCCCCACAAACCCAGCATGACATCTGTAAGGATCCTCTGTTTGGAATATGTTGTTCCTAACTTTAGTTTCCTACACATCCTCTCCTTTTTCAAAGAGCCTTCCCTCAGTGCCCTCGTTTACAGGCTGCAAATGGTTCTACCAATACATATTTCAGAAAGTGATAAGATTTAAAATCATGCACACTCAGAGGTGAGTGTCTGCCTGAAAGGGATGTATTTGCATGTTATCAGCAGTTGATAAGCTGCAGGTAATCGAGATATCAATCCCAAATAAAGTCTAACCAAGTGAAAGGCATTTCAAAGGCATTGTTATGTGACAGTGGTAAACCAGATAAACTCTCTCCCTGCTAGATACAAACTTATCTTGCATAAAAGACAGGCATTAGGACACCTCTAATTGAGTCAATTATAGCAAATGGAGGTTGTGGTAAGTGTGCATGGACAGGAACCTGTTGGGACATGGGACCACGAGGAGGTAATTATTCTAAGTTTGAGTACTCTTCTGAGAGGTCAGTTTTAAATAGGGCTTCTTTAAAAAATTAATCCTGATTTTGGCAGCTCTGTGAAGTGTCTTGGCTTGATTGCCTGCCAAGTAAACAAAGGAAAACAGAGAAGCCAAATTGGAAGAGTACTGGGTTACAAGATACATTATCTTTTATTTCCCTACAGTTCTCTTTGATTACAGTATTTTTTGAAGGTAAGGGATGCACTGTCCTGAAAAACACTAATCTCTCACTGAAGGATCACTAAAGCCTAACCTAACTCTAGCTTAAACTTCAGCTTGATGCACCTTGACAATTTTAAATCTTTGTGAGGGCCTTGAATGCACCAGTCCCAGATTCCAAAGCACATGTACGAGCATCCAGAATCCTAACAAAAAAGCAAAAATCTATTAAAGAATTTAAGCCAAGAAAGGTTGTTTGAGGACTTTTTTATGACCAAAACTCAACATTCACAGAAAATATTCACTTTCATTTCTGTTCTGAAAGATGTACAAGCAAGGAATTCTTTTGATAGGTAAATATTTTCTGCCAACAGAAAAGACTGATGCAAAGTAAAGCTAACAATGCTGAGCTTGATTTTCTGGTAACAGGACAGTGCTCTGCAATGGCTGAGGAAAAAATTAAATACTGCATCTATGACAACCTGTAGCTAAACTTTGTCACTTTTGTAAAATAAACAGTAATTGCATCACTTCCTAGTTTTTGTGACTTTTGACAGCAAACAGTGTCTAGTATAATACATAATAGCCATGAACAAATGGAAGCTGGCAATTTGAGGCAAGTAGCAGATCATAAGAGGACTGATGTTCTGGAACAGCCTCAAATAAGAAAAACGGAGCTAAGAAGCCTGACCAGCCTCAAGACTGAGTTTGAGTAAAATCAGGCTGGAAAGAAGTATCTTTTTGCCAGTGTTGAACATCAACATTACCATGCACTCCAAGTTTTTTTTTTTCTGGTGAAAATTTGCTGAGTTTAGGAGCTGATTTGTTTCTTGTTTTGGAGTAAACAAGATCAGTAGGTAAGGAGAATCCAATCAACAGCTTCAACAGTACAGAAGGACTTTACAGAAGTCAAATCAAAAAACACAAATATGATGCATTTGTTCTTCAGAAGTTGCAAGTCACTATTTATCACTACTAAAGAGTAGTCCTCTGACTGGGCATTATTTCCTCTAGGGTTTTACAGAAATTAATTAAGTAACTTTATGTAGAAATTCCTGAAAAAGCCACAGAACCCACTATCAGAGTCTTTGCCAGCCCTGCATGCAGCCGATGAGAGAATGATGTATACCCCATGGAGATGTAAAAATTCCTTGAAAATCCACCAGTAGTTTTTCTGTGGTTCCTCAGAACAAGGACTTACATTTATACTTAAAAGAGTGATGATGCATTGAACAAAACTGATGTAACTGTATTTTAAAATGTTATTTGCTGGCAGCAACTGGTATGAAATATTCTTTGTTAGATTTCAAATAATGTAGCTGTTGGTAACAAATGTAAGCATGTTGTTCTGTGAATGATTTATGCTACACTTGCTTTTCAAGTGAAAGAAACATATGCTTGTGTGGATAATTTGGAGGAAACTATCTGTCTTTTAAGGATGTCTCAGTCTGGAACACTCAGATTCAATGCAGATGTGCTACTATTTTGAAGAACTTGAGGGAAGTGAATTAATAAAATTATTTCCAAATGGCTCACAGCTGATGTTCTGATGGCTTCATAGGGCTTTTTATTTAGAAATCATGTGAAACATCCTCCTCCTAAGGAGGAATCCCATTCCTAAACAAAGCAGCACACAGTGTCCAGTGCTTAATGCAGGAAACTGGCTTGACCTTGATCCCCAGTTCTGATCCTGACTGGGTTTATCACCCTAAATAACTCCGTGCCACGTCACATGAGACCATTAGCACAGGTCATTATCATAAGAGTTAACGAGGGATAAAAGATTATCTCATAATACATCTTTAAAGAAATGCCTCAAGTTCCATCATTATTACCTTCAGTGGCAGGTACACACACAAAATTAACACCACTTTTAAGTCCCAGTTAAGGTAATTTTCCTGTTAATGATCTCATCAACACATTTCTAAGCTCTATTGCCTGGGTAATATGTTAGTGGGGGAATATTGCATATTAACTATTATCCAAAGAATTCCATTTATTTTTGTACTATATTCAAGAAGTGTTCTTGGCTAATATTTCAACCATACACGAGTGGTTCTCATCTGTCATGATCAAAAATGTGGATTCATATATTTCTTGGATCTAAAAAATGTTACCAGACCCACTGTTTATAATAAAGATAAAATAATGTATAAAATATTAAGTTTCTGTCATATTTAATAAATTATTCAGAATCTAATACTTTATACAGCTTCCTGAGTTCAGACTAGATTTTTTTTTCTGGAACTAAATATTCTTGCCCTATTTAGCACCATAAGTGCAGACCAAGCAAGATCTGCCAGCAAGGGACATGGAGTGGAGCTGCATCCTAACCACAAGACTTGCTGGAGGTTGGCATGAGAGCCCTGCACTGAGCTCACACAACAGCTGTGACAGAGCTTTTACAGTCAGCACAACAACTGCTGTGAAATGGGCTGAAACATCCAGTAAGGACACATATTAAAATAAATGTCATGGGTTTTTTTACAAAAAAAAAAACACTCTTTTTTTTTTTTTTTTTTTTGCAAGGCCAAGACCATGCATATTCATGGGAAGCATGAGGAATGTTATTTCCTGGACACATTCCCATCTTCAGCATATTTAATGCTGGGTTAGATTATAATATAATAATATTTATTGGATCACAAACGTAATGGGTCTGATGTATTGTACAGAGAACTCTGCAAGTATACAAATCAACCTAATTAAAAAGATGGAAGAAAATTCATGAGAAGTACATAGAGGAAAAATAAATGAATATATGTAAAACCAGGTTTCCCTTCATATCAGGGAAGTGAGAAATCTGTTTTCAAGCCATGACATAATCCCTGATTACAGAGGTTTTCTGCTTTTGCAGGTGTAATGAAAAGATTTTCATGTTCCCTGTTTAAATAAGCTTTAAAGTCTGCCATAATTACAGCTCTGCAGATGGCTAATTCAGTAGTATTTATGCAGCAAATGCTCTTTAAATAGTAAAAATTTACAAGACAACAAATACAGTCATTAATTCGTGGCCATTACATGTATCGGTGATTTCCAAAGGAAGAAACATCTCAATTGCCACTCAGATGGATCAGGTGTTTTGAGAGTGACTATCACTCACTTTATTGCATCTCCTCAGCATCAAGAAAGGGCATAATTCAGCATCATTATCAGTGATGAGAAAAATAATAACCATAGCAGGAATTTGTAAGAGCATTATCAGCCTAGTAAATGCTACTGGTGTGTGCCAGGATAAATGTGCTGCTCCATACTTACAATTGCAAAAGCCACAATCACACTGCTCAAACACTGTAAAGTTCAAAGGAATAAGGCAGAAGAAAATGGGGAGGCATTTTGAGTGTAAAAAATACATTTGGACAAATGCTTCTCAGAGAGAAGGGAGCTGAACAACAATTGCAGAACTGAGAAACACCAGAGAAGGATTAGACAGGGAAACAAGTAATGCCACTGTTCATAACTCCATTTACAAGCCATGAAAAAAAATCATACAAGAAAAGGAGTTGTAAGTTTTGAAAGATGCAAAACATGGGGGTCAAAAGTCAGGTAGGAAATCATTGCTGTGTCGGAAGACAAAAATTCATTTATTCTGACTGAATGGGAAAATCTGTGGTACACTATTCTACAACCAGCACACAATTCTTTCCTTCTCCCCAACATAATTCCAGCATTGTATTTACAAATTGCACATGGCAGACAATAGAGACAGAACATTATCTACTGCTGCCAGTGAAAGATGAATTATTTCAGTATTTCCCCCACTAAGGATCATCCACACCGTACCAAATCACTCTGCTCCACATAATACAAAGCAGAACAATAAAAATACTCCATGCATCTGGTTCAGGTCAGTCAAAAACTATCTCAAATATTACCACAAAGGGCACTGGAATGTTTTCTACTTTAAGTCATAAACAAAGAATTCAAAATGAAAAAACAAATCTCCAGAACTTATACAATGAGACAGAACTACTGTCTTCAGTAGAAACTCTGGGCTAGGGTTTTATTTTGCAGGTGACATTGCACTCCATGTTTACCCAAGTTACTGTTTAAGATTAGCAGGATATTTGCATCTTTAATGCTTGTCCTCTGTAAATCCAGTGAGCAGCTTGTTTACACATGGAGATATAATAAAGTCTTTAATTCTCCTACTAAACATATCTCTAGAAACTTGACTCTTAGGGCATGTGTGTTTTGAAACCTGAGGATCTGCTGCAGTTTACCAGCAAAGCAGAAATAAATCCTGTAGAATATACACATTGAATACACATGTCAGGAATGCACATAACAAATCTCAATCTGAAAGGAAAATATTTGTTCTGGTGAACAACACACACTTGAGTGGCACGAGTTCAGCACCAATGCAAGTTGCCTTTTTTGAATGGGACTAAAAACACCTTTTGATTGTTCTTTCATTTAATTTTGTCAGATTCAGGGTGCACAATTTATCTTTGCTTACTGCCAGTATTTTGTTCAGTGCATTAAAATGCAGCCATTTGTTGTAATTCTTTAGCCCAATGAAGTGTTAATGTCACACTTGGATATCCGATGAAAAGAACCAAAATGAAGAAGTTTAACTGGTACAAATGAGCAATAAAAACTGCTGGAGGTCTTTGCTGAAGACACAGATTGCTTTCAAAATCCTTGCTTTTCACCTACTTACTACTCAATTCACTCAATTACATCTATTAGACAAAGCACAATCACCCCTGTAACAATTCCATAAATACTTGTGGCAGATGCATACAGCCTTAATGGACAGGATAAACTTGCCATGCTAAGATAAAACTGTTAAAAGAAAGATTTTACACAAGTTGACTTTGATTTTTTTATAAGACTGTTAAAAGAAGTGTCAGTCAGGGCATAACTGACCCTTAGGAAAGGGTCCATTAAGAAAAAAATGCACCTAACTGGAGCAGAAATGACAGCCTGAGCCCTTGTACACCTCTTTTTGGTTTTAATTTTAAATACTGAAGGCACAAACTGTGACTTTAATATCTCTTTTAGGTTTGAAAATTTTGGGTGAGCATCCCAGGGGATTCTAGGAAATCCTGTATACTTATTACTGGATCCATCTGGTATCAACAGCACCCATCATATCTGAACATCAGACCTGGACCTGAAGAAATGTGACACTTCCACTGAGACTGCAGATCTCCCTGCACTGAGTGTGCCATGCCTGATACTCCATGAAATTTGCTTTATTATCTCATTTTTTTCCAATATTTTTGTGCACTGAAGAGCTCTGCCTTTCAACACAGGGAGGGGCTCTCTGTGAGTACCTAAGGAGGGCACACATAGACCTGACAGATGGAACAGCAAATGTAAGAAGTACAACAAAATACACAAGGCACAGGGAGAACCCTCCCACTGAGCCTAGGCAAACACAAGATTTGAACTCAGGATTTATGAAATGAACACCAGGAAGATTCCTGCTGTCCTGCTATCCCTGACATTGGTGTCAGTGTTTTGGTTGGTATTTCTGTGGAGGGAAAAGCATGCAAAAGCATGACATGATCAGTATTTATGGGAGCTTTTTACAGCTCTGGTGAGGCTGACCATCTCATGGAGAGGACAATATCCTTGAATTTTGTTTTTTCCCCTTGTACAGTGCCAAAAGTAACAAAGCCTCTGTTCTTACATTAACCTTGTAGATGCCACTGCTGTGTAATCTATGATTATTACCTTTACTAGCAAAACCTGATCATCAGAAAACACACAGGAATGCTCCACACAAGTATACATTGCAAGAGTGGAAAACAAGAAATGGCTAAAGGTAAGAAACAAATGGATTTCTACTGATTATCCCATTAAAATAATGACAAATTATAAATCAAAATAATTAACAGTATTATGATTATGCTAGGAGAAACAAAGAGAGATAAATGAAATCTACCAACAGCAATCTTATTTTATTCCTAGACATATTCTGGATTTGGAAAATCTACTCAGGGTTACCACTGGGAATCAAAGAAATATTTCAGGTACAATAAAGCTCAGCAATTTTCTCCTAACCCCAAATCAAGTCCCAGGGTAACTTTTGCAAAGCAGGATATTCCTCAACCTATTATTTTTCATTCTGCCTAAATTTCTGGATAAGACTAAAATACCCTGATTAAACCTGTACTTGTGTATTTCCAGCTCAGCTGGAAATAGAGATCATGGGGAACATGTGCTGCTGTCAAATTTGCAGTTCAATGTCACAAAGTTCAGGTAGGAGGGATGAGCACCAAAACTACAGCATTCACTGTATTGAACAACCTGCCAATGTCAATCATGATTACTTCTAGTCAAATATCCTAATCCAATTATTAAAAAAAATCCGTGATTTGAATTCTGCTAGTAAATTTGATTATATTACTTCTCATTGCAGATGCATAATGTATCAATTATGCCCAGATATTTCCCTATGACATTGAGTGGAATGAGGCATTTATTTTTTTTAAGTGCCTACATACAGAAAGAGACTAAAGCTATGGGAATGTGTGTGGAAAGTAGAAAAAAAAATGATATATAAAAGATGGATCAGTTCCTCTGTAGTGAAGCACAGAAAGGTGGCAACACTCCTGCAATAAAGAAAAAAATCCACCTTTCTTTTTAATTCAGGTTCTAGGACAGAAAACATAGTATAGAACCAGAGAGCTGTGAATTAGGACAAACACAAGGCTCAAAATGATGCCTAAAACTTCAGCAAATTTGTCAAGAGCTTTGATTGAGGTTGAGAATATGAGTCCAAATGGGTACACAGGAAGCAATCATTTTTTCATGAAGAATACGTCCTTTACTGTGCACACAAATTCTTCCTTCAGAAGGCTGTAAATTACAGTATTTATGGAATCTTAATGATCTAAACACAGTTGGAGCCTGAAGGTCAAGGCTGCAAACTGCATCCTAAATTTCTGTTTACAGATGAAGCACAGTATTTATTGCTGTACTGCTTGTGCTGCTGTAGTTAAAGGGCTGCCAGCATTTCCATTATAAACCACTATTTCAGGGGTTTATAACTTGCCTATCAATCTTCTGACTGGGATGAAACATGGCATACAAGGTCCTGGCTGTGAGACTGATTTTTTTGTTTGTTTTCTTTACCAAATGACAAAAACAATAAGCTTAAAAGTTTTACAAGCAAAAAAAAAAAGTACATCAGTTTTTTCAAGTATTTCTAGTGTTCTTGGGACACAATTATAACTTCAGAATATGAAACACATTCACATGTGTTTAATAATCAACTAATAGAAGGACTTTCAATCCTTAAAAAATGAAAAATAATCTAAACATGACTTATAGCTAGATGCTTTTTATTTTTTTTAATTAAGCAAAAGTACTTCAGATTTTAAATGGCAGCAAAGGACATCAGCAATCTAACAGTGTCCTTGATTCTGTTTATCTGAGTAGATTTACCATTAAAGGTAACAATTACACACCTTGGCACTGTACAAAGGTTGCATTCTTTTTAAATGAGCATCTAAATGATTCTACACAAGGTGTCCTTTACTGTTGTATATTCCAGATGATGTCAGGTAAAATTATTCAGAGTAAAGTCAAAGCCAATGTTTTCTCCTAGACTTTGAAATCTTGTACTGCTAAATCTTGTATCAAATTTAATTAAATTGGAGGGCAACAAGTACAACGTTTTCACTTCTGTGGTGTCTACTCTGCCAGTGTGAAAGTACTTTTGCTCTGTACTAAATACTGTGGAGAGCAGGTGAAAAATTTGTTACATTATGTTTGCATATCTAGTAATTACATTTTGGCAAATAAAAAACAGTAATGTAAGCACTGCAAGAATTGAAATATTAGAAGACCTCAAAAACCCTCTCCTTATAATCTTAAGTTCTGATATAATTTATTTTTACAAATAAAGAATGGGGCCAGATCCAACAATGTTGAATGTTGCTGTTGCAATGCAACACATACATATTACATTATTATTAAACAGGTTTATGGCTCCTTTGCAACACCACACCAATTCAGACAGCACTGCTAAACCTGGAATATTAGACTTTATCAATCCCCTTTTGGCTTATTTCTTTATGTTATAAATCCAGTCACAGTAAATTAGCAAATTAGACCCCCCCCAATGTAATTATTCTATTTTCTTTATTACAGCTGTAGGGCTTTTACTCATGGACACTTTTGAGTTACCCATAACTACCTTGCTTTTTTTCCCCTTTGCTTTCGTTAAAAGATGACTGCATTTGTTTTACACCATTGATAATAACTGAAAGAATCCCTCCTGTGGCTGGAGCTTTCTGCTTTCCTTCCCCACCTCTAGCACCTGTCTGTTTGATGTCCACTTCACATGTGAGACACTGGATAATTTTTCCCATCAACTGAAATCAAAGCACAGTTTTGCTGCTTTAGTTGGTTCTGGTGAGAGACAGAGACCTGCAGACTTCTTAGGAAGTAAAAGATGGGATGACTACGACATCTTAAAACCAACCTGGGTAGTGCAGCTGAACACATATCAGAGAATAATTCCAAGCAGAGACAAGATGTTATGAACAGTGACTGACTCAGGCCTCCTCATTAACTGGAATGTACTGCCTTTGACTCCCTGAAACGCATCCAAGAACACTGCTATATAATTAAATATGTTAAATAATGCCACCGAGTATCTTGTACAATTCTGAATCTTCAATGAACTGTACAAAGTTTTAAATAAAATATAGGTGGAGCTTGTCAAGCAGTGTTAGGCTTCAAAATATTTTCCTCTTCTTCTGAAAGCTTCCTGTACTGTCTGACACGTGTTTCTGCCACGCTGCCTGGGCTGCCATCACATTGTACGTCTTGTTAGTAGCAATGTCATGACAGGTGCTATAGTGCTGCATTCTAATGACCCCTTGCATTGTAATGAATTAATGTTTTCTTCAGAAAGGATGTGATAGGGAAAAAAAATAGCTTTAATTTTAGGTACTCGCTGAGGTTTTTCTTTTTAAAGACAGTTCTGCAAACCAAGCACTGGTGAACACCATTTCAACTCAGCTGCAGAAGGTGTGCCATACCTGTAAAGTCCTGGAGGAGCCTGATGAACCAGGAAGCTTTTCTCCAAGCCTTGCAGCACATCATTGAGCATCCTGACCCTGACAGGGGCTCTCTCCTCAGGGTCATTGGCTGGGCGCATCTCGTCCGACTGGAGCAGCTCCGCCGTGTCCCTCAGACGTGCTGCCACTGCCAGCAGCTGAGGGAGGCCTGCCTCATCACCTGGGGACAGGGACAGCAGGACAGTCACCAGTGATTCACACACCACTCATTGCTCCTGCTTCCAAGTCAAAATTAATAGCCCAATTAAAAGCTGAGTCTCTTTTTTCCCCTGTGAGCAGCACGGAACGGGTCAAGGGAAGCCATAGATCACTCCGTGTAACCTCTGATCTGTTTCTCAAAGATCAATTTGGGCTCTGGTGCTTTAAGATCTAATAAGCTGTGAGGAATGATTTTTGGGGTACAGCTTGAAATCTAGCATTGGAAAAACAGGCATGCAGGAAGCAATGGTTATAAATCAAGAACTACAACGTTTCCTTCTGAGACTGAATTTATTCAATGCCATTTGATGCTGTTGCTCTTGAGTCTGAAAGCCTGTGCTTGGATTCCATAATGACTGCTCTATAGAATATTGCAAAATGCAGAGTTTAATTGAATTTGATTCAACACTTTAGAATCTTAGAGGTTAACAGCAGTTGTGGAGGGTATGTGAAATTGTTCCTCTTAATCACTTAAGTCATATGCCAATGAGCCAACTTTAATTGATATCCTAATGCATATTCTAACCCAGTCAATATTTTCAAAACTTTTTTTAAACTTGGAGTGTTAACTATTGCTTTGTTAGCAACCTCACTCAGACAGCAAAAGAATAGAAGCCTGCAGCACCTAGGAGCACACCACAATTTCAGTATTTCCCTGTTCACAGTGCAGAAAGAGAAATGTGAATTGGAGCACTGTGAATGTGCAGCCTCCTCCCACCTGCAGTGCAGGTGAAGAGTGTGGTCTCCTTTCCCAGTGTGTGCTTCATCTTTACAAGCACATGGAGAGAGAAAGCAGAGCCTGAACCTGATAGAAAGTCAAAAGCACTATCAGGCAACACAAACATTTCCAGGATACAGAATTTTTTTAAGGCCAAGATTCACTTTGCCTACTGACAAGAAATCCAACTACCCTTAGATCTTTCAAATAATGCCTTAATCAACTCAAACCATGCAGCCCTAGGAGCTGTCTCTCTTCTACATGAATGTGCAAACCTCAGGGAGTTCTGTACCTCAGTGACTGAGATAATTAAGCCAACAAAGTGCTTCAGGACTCAAGTTCAATGAATTTTCCACTTCCTTGTCTAAGATACACATGGAAAAATCAAAAATATTAATTGGGGAACATTGACATGGTTTAACCTCAGCTGGAAGGAGTACCATGCAGCTGCTCACTTACACCCACTGGCTTCCCTGATGGAATGGGGAGAAGAAACAAAAAGTTAAAACCAATGGGTTAAGATGAGTTTAATAATTGATATAAAATGATGATAATCATAATAACAACAGCAATAATATAGCATCAAAAAGGGAGAAAACTGAAAGAGACACCTAAAACCCAAGACAGACAAGTGTGGAGCAATTTTACTGGGCTGACCATGTTCAGCCTGGCCCCAGCAGCAACCAGCCTCCTTGGGCACCTCAATTTAAAGTGAGCATGATGTTCTCTGGTATGAAATACTCCTTTGGCCAGTTCAGGTCAGCTGTCCTGGTCATGCTCCCTCCCAGCTTCCTTTAACTCCTCTCTGGCAAAACATGGGAAACTGGAAAGTCCTCAGGGTGAGAGCACTACTCAGCAACAACTGAAACATCAGTGAGTTACCAACCTTCATCTCATCCTAAATCCAAAACACAGTACCAGCTACTAGGAAGAAAATTAACTCTATTCTAGTTACAATCAGGACAAACACCAACCCATTTCTCTAATTATTCATGGCTGGAATCTGAAAGGTGAGCACATAATAGGAATGGAAAAGCAAACATGTATAACTAAGAAATCCAAGGAAATGCCTGAATGTAACACATTCTCTCATATAGAAAAAGAGATTTGGTATTGGATACATTCCAGCAAAGGAAAAGGAGTTCATAGATCCTATATACTCTTGTCATTCAGCTGACTAGCACATTCCAATCTAGCAAAGCATGAAATGATCCAGAATACACGGAGAGACAAGATGCTGGTGTGAGAGAAACTGTCAGATTTCCTGAGATATCAAGATGAATTTCAACAATGAACAAAATCTCCCTGGGGGAACAGGAGTGAGAGAAGATGGTTTATGTCTGCCCTGGTTTGGGACAAGGCTCCTTTGCTAATGACACTTGACCAACCCACCTTTCCCTAAGTAGAATGGATAACAGGAGTGCTGGTATCTTGATATAAAGGGTTGGTATCTCTCTGAGTCTGCAGTAATTGAAATTCTGATCAAGTTAGGTTGATGCCTCAGAAAAATATTTTTCAAGCATATAAGCTTGCTACATCTAAGATATTTGAAAAATATCATTATCCTCAATTTTCATATCTCTGGCAAACATTCTGTGAGCTGAAGAACCTCCCACTCCCATGTACATAATGCAGGCAATGTGCATACCTTACCCAGCTGGGACTTGTGTCCATATGGAAATGTTTAAATTCACCCTGTTAGAGAGAATCCTTTAGTTTCAGCAAAGCACTTCGTATTCCAAGTAACATAAAACTTTCACAGTTTTTATTCTGAATCTTATATAAACAATTGCAAATGTCAGCTTTGCCTTTTCAATAGGGAAGGCGAGATAAAGGGAAAATCCATCTTTCTGTATTTGGAAATGAAGCCAACCAGGCCATCCTTCTAAACATAAAAAATCCTGTAAATGCTCTCACTTTTTCTCCACAGCCCCTAAACCAACTCTTTGTTTTACACTCTAAACCAGCACTTGTTAGAAAACACATACCAAGGCCCTTTTTTAATGCTTCAGTACAAAACCTGCAAGTATGGGCAGTGTTGCCTCAGCCAATTAAGGACAGATCAGGCATCACAACACACTGAACTGCACCACCAAGGGAAACTGATTTATGCCTTTCTCAGGCTGAGGAGATGGGAATGGAAGGGCAAATGATTCCTCAAGAAAACCCTGCATTAACTAATAATGTCTTAAGCACCTTGTGATGCTTTTACAGAGAAAATCAAGCACAAGTGTTACCTCGTTTAAGAGAAAACAACGTTATTATATTTTCTATTCTTTGTCCTTTTGTCTCCAGTGTGAATCATGATGAATCATCTAAGCTAGTTGTTTAGTTGCCATAAAAATAAAATTGCAAATACAGGAAAGTGACTCAAGAGCATGTGCACTCTTGATCAGGGAATTACACTGTTGAATTTCATTGCATTTGCTAAATGTAACTGGATCCTATTCAGAAAGAAGTTACACCAAAGAGATATTTTTACAGACACCAAATACAATAGTCTTTCCTTGTGCAACTGATTGCTCTTATGAAAAGCACAGCTAGAGATTTAACATTTTTAAATTGTGTTTGTGCCCTCTGTTATTAAAATAATTGCCTAGAAGTACTTATAGAAAAGGGAGCACAGACAAATCAGCATTTTAAGGCATGATAATTGCTTATCATATATGTGAACATGTGTTTCCATGTAAGAGAGAAGGGAAATTGCTTCAGGTTTTGATTGGCTTGCAAATTCTGAATCAACTATGATTTGATGCTGTACTCACTAGGAAAATTTTTCATGCTCTGCAAAATAGGATAAGCAGACCTGGCAGTAGAAAATCTGAATGGGAAAGCTTTGTAGGAAGCACCCTAAAGGGGCAGAAACAAAAATCCACAGACATCCTTAGTGCAAAGAATACGTTGCCATCAGCTTCAATTTTGCTACCATGACTGCTGTGGCCCAAGTAAACTAATCTGGTGTTGCTCCAAGTCTTTTTTCAAAGAAGTTATGTTAAAGAGGAATGTTGTGACATTTACTATGTGCATGTCAATACAGGAGCCTGGAGAAGACCAGGCTCCAGGGAGGCTTTATTGTGCTCTGAAAGGGGCTTTGTAAGAAAATTTGGGACAAACTTTTGAAGTAGGACAAGGGATAAGGGCTTTAAACCAAAAGATTAGATTTAGACTGGGTGTAAGGAAGAGATTTTTTTAGAATGAGGATGGTGGAATACTGGGCTGCCCAGGGAAGTGGTGGATACAAACATTCAGTCCCAGGCTGGATGAGGTTCTGAGCATCTTGATCAGGAAGATTTCCCTGCTCACTGCATTGGGCTACATGACCTTTAAATGTCCCTTCCAACCCAAACTATTCTATGATTCTGTGAAGTTATGACTTTGTACAGAGCTGCTGAAACTTATGGCCTACTAACACAGAATAGATGCTCATCCTTGCCCTTCAGAACTGAACATTTGTCCATGGAAAATGCGTTTTTCCATGACTGTTTTTAAAGGCTGAAGAAAGGTACTAATACATAATAACCTTGAATGGGTACTGAAGACAAGATGCTCAGTGTCTCATGACAAAAGAGATATTTCTGTCTTACATACAGATTTGTTGCGTTTTTCACCTCTGTTACAGTCAAGAATAAAGGGTGGGAACAGTAAAAAGGGAAATTTTCTGAACATTACAGACAGGAGGAGAGAGTAACTCTGAAAAGCACCCAAAATGATCAGGGAAATACAGTCAAGCAGGTAAAATGATGCCAAGATGAAGAGCAGCAGATAGCTGTAGGCAATGAGCATACAGCCATCAAATAAATGAGAGAGATATGTTTCTCTATTGATTTTTTTAAGAACAGAGAGTTTAGCTTGAAGTTTTGAAATGTATGTGTAGAGACAGGGCTGTGGAAAGTCACACAGACTTCCCTGGGAACGACTTATTGCAAACCAAATTATTTTAAACTTTTGCTAGTGCTGCCTACTATTATCACCCCAAATACTTCAGCTGCTGTAACATCTGTAAAACATCCATTCTGGGGAGGAGAAAGGGCCTAACTGATAGGGAGCCACACACAGCTGACACTGCCTTGGCCAAAGAGCTTTAAATCATGGCTCCTGCACTTCTGGAAAAGCAGAAAATCTCATGCACCCTTAATTTGTCTTTATAAGCCTCTCCCTCTTGGCCAGTGCCTCTCAGAGATGGGCAGAATTTGCTCCAGCAGCCTGTGCTGACAGCCACAACTCACAGCTGAGGCACAAACACCAATTCTGAAAGGCTTGCATGAGTCCAACTGACTGCCAGTAAAAATGATATCAGCTTCAACAAGTCCCAAGAGAGGGACACTACCAAGCTGGCTGAGTTTAGTTTTGTAAACTGGGTGGCTGAAGTTTTTATTGCTGGGACAGTCAGAAACAAAGGTCCAGAAATGCTTTTAATCCTGATAAGGCACCTGAGAATCTCCATCACCAACCCCTGACACTTGCTGTAACATACACTAGATTTTAAAGACGGGCTACAAGGAGCACAGTGCTAAGAGTTTTCAGCAGGAAATACAAATATGTTCTGGATAAAAATGCTTGTATACATACAAAATGCTCCTATACAAATGACTGTACATTTTTACTTGCATATATATACAACACACTTCTACAGGAGTGCTTAAAATCACTGCTTGTATCAGTCACACACCAGATTTGACATCTTGTCTGCACCCTACCTCAAGAGATAAATTGGATTTTCATAGGATACAAGGCCTAGCAAGATATTCATGTATTTGATTCAAGTTAAAATGGGTCTTGATTTTAAATGTATGGAAGGCACAAATCCCACAAAACTGCAAGGTGTAGCTACAGGGACTATTCTAAGCAGTCACTTATTTCTGAATTTGTTTAAAACATCACATGTGTGAATAGAGAGCCAACAGCCTGACTAGCCCTGGGGACCTGGATTTCAGTCTTGGAACCCCCATCTCCCATCATTTATGACCACAAGATTTCCTGTTAAACATCACACCACCAGCAGAGGCAGAAAAAGAAATCTCTCCAGCCCCAACCCTTCCTTTCAGATAAACCCAAAAGCAGTGGTTTGTTTCCAAGAGTTCTGGTGTGTGCAAGGGGAGAGAACACACATCACTGAACAGCCTCTCCCCATCTTTTTGAGGAACAGGCCAGAGCCATATGAACGTGTTGGGGACGACAACACTTGCCATCCCCCCTATCCTGAATGCAAGAAATGTTCTGTGAAGTGCTGAGTAATTTCCCAGGGAATTTAGCAGAGCTAATTGTACAGACACCCACCCCATTACAGTGTTAAATCCTTTAGAAATGTAAATAAAATGCAGTATTAACAGTATCAAGGTATACACAACCTTTCATGAGTACATCCAGGAGATTGCAAAGAGTGACTCAAATATTTACACAAAATTTAACTCTGAGCATGTGAGAAAGTCCAATGGGCAATAAAATCTGTGTTCAAGGAATTGGCTGAACCAGATCCCAGAGGCACAAAATTAAGCCTAATGAACAAATATTTTACATGTCATGCTGATTTACCTTCACCTTTTCTACATTTACAGTTTGCACTGAGTTGGAGAAGGAAACAGCTTACAAAGACATTCCAACTTTGAATTAGAAAGCTTGGACAACATAAAATCTTTTGAAGAATGAATAAACCCATGTGCCACATAAAAAAGTACAATTTCTCATTTAAGTAACTGAGAAAGGACCATTGTCTTAATGTTTTGCAAAATGAAAATAAACTGTTCTTTTATACAAGTCAGAGACAGACAAGACATGAAAGCCATGAGAAAAATCATTAAACAAAACTCCGAAGTGAACAGCTGGGAGAAAATTTACCCTGCTGGCCTTACAGCCTAGGAAATAATTTTCTCTCCCCTGAAGTGGTAGAGATAAATGATCTAACTGAAGTTAGAGAGAAAAAAAGTCAGTTTAAATCAATGTTTCCTGTTACTCAAAATAAAGAAAGAGGAAGAACAATAGAAGACATCTCATGTTCAGTTGAAGGAATACCAGCTGAGCCACACTTTTCACTTGATGACCATCCCCTGCTGTGTTAGTCTGAACTAAACCAATGTTTATGTGGCACAACAGAGCTAAAATTATTTGTCTCTTTAGATGCTCACTGATTCCAGACCAATACTTGCCTACTGACTCCTACGTCTTCAGAATGATGGATGGCAAAGATTAAAGAAAAGGTATCATATTCTATGAGTATGTGTTAGAGAAAAGTGGTGCTTTACAGTGTAGGGAGTGAATGAAATGCAGGGGTAGTACCTCAAGATTGAAAAAAGTCTTTACGTTTGAGATACGATCTCACAATCTGCTGAAGGATATGTGAAGTTTGGGTGTGATTTTATAGAACTTCTGTATTTAACAGACCAACTTGAGAGTTTCATAGACCTGTAAACAGAAATATTTTTCAAAGGCCTTAGGACAACACAGGTAACCTGTATTGCTTAATTGACAAAGTAACATCAGAAGAAATCTAAAAACTTTATGGCTTTCTTTAGCAACAAAACCTGCATTTTATTCAGAGTTATATAATGACCTTATTTAACTAGTAAAATCACTGGCTATTATCCAAGTATTGAAAATATGTATCAGGGATTAGATGACGCTTTTTTCCCCTCCCTGTATTAATGGAGAACAATATTCCTCTAATGAAAATTACCTTTCAGACTGTTCTGGACTTCCAAGGCGACGTCGAGGGCACTAAACGGCAAAACCGGATCAGTGGCAATTTGCAAAGTCACTTGTCCTGTCAGCTGAAAAATACAAAAACACCCCAAACCCAGCCAAATTACTTCCAGCAGATTTAATAGCCAGCACTTCTTTTGGAATAGCACGTTTTCATTACATTGGATTTTCAGGGAAATGTGATTAAAACCCCATAAGCACATATTTATGAAAAGGAATATGACCCTTTCTACATGACACTACAAAATGTTCAGAGAATACAAGTTATGACCACACACAAGAATTCTGTGCAGTGCATCTTCTCTGGACCCAGGATGCTGCAGGATTTTCTGAAACACCTTTTTGCTTTGTTTTCAAATAAAATATCTCAATACTCTAAACACGGGAATGAAGTTTACAGTTTTACTCAGTTGTCTGGTCTTAGCTATCAGATTTTGAGAGTTTTCACAACTAAAATAAAGCATCACAGACATTAATGATCAAAAGATCTAGCCTAGGGCTAAATGCAAGCTGACCTGCAAACCCACTGCCTTTTGAAGTGTTATGTGACAACCCGATGCACGCAGATTTACAGCTTCCAGACTGGACAGAGCACTGCTTTTCTCTCAGGAACTCAGGGAAAGAAATTCCCCAAAGACAACTCTCAGCCCACTCCAGACTAAACGTCAGCACCTGTCACAAAAACTCAATGGCATGAATGCTTCTTTTTGAACAGTTCACAGATAAGGCAGGGGCTGAGTGGCCTGAGAGCTTTTTTCTGCTTACAGAAGGTCAGTTCTCCAGCTGGAGGCTTAGACATGCTACAGGGGCTGCGTATAGAAATACATCCTCCTGCTGAACTACACCTAGCTGTGATTAAACAGAGGATTTCAGTCTCCAGGCTGCCAAGTCCATCACTGTTCATGGGAGCTATAAAAACACACTGACAAAAACATGCAAGAAACTTTCATTCATCTTCTTCATATCTTGATATTGCAAAAAGGGAAAAAATACCTGTGAGGCTGTGCTCTAAAATGGAATGATGGCTGCAGGTGATGGTGACCGTGTTGATAAAAATGTGGACTGAATGGAATCATATTGTACAATTCTTCCCAAGGTGTTGGGGGAGCAACAATAATATCCACCCTTCAAAAGCAATATGATAGTTTCTGTGCCAAAAGTAGCATTTTAATTTTACAATAGAAAGTAGCAGGAAAAGACAACAAACCTCAGTAATATTAAAAACAATAGCAGAGCAATTGAAAAGGAAAACCGTCTCCCAGGAAAGTGGATGAAAGCAGGGTAATATCAGAAATACAAGTTTCCTGGAGAAAGATTAATAGAACCTCACAGCATTTCTCAGCAGAGAAGAAATGAGCTGGCCACAGACTGGTTTGGGTACAGAGACTGAGGGAACGTGCTGCATATCAGCCCACACCTGAGCACAGGTGTGCTGTGAAGCTATGGAGATTTGCCTCTAGAGAAAACAGTATCACAGAAGGCATGAAGGAAAAAAAAACCACCGTACCTTATACAGAGAGAGAAAAATATGGGGATGAATAATGTTATGTCAGGCCATTATCAGGAAAAACAAAGAACTAAGGGTGAATTTAAAGATAAAAAAATACTATGTCTGGACAGCTGTGTTAAAGTATTACACAGTAAGTTCTTATGAAGAAACTTCCCAGTTCCTCAGGCCATCAATGCTCAAAGGCTATTACATTATCTATCAGTGATTATACACAAAAAGTGTCTGGAAAGCACTAAAAAACAAAAGTCTCAGAGATACCACAGAGGTATAATGGAAAGACAAAAAATGGAACTGTTAGGGCAAACTAAAACCTGCACAAGACTGTGTGGCCCCTAAACCAGGGCCATATAATCCAGCCATAAGCAACTGTAAAAAAATCTGGTTCTAAATATCCAAATGCCACACAAAATCCTTCTACGTCCTGCATGGAACTCTTGCAAGAAGTACTGCCCAGAACACGAATTCCCTGTGACAAACCCGTGAGTTGCTACAGATAAGCAACTGTGACACTGAAATAACATCCTAATAAAAAGCAGGTATTCCACATGGACCCCACACCCACTGAACCCCAGGACAGCACTAGTGCACACCAAACACTTACATCCTGCTTTGACAGCTCATTTCTGCTAAAACTTTCACTAAATGGTAATACAAATACACATTAATAGGTACTTTAGGAAGGGACATCAATAATTATACGTTGTTGCTGATACTTTACAATCTGTTACCACAACTCTTAAGAACACAAAAACAAGGAAAAGATGCTTCTTTTTTGAAGCAGGAAAGGGGCACTTAAGCAGGACAACACTCCAGTAAGCAACTTTCCTTTTCTTATCATTATCTTCTGCAGAATCTGGCTTAATTTTTATAGATTCTTGCCTTATTTCCGTTTCTTCCAAGGAATTTTAGTTTGCTTTCAACTACCGCAGACCAAATCTGTTTTCTTTTTCCTACTTAAATAAAGTGATACATTCCAAAACTTATGACTGACTGAAGCACTTTTAGAAATTTTATAGTCTCTGTCTGACACTGCAGACATCTGTGTGTTAGCAAACAGGTAGCAGTGGTGTTTATTAAATCACGTACTTCGTGGGCTAATCTGGAAGGAATCAATCATGTAAAGGAAAGCTCAGAGCATTGATCTGAACAGAGTAAGTAATAATGCTGCAGAAACATATATCAAACCCACATAAAGCAGCAAGACAGGAAAGGCTACTGATTTCTTATTTATAGTCTTATTTTTGGATATACCATTCCCCTGAGCGCAACACTGAATATACATGGAAAATAAAGACAAGCTTTGGCCCCTTTTTCCCAGGTGAAAAATGCATCAGACTGACTACTGAATTATTAAATGCAAGAATAATTTGGCAAAGAGTAAAGACAATGATTTTCTCATGAAGTGAAAAGCTAAAGCAGTATGATTGATTCTGTTCCCTTACTAAAGTGGTTAAAACACTAATGACAA
This sequence comes from Argya squamiceps, assembly GCA_037834095.1. NCBI lineage: Eukaryota > Metazoa > Chordata > Aves > Passeriformes > Leiothrichidae > Argya > Argya squamiceps. The sequence goes on along the minus strand of JBBMKD010000013.1, from coordinate 5,875,186 downwards.
CTTCTCAAATACCATTATACGTAACACACACACACACAATACACACAATAATTGACGTAACATTTAAACAATTACCAAGTCTAAGAAAATATCTTGGAGTTCAAATGCTAATTCATCCCAAAATTATTTTCCTATTTTAAAAAGAAAAAACCACGACGAGCACTTCCACTGCACTTGGCCGTACAAAAGGTGTTTTTCAGTAAATGAAAATTTGTTTGATGAACTTCCAATTACTTTACAAATAAGTAGTAATATAAAATGTAACAACAATTGTAGAATTAGACTGCATTTATTCTCTCTGAGGGTGGTGAGGCCCTAGAGCAACCTGGAATAGTGGAAGGTGTCCCTGTCCATGGCAAAGCTAAAAGATGAGTTTTAAGGTCCTTTCCAACTCAAACCATTCTGTGGTTCTATGCATACTGCAAAACAAATCTGAACATTTAAAATAGGTTATACCAAAGTATGTTATACCAAAGTAACATTATTTCAAGGTTATTTACCTTAAGGCATAAACATCTTTGTAGGAAGAAAATAACTACTGTCCCTGCCTTCACGCCTCTGACACTGTGTGGATCCCAAAAGATAAAAATAAAAACCACAAACTTCAAAAAAATGCTGGTGTTAAGGATTACTCAGTATCACGTGACATTTCCAAATGATGTTGTAGGTTCTTTTCCAGAGTTTTACAAACTGTTCCTTCAGGAACTATGTTTTCTTGCAATTCTACCTATCTGTGAGCCTAATTTGACTATAAAAGCCAATTTTTCAGGAACATCAGGTGGATCCACAACATTTTCTAAAGGTCTCTGACATCCAAAAAACCCAAAAAACTGGATTAAGCATACACAATATGTTCTTTTATATAAATTAGAGATATACTTTACCATTTTAGCTGTTTTACGATGCAAATAAGGAAATTCAATAAAGCGGAGTTCGGGGGGATTCATCACAGGTTTGGTTGGATTTCTTTGTATGTCACAGCTTTGTGACTCCCTGTTTTCTCAGGGAGTTAAACTCAGTGTTCAAGACAACTTTCCTCCTCAAACATCCAAGCTGCCTACTAGCAACATAAAGCACGTCTACTGGCATACAAATTTAATTTTTTTTTTCTTTTTAAATATGAATACTTTAAGGCCAGGCTAGATAAATGTGAAAGGCTCTTACACAGATTCAGTTTTGCTCTGGGGACATGCTGTTACTGAGCCTGCCTTGCAGGGACAATGCCTCAAGAGCTGTCTGGTTTCACTGACAAGGCAGGCACAGCCACCCCATCCTCCACTCTGCCCCAGCAGCAGAAACTTGCAAGCTGAATAAAATTAAAACATATTCAGTGGATATGAAGAGATGAAAATATTATACGTGAGAGAGATCAATCTGCTAGAATAAACAACAGCATGCAGTGTGCAGGCAGTTTCTTCAACACAGAAGTTTACACGCCAGTCTTGGAAGGTTTTTTGGGTGTGTTTTGTTTAGTGAAATTTGAAACTGTGCCAGCCTGTGCTATGCAAACCTCAGTGGGTGGAAGTGCTGAGCCTTTAGGACATTTTTAGTTACATTAGGAGGGCTAAAAATCTAAACAGACATCTCAGATCTCTTCATATGCCAAGTTATAAACAACATAATTTTAAAAATCAGGTAAACTGCCGTGTTTATCCTTCTGTAAACACTGTTTTCAGCAGTGCCATACTCCAGCTTTACCTGCTGGGAAGAATTAGGCTCAGCTACTTGAAACCTGAGTTTTGCAGCAGAAACTCCTTTGAATTTCAAGCCCTACGCCTCTGCAATATACTTTTCAAATTTTATTCTATGCATGCTAACAACACTTTACTGGCATCTGTGCCCTTCCAGAGGAAACCAGCACACACAGGGGAGCTAATCCACCAAAACCAGGACAAAGCATGTGAGAGGAGAGATAATGTAACATTACCTGTGCAGATTCTCATCTCCAGACTCAACATCCCCCTGTTCCTAAAACTGCCCACTACAGACCCAAACAATCCTGGGCACTGAGCAGCTCTGAGCCTCAACTTCCTTTGATTGCAGCATTGTTTTTTTCCAAGTCATGTTTGCCCTCACACCTCTCCCTTCATACATTACCCCCGGGGTTCATGGATGAGGAAAGAACATGGCAAAATTCTGTGCTGTTTAGGGGGATCAATAACACTGTGTTGAAAATAACACTTTCTTTCCTCTTTCCCCTTCCCTAAGGTAAGTGGAAAGGTTCAGCTTTGTTGACTGGCTGTTGCACTGTCTAATCTCAGGTTTGAAGAGTTCTTTTGCATCAAGTGTCTCTCTTCCCACACATTCTGATGAGCAGAGTGACCTGCTGAGAACTTCTGACATTAAACCAATTATAAACAACAGCTTCAGCCTCCACACCCATGTAAATAAGGAATGATTATCTGCATATATTAACAACCCCCCCTCAGAACCACAGTTTTAGTCATCTCAAATGTTAAAATAATCAGCCTTCCTCAACTTCTCCCCACACCAAAACTGAAGAAATATTTTTATTAATACAGGCAAATTTCATGAAGATGCTTTCTTCTGGTTCCCCCTATCCACTCACTTTCTTAATGTTATCAGACTTCTTTAATTAACCATGAGAAATTGAGTCTATTTAAATGAAAACTGTGATTCCCTGGCAATAACAATTTCAGCACCCAGTGTTACCAGATCAATGGCAGCAGTCGTGAGACTCATGATAAATTAATGAGCATTTTTAATAGTGGGATCTCAATTTACTCTGGAAAAATTTCCTGCAGAATCAGTCGACGCAGCAGGTTTTTTATATTCGTCACCTTCCAAAAAGGTTAACTGAGTCACACAAGAAAAATCAGAGGCAGGAACATGAGAAAACAACCAGTTCTTTGACCCTTATCTTTCTGAAAACCACATTCTTATGATTAGGCAAAGAAACAGAAATCTGGCCACAAATGTGTTTGTTTTGCATTAAAGCTGTCAAACTTCCAAAATTCAAATTTCTTAAATATTCAGTAGTACCATGTGTTTGTTTTTTGGTTTTTTTTTCCCCTTACTGACATCTACCTTGGCACCAGGACACGTATTCACAGCACAGATCAAATGATATTTTGGGGTATCAGACACTGAATGGAACACGCTGTATTTCAGGACAGTAGAGGGCTCTCTGAGAAAGGACTGTGGAGAGTCTGTGCTGCAGTAGGTGAACCAGAGCACAGCAATTCCTAAGAAATACCCATTTCTGAAAAAGAAAAGTATGAGGCCTTGCAAATATTAAATACTTTCTCTCAACACCCCTCACCCCCAAATAATTTAATATTGTTTTATTTACTCTTAGCACAGAAAATATTGATTGGGAAATAAAAGTGATTGTGAATAAAATATGGACTTCCCCTCTCTTCAGGCATCCTGTGCACAGCAAGCAGCACTTGACTGTTTGTATTAGGGTGCCACACAGCACTAGGCGTCCCCAAAATTACATATTAAGATAATCCAGAATTATGGTAGCCTGGGCTGACTCTGGAATACAGATCTCTATTTACATGGTCATACACTATGTTTTCTACATGAATCATGATGAAGTTCTGAGACACTGATAAATTAAGGTCAAAAGTATCCTCTTAAGTGATTAATTTGCTTAAAATCTAATTTGTTGGTCAATTTAGTAATATACAGCAGCTAGAGCAAAGTGAAAGTACATTTTGTATGGATTTCATTCACAGCTGGGCGTGATCATCCATCCCACTACTTTAAGTTTCTTGCACAAAAATGAAACTCCTACTTATCTCTGCTTTGCTTTTTGTGTACCTGGAGAAATTACTGCTTTTCAGATTGTAAGTATATGGAGATATGTATTTTTTGTGTATCCAAATGCATTTCTGTGAATTTTCTAACATCATGGAGTGATTGATGGGGTTGTACCAGGAGTTGGACTGCCATGATCCTTGTAGATCCCTTCCAACTCGGGATTTTATACAATTCTATTAAAAAGTATTTTAAATTGCATTAATTTATAGTGAGGGATGATTCCCCATGCTCTGGATTGTAACTCCTTGGTATTATCCAGAGCTTCTTTCCACTCCTACCTTCCATCCACATCATGCTGCTCCTCACACAGTCAGAGCCTGGCCCATTTTTGGCAGTTCTCATGCTCTTGTTACCACAGGGGCAGAGAAGAGGGATCATTAACTCACTCCCAAGACAATGGCTTTATTGAGTTAGGCTTGGCACTAACTTGTGCACATGAACCTGTGCTCAACCCAGTTTGTTTGGAACTGAGGCAGAGGCACTTTCTGTCTGCACAGGGTTCCTGCTCACACAGCAAGCCATGAAGTGAGCTGTGGAGCACATCAATGTAAGCAGCAATAATCTGTGATGGTTTTCTAACCATCTCTTTCATATTTATGCATGTCAAATTCTTGTGGTATCTGCATGCAAGGACAGTGTTGAATTGACTTCTAGAAGAGCCACTAGATTACAACCTTAGGAAAAGGAGTTAGTCAAACCTGCCCCCAGTGTGCATGGTTATGAGCATGCAAAGGTTTGCAGCAGAATGGTCTTTGCATTTCTTGAGCTCTGGCTGAGGAGGCCACACTACAACAATACAGATCTTTACAAACCCTCATGCTGGATTTCTTACAGAAAATTTTAAAAATTTGCTCTAGTGTTAATACTTCTTTAGTTCCAGTGCTAAAGCCAGGTTGCTCTGGTTACCAGCTGTGGACTCTGAAGGTGACAAATAAGGAAAAGTTTGCTTTGAAGCAGAATGATCTGCACACAGCATTCCCATAAACCCAGACACCATCACTGCACAGGAAATGACCTCTTATATTCTTTCATTCTCTGCCCCTCTGCAGGTGTGGAAGAGGAGAGGGAAGCAATGCTGGATCCCTTTTAAAGAAGCAATATTAGCTGCCTGGAGCTGGCTACAGGCAGTCTCGAGGAAACAGATTTAGCTATTGTTCTGGTACAAAGAGAAATATCTAATGAAATATGAAGCAAAATTTATCTCCATAGATCAGAGTGAAAGATGTCCAATGACAATGATCATGTGGAGAAATGGCATCTTGGAAAGATGATAACGACCTTAAACCAAAACTACATAGCTTGCTTTTCTTTATTTGCATGTGTAATAAAGACATCTGCAGGGTAAAACATGCAACTAGCTATCAGTGCACATACTTAAGCACAAAAAAAAGCATTATTTTCTTGTTATAAAGGGAAGTTTGAATGAAAGGAAGTAAAAGTCCTCTCAGAATAACAGACAAGAGGCGTCAGTGCAGATTCCTGTGGACTGGTATGAAAACACAAACCAGGCTGTGATTAAGAGCCTGGACATCACAATCTCCCATGCTACCAGACAGCCTTCCCTGTGTTTGCTCCCAGTTAATGAGCACCATTCCCTTTCCCTGCCTTATTTGTGTGCTTAGGACACCAATCAGGATGTTGGCACAACCAGCCCTCCTTACTCACAGGATAATCGAAGCAAAAGATGATGGGACTCAACAAGATAATTGATAATTTTGTTAACAGTTGCCAGACAGTTGGCTGGGCCCTGCTGGTCTCGGAGCCTTCCAAGGCAGACAGTAATGACTTACAGATAAAAAAAGCAGCAGTGCAAGTCTGCATTTAATCACCCAGGTTCACAAGCACTCTACAGAAACAGATCAGCCTAGAAAACTGTATGCTGCCTTACAGCCCCAATTAATCAGAATATCTCCTCACAGGCTTCGAGATACATGCAAGAACCAAGAGTCTTCCCAGACTGGAAGCAATCCCAGGATCACATATTCAAGGACATCCAAGTACTTCCCAAGTTTCTATTTGATCTGTGGAGCCACTTCTTCTGCTGCATCCACAGGACTCAGTCTGAATCTTGTGGCATTGTTAAAAACTAGATAATAGTCATCAGAGGAGTGTAATAATGAAGAAATCTGAAATAGGGAGCTTCAACCACAGCCTTCAGTTTAGACCTTGATATCATCTTTTTAATCACTCTCCTTTTACAGAAATGGATTTGATTTAATTGAACTCCAAATAAAAAGTCTCTAATCATACTTCATCAGCATGCAATTATTATTCAAGGGAAACCATATGTACTATTAAGCACTCTTAATTAAAATAATGCATATAATCTGCTTCAGCACCGAACAGTCATTCTCCTTGAAGTTCATTATTATTATTTTTCTTCCATTATTGTGACAATACATTTTTTTTCCTACTTTTCCTCATCTGTGTCAATTTAATTTATACACTTTTTTAACATTACTATCATGATACCAGGACACTGAGATGCATTAATATACCACCATCCTTAAATATTGCATTGCATGACCTTCAAAATGAGTCAGACCTGACTATGGCGACTGTGAGATGAGGATGAGGAAATGCTATTAGAGGACCCTCAAACGACACTCTGCTTAGCCCAAATTTTATTTGCAATTATGTCTTCTAAGTGGCCATACTGAAAGAAGAATATATGCTTGGCAGCAGCCAGTCCTTAGACAGAATTTAGGGAGAACCAGGGACAATGAAAGAAAGAAAGAAACTGAATTTAGAAGTTGAAACACCTGAGGAAAATCATCCACGACTGGTTAAGGAAAAAGTTCCTTGGGGAACCTGTCAAACTTGGACAGTCAGCAAACTCAACAGAATAAACATTATGGAAAGAATAATGACATTACATATTAAAGTCTCCCTATCCTCTCAAACTCAGAAAAGCTGAGATATTCAATAGTTACACAGAGAAAATATTGCTCTTTTCTCTCCTGCCACCTCTTGATGCAAAGGTACAACAATTTTTTTCTTCTTAGGTCACTCCAATCAGTCAGGATTGGAGCACTGACAGTTCATTAAACACGACAGACTGGCCCTGAGGGAGAGACACCAGTGAACCACAGTGCTGAGGATCCCAGGGAAGCTGAAAATACATCACACTGCAGCACAGAGCTCATGGAAAGATCCATCAACCTTAAAAGGCACATTGTACCTCAGGGGAGAATTCACTGGGGCTACCCCCAGACACCAACATTTGCTGCAACTTTCACAAAGAGGCTCAATTTCCTTCTCAGGCAATTACTTCAGTTAGGGTTAGATTCTGCTCTTGGATTTACTTGCATAGGATTTACTAAGCCAGGAAAGTATTTAATCTTCTTACTAGTATCAGAATTCAAAGGCAGAATTTCTGTGAATTTTTTCCCACTGTTTTTCCTATCAGAACATTTAATCTCCAATGTAACTAAAATAAGAAGTAATCAGCTGATTTACAGTAATAATTTGAAATTTAAATCTCAAAAGGAGATCTGTAATTAAACACTATAACTTCACAAATAAAGGTGGGGTATCTTGCTTGTTTTATTTTAAAAAGAAAACATTAATTAAAGATGAATATGTTTGGGCTTGAGCAACCTCCCCTCAGGCCTGGGGGAAATGCCAAGTCTGACAAACTCTTTGAGTCTTAGGAAATCCCAGGTCAGTTTGATGAACTTACTGAAGTATTTTATAATTACCTTTCATGTTCCTGAAACTGCCTTTTTACCTGAAACTCTCCTCCTCTAACTTGTCTCTGAAAAACATTGATTAAAGACATAATAAATAATCATTCCCATTATAAAATATTTATATAAAACAGAAAAAGAAATCTCAGTTCATAGACTGGCCCTTGAAATTTATAAGGAACCCTAGCTGTAAAGCTCCAAGTATCTGAAGGTAAAATCGAGATTTATTAGCACATCTGGGTCTATAATCATACAGCTGATACTAAAAATCATTAAATCATGATGGTCATTTCATTCCACTGCATCTATAGGCGGGTTCTGTATTAAAGGGGCAAAGACAGCATGATCTGATGGAAACAGCAAATATGACACAGAGAAGCACATTTCAAAAGAATATGATCTTACAATACTGCAGGAAATGTTACTACTTGCTGTTCCAAATATAAGGACAACAAGGGTGAAGATCTGATCACTTCAGTGAAAGGTAAGATGAAAAGGAAGTAGTTGAGGAGTCTGGAGAGTGAAAGGGATGGAGTCTGAAAAAAGCACACTATTTAGAAAAAAACATGTTGGAATTTGCTGCACAACATCAACAGGAGCCTGGGCAATGTCTGAGAGAGGAGAAGGCAAGATTAAAAGGACTGAGGAACATCAGTTTGACATAACACTATAGATGGATTACAGGAGGAAAAAAGACTTGCAAGGCAAATACGCCAGGACAAGAGACAATTACAATGCAGAAAAGTGGTTTGATCATGAGAGAAAAGGATGGAATTAAAGAAATTCTACAGAATGAAAAATTATCAGGATCCTAAAATGTCCTTTAGCATATTGTCCTAAGTGTGCACTCAGCATAATTCCCCCATATTATGTAAAATTTCAAATAAATTGTCCCCCAAAGTGAAAAAGTGCTGTGGAGTATAGCCCTGGCTCAGAGTGAATAAATAAATTAGTGGGAACATCCAAAGTGATATAGGCATGCACATGTGTAAGTGCACTTCAATTCACAGATCAGAGAAAAACTCATCTCAAAACTCTTCCATATGTTAAAACTGAAGAGAGATGCAATTACAGATAATATTAATTTTCATACTTAAAAGTAAATTAAGACTTTCCAGACTCTGAGAATTCGCCCTCCGCCAGACAGTAGAAAGGCAATGTGTATGGGCATTTGATGTACTCTGAATGGCTTTAAACTCAATAAAAATAATCTTTAAAAGAATTTTGATATCAGACTGAAATTTCTAGAAGATATTGCACTATGTCTACATCATACATCAAAAACACAAAACACACTTTTAAGTTTTTCACTTGTCTTTTCAGAAAAACTCAAAAGCCTTCCAGGAACTGTTCTGATCTTTTGGGTATAGGATAATGCTGCCAGATTCTGAACCCTAACAAACAATATATTCATCCAAGCTTCATCCAAAAATAATTATATGGGACATTTTTGGAACGAGGAATTGATCAGAATGCATATTTGACACTGGGATTAAAGAAAAAAAAAAGAACAGTTTTCACTTATAGACAAATTTTAGCAAATGAGATTTTAGAATTCACTCATTAGGCAAAATGAGTGGGTAACAAGTAACAAACTCCAAGTTTCCCAGTGCCATTTAAACTCCATTTCACTTTATCAACACTAACCTCTCAAGATATTCGAAACTGTTTGAGGGTCAGTCAGGGTTGTCCCAAGGGAGTCTGGAGGCATCCCTGTGTCTGTCCCTTCCCCAAGGTTTAAATTTTCCATTCTGAGAACAGCAGACTCCAGACACAATATTAGATTAGACCACCATATTATGCTGATTTGTTCATATTTATTTTACCTCCAGTCCTCCATCAATTCTCTGCACAAAACCCCCATGTCCCTGAGACAGAGGTTAAACTTGACTGAACACAGAGTTACTTTTCTGCTTACTCTGCTTAAGTCACAACTGATATTTGCCAAAGAGGGGATACGAAGGGGGGCACCAGAACCATCTAAGCTGAAGGGTTTATTTGTGCAGAATATTACACTAAAACAGCCCAGCAGCTATTAGTGATTATTAATCTTCATTTACAATAATAGCCATATTTAACAAAAAAAAGAACAGGCTATGCTGCAAATCATGCAAAAGCCTTTTTAATTGTCAGCCCTGCTAGTCTAAAAAAGCCTTCACCCTATTCATTCAGTTATCATCCTGTAGCTTATAATTAAAGTGCTAATGTATATCAGAACTCTTTGATCTCAAAATAAAGGACTCTTTTACCAAAGAAATTAAGAACATAGTAGTTACAGGAAATTCAAGTTTCTGAGTAAAAATTAAAAGAAACAACCAAAAGTGATGTAATTAAGGGAAAACTATTTCAATTGAACAAGAGAAGGAAAAAACTTTGTGGGAAGTCATCCTGGATTGTGGAACACTTCATCAAATAAAGCAGTGTAAGACTTTTCTCTTTGTAGTTAAATACAACCTGGGAAGAAAGGAAGTGAGCATATCGTACCAGCACAAATGGACTAAATGACCTCAAAGTTCTTTAGTTTAATCTAATGAGCAGAGATAATTCATAAATCCTGAAATCTAACTTCAATTAGCATGAGTTATCATAATGGTTCACAGTATCTCATCCATGCTATTTTATTTTCATTCTGAATTCACATTTGAGGGGAAAGAAAGCCAGCAGCATGTCACAAAGTCTGTCTAGACAAATGCAAATAAAAAATCTGTGTGTAGTCATCTGCACTACCTACAAGCATCACTCTAAACACTGAAGGTCAGCAGAACTCTTACCACAGTCTTGTGTCTTACTGCTCAGTGTGACCAAAACTTGACTTGAAAAAAAACCCCAAAAAATCTAGAACTAATTTTGGGTTTTAGTCTGTTAAAAAGAATCCTCTTGCATTGCTGGGGATGTTAACTGGAGTATGTGTCCCCCCATCCAAGGTTAGCTGGCAGGTACTAAAAAAAGCTGATAACTAAAAGGGATGGAGTGAGCAAGATCCTACACTGCTCATCTGCCAGTGCCACCAGTCCCTCTGAAAACGGATGCTGAACTTTGAAATAACATTTCAAAAGCAACTACTGGCTCAAAGATGTGGGTGGACACCAGGCAACCTTGGCTCTTAGTTCTGGTATTGTCATCCCTTCCCTCACTATCTGTTTCTCAGGAAAAGTGATCTTATTTAATTCATAAGCGTTAAAAAAAAAAGTCAGGGAAGCCTAATTACATCCTGCTGCTATCAATCTGCATTCAGCTTCCATGAGCTTTGGATTAGGCAGCTCAATACACTTTCTAAACACATAACTGTGGCTGTTTAGCAGTGTAAAGGATGTGTTTTGCGTTTTTCTCTTCATTCTCTTTATTACTTTATTTGAATTAAAACCACTAAGCCTAGCAAGAAAAGCAACATAACTCAGTGAACTAAACCAACCAAACTGAAAGTGAGAAAGAGCTTCTTTCTTAACATTAAAAATCTTCCTATTAAAACCACATGGCTCACGATCATCTTAAGTATTGCCTACATGGACACTAAAAGCAAGATTCCTAGGCTGCCTTTTGAGACACTTTGAAAACTAAGATTATTGGAACAGGCAGTAAATTTGAAGTTATTAGTTGCTCATTCTCAAAGTCACGCTTCAATAATTTTATTACCTACCTAGTCATACAAGAATGGAAGCTTGAAAATCCACTCCAACTTAGGAAATTATGGCAAAAATAGTCCAAGAAACACCATTACAGATCAGAGATGACTGCAGGATTTTTCAAGAGTATATATATTCCCCAATGATTTGTTCTATTTTTCAAAAAATACAGGAAAATCATACATCCAAAAATTAGAAGTTCATAGAACTTTGCTAATGAGTTGCTTAGCTTAAGTTCAAGTAGCTCTGAAATGCTCATGCAAAGAGTGAGAAAAACAAATGGTCACTATATTTTTTTCTTTTTCTAATTAAGAAAGATTTCAATGAATGAACAAGGCTCAACTCAATGTCAATAAATGAACAAGGCTCAATAGTTAGAAAAAAAATTTTCTTGTGTAAGTACTAAACATTGGTTAGTTTCACTCCAAAAAGGTTGTACTGCTTCACGTGTTATAAAACTCAAAAGTTGGTAGAAATAGCTTAACAACAAGGACATGTTTACAATAGTTTCTATGAAAATTTAGGGAATTGTTCAAGCTGAGAATATAAATTTTTAAAAGGTACTCTCTTCAACTCTTACAACCTTTGGAAGTTCACTGTTTTCTTTGCCTCCTCATGAAAATAACAAGTGTCAGCCTGTAAATCAAATGACTGTATTTCTTTCTGTTTACTTTCCAATTTTTCATGACTGCTTCCCTATTTCTCCTATGAGTGACAGACAAGACCTGTGTTCTGATGGAGAAAAAGCTGAGCTCTGAGAGTTCTCCTCAGGTTAATACCCTGCCAACAGCCTCTAAGAGAAATGCAAGGAGTACCTGAAAGAGACTGTGGACAAACATAACCCAAATAGAAAAAGAAAAAGCAAGCTTACCCCTTAAACTGTTTACACAGAAATTAAATTTCCACCTTAAGCTGTTTACAAGGAAATTAAATTAAAACAATCTTTCACAGTGTAGGGCTATTCTAGAGAAGGGTTCTCTATGTGCTAGGTCTTTTTGAAGTTGCTGTTTAAAATTAAGGTGAGAATATCTGAGGGTCTGGAGCACAACCTGCAAGTAATGTACTGAAGGCAAACATGATTATGCAAGGTATTATATATTTCAACCCTCTGAAAGCAATTTACACACCTTTAACTGATTACACTTGACAATATTGAAGTAGGAAGAAATAAAGGGGAATAAGAATATGGAAAATGCTCATTAGCAGCTTCTTGAGGGCTCTGCTTACAAGGCACCCTCAGGCACAACCAAGGAGCCCAACTCCTGGCCTGACTGTGGAGATGTTTTGCAGTGACACAGAACATTTACAGCCAGTATGAGATGCTGTAGGTAAGCAAATAAAAAAGACAGGGAGTTCAACCAAGTCACAGTATCTGAAGTGCTGTGTAGATTCCCCAGACATGAATTTGGAGAGTCAGTCTCCAGTATTAAGTACAGCAATTTCAGTTTAATTCATGTGTAATAGTGAACTGCCTTTCCTTGCATGTTTAGGACATGTACCCAGCAAATGATCACTGCCAAGGTTTGCAGACCAATGCTGGATAGCAGCAGTGAGGACTGGGACAGTGTTAATTTGGCCAATTACATCCCTTCCTTATAAAAGCTCTAAAGCTCTAAGATGTTCCACTAAAATCCACTTTTCCTAAATACGATAAAAGGCATGAGGATATAAATACCTTTCAGTGAGATACCAGAAAGTCATGACAAGGGTGTACTTTAAGGCAAAGGAGTAGTTTTTGTTGTTCCTACAGTATTCCCACAAGACCAGCTCTACTCCTATGATCTACATCAGTGAAGCAATTCAAGCAGAAATGTACAAAACTTGAAAGTTTTTAATTAAATGAAACATATTTCAGCAGCATATGTCACATCTTTTCTGAGTGAGACACTAAGGTTGAATTCATTCTCCACTGATTCAATGCAAGTTTTTTATTTCATATATGTTCACAATTATCTTTAATTTAGATGCAAGTCTTAATAGTAACTAAGGCAAAGAAAGCACAAGCAGCAAATAGAATCACCCTGCTTCCAGCAGTGACACAATGGCCATGACAGAATATGAAGAAAGAGACTACAATACTTTAAAAAGATTTTTGACAACATCTAAAAAAGAGCAAAAAAAACAAAACCCACCCAGTTGCATGCCCACTAGGTTTATTTAATAGCTTCTTTCTGTGTAGCAAAATTATCTCTAACCCAGGACTAGGCTACTGGATAAAATATCTCTACAGAAGAAAGACAACTGAGAACCCAATTTACTGAAAAAGCACGAAATTCTTGTTATCATTTTTTCTTCCTTTTCTCTCCTCCAAATGATAGAACAGAATAAAAGTACATAGCTGAACTATAAGCAGGGTGAAAAGGGAAAAAATTTAACACACTGATCAAACACACATGTTTCCTTTTTTTGTGCTCCTCATCAAGACTCTCACCTCCTTGTTTTGGTTTCTGATCCAATTTAGAATATACTGGGAAACAACTTTATGCACTGTAGTATTTTCTAAGGGCTTGCTATTTTAAAAACTTTGTATAAATTTGTCAGTATTGATCTCCGTTCTTAAAAGCCTACCAGGAAAACCTACCAGCAATTTACTGTGCATAGAAATAGAAGATGAAAAGTAACAACATTAACAACAACGTATCACCTGTTTCTGGGCAGGCTGAATGCATAGAATATTAAATGGGACACAGATTTATATCTCTTTATTTTGGAACTAGAGCTGAGTTTTGAAAAACACACCCAAAGCTGTTACGTCTTCGGTTACGTAATCACCACACAACTGTCCAAAGTTTGCCAGAATTTGGGTGCTCCTGCCAATGTAAGAACCTGTTTTCTCCAGCAAACAGAAATTAATTTGTCTTGTCAGGACATGAGTGGTGAGTAAGACCAAAGTCAAAGCCTTCCCATCGACAGGACTCATCTGCCAGCAGGACATTTTTGGGGGCTGAAGGGCACCAGCCAAGCACCTTCATCAAAGCCTTCATTCTCTTGCACTCTGGCCTGGAAAAACGGTGGCTGTAAAGGCCCCAAGAGCAGAAAAATTGCATCTATCAGAGTTTTGAAATAAGTGAAATTCCTGATTTTATTTATCTTTTTAAAAATTGCTACTTTAGCAAAATCTACTTATTATTTGGACTACTTCAGGTTTTTTTCCACATTTAGCTATTTTTTAATAATTTACTAATTTAGGATAAGCCTCATTTTAAAAATAAAGTTATATAAATGAAGTATTTAGAACACAGAGTTTCTGAGATAGGCTGGTTTAGATAAGAACTTGAAAAAAATATCTATAGCATACTTTATCTGGAAAAAGAAATTGTTCCTTAGAACACAAATAGAAGTAGTTCCATATTGCCAAAAAATTAGTTCTCCCCTCTCCTGTGATATTTTACTGTGGACAGAGACATTTTTCCTGCAAGAGAAGGGGAACACAGTGGAAGATTCCCAACCTCATGTGGAAAAAGGAAAAAAAGAGATGATACAGAAGAGTTTTGATTAACTCGTTTCCTCAACATTCAGCATTCAGTCCACTACATTATGCAAAACATCTATTGAGTTACAAGCAAGATTTTTTTATCTTTTTATTTTTTTTGGAAACCATGATACAATGTCATTACAGTTTTGGCACTTCAGCATAAAAAGAAATGTTTCATTCTCTTTGCCTCATTAGGATCTCATATGAGATCCTGTCAGCTGCAAGTTTGTTCAGTTTATATTGAGAAAAAAGGAAGAAAAAAGCTTAAAATTTCCCTTAGATATGTCAATCAAAAGAAATGCACTGGCTGGAATTTCAAGTTCAGAAGAATATTGCTCATGTCAGTAGAGACAGAATCTTTCTGTGGGCCCATTTTCTTCGTCACTTTTAGAAAAAATTGTATTTATGTAAAGGCCCAACCTTGCCTTGCAATTACCCCAAAATCAAACTGTGCTGTATAGAGGGGTTCAGTCAATGACTCCATCACGCCTTTCTCATTATGTGCTCTTTTCCTAGCTGAGAAGCACTTTTTCTAGGATCACAGATTCACAAAAGATAAACAGTATTCAAATTTGAACTGGCCAGGGAAACCAGATATTCAATCTTAAAGCATTTCTTAGCTATGTGAAAATTATTAATTCCAAAACTCTCGTGATTTAACTCAGGATACTCTGCAGCCTGTGTTCATTTAAATTCAAATTTAATCCTTCCTTTCCAGTCATGTAGCAGAGACACACTCCTGTAATTCATGTTCTTTCATGCAGCTCCGTTTTTATTACATTTGCAACAGTTGCTAAACAGCTCCTCAGATCAGATCTTCGATTCCAACAGAAATACCTGCCTTGATGTGCTCATATAATTTTATAATCTCTTATTCATTACCATGTTGTGCTTTTTATATTCCAGTAGAGCTGTTAGGAATGGCAACTGTTAATATTGGAGACTGCATGAATTATTAGTTTTTATGCCACGATAAAAGTATGGATTGAGGGCAGAGCACTGCTGTAGGATCATGGCTCTTTCTTCCAGAAAGAAATTCCCATGAACTAGCTGAAGAGGAATGCAGAAATTCCCAGGAACTTTGCAGCACTGTGTCCTGTGCTTTCACCTCATGTAATGTGACCTCTGACATGGCAAACTAACTGCATTCCTTGTTGCTGCCATTTGAAATAAAAGCTAGTGATGAAGCAGATATCCAAAATGCTTTTCTCACTAGGAGTTCAACCCTTTTGCTTTGTATAATCTGCTTAGTGCTGACGTTTGGAGCAGGTGAATTTCTGGAGTCAATTATTAAAAGCATGTTCTGTGTGCTGGGTAACCAGATTATAAATCATGAGACTTCACAGAGCTGGTGTAAAACTCATTTTCAAACCTCTCCAGGCTCGTGAATAGTGTTAAAGAAAAAGCCTAGCAGAAGGCATGCACAGAGAACAGAACAGAATTGACTGTTTCAGATGGAAAGGACCTGGAAGGAATATTCTGTGTGACTGCCTGGCCAGCTCAAGGCTGACCAGGTTACTGCAGAACGTTGTTAAGGGCATTGCAGAGATGCCTTTGAAACACTGACAGGCTTGGGGGAGTGAGCACCCCTCTAGGGAGCCAGTTCCAATGTCTGACCACCCTCTTGGTAAATAAATGCTTTCTAATATCCAGTCTAAACCTGCTCTGGCACAGCTCAGCACCATTGCCACAGGTCCTGTCACTGCAGGTTCCCTTCAGCCTCCTTTTCTCCCAACAAGGGAACCCCAAAGCCCTCAGGTGCTCCTCACAGGACCTGTGTTCCAGCCCTTCCACCAGCTTTGTCCTCCTGGTGACAGTCCTTGCCTTGAACACCCAGAATTTGAGAGCAAAAACCTTTAAAGAGCACAACCTCTTCTTTGTACCTGATCACCTGGCTATAGAAATTATCATCAGGCAGCACCATTCTAACCAAAACCATGCACTCTTGAACACACAGCTTTCTGATAAAAAAAACTGTATTAATCTTTCATTTATTCATGCAATTTCCCCAATTACATAAACTGTAATTATTTAAGTACAGTTTGTGGGAAGTCACACAGTTTGCAAAAATTGAGAAGCACACAGCAAAAACACTGGAGTCTGAGTAACTAAACAGCAAACTAAATGCTACAGCCAAGCTTGGCCATATTTGTGTTTGATTTAACTTTGAAAAGGAGCTTTCTTAACCATACAGCACAGGAACTAGTTTTTCTTTAAGTACTGAGCAACACTAAAGCTGCATTATAAAACCAGTTTATTAGTGGTAAATAAAAACAGTGGTTCCCTAATAAAACCAGGAGATGCAAATCTGCTTTCATAGAGCTCAATTTTCAATAACTCATCATAAAGATTGCCAGAACTAAAACGGGAAAGCATTTTTAGGAATTTCACTAAAGCATATACTTCCCTAAATGCTAAGTAATGCATATCCCTTAGGTTTTCAGCAAATATTTTCCAAATGGATTTACTAATATGAAAGCGTATTTACAAACCCCACAACAGATTACACAAACCATAACAGATATGTAAATCTTACCCATAAAACATAAATAAAGTTTTGATTAGTTTTTGATTTTTCCCGTGCACTTTGCCAGTACAAGCAATAGATTTAGTTCTAAATCACAGTTTTGGGGCTCAGATGTTAGCATCAGAATTTAAAATTACACACACAGCCCTTACACATTAACTCTTAATCATGTTCTATAAATTCCAATCAGAATTTCTACAGTGAGTTCCTGAAGTCCAGATGTAATAATGAGTTTCATAAAAGGCTCTGTAATCTGTTTTTCATGTTCTCCTTCAAAGTCCAAAATAAAACATACTCCATCCACAAAGCTCCTCAGTTGTTGGGTTTTTTTTTTGTAAAAACAGCAATTTGTCATTACATGGCATGTTTAGCCACGATTCTTCTACAATTCTATTGGAATAACATCAACAACAGATGCAGAGAGGACTATTTAAATTTAAGGCATGCATTTTAAGCAGATCTAGGAATCAACTCGCCACAGAACTGGCGTGCAAAGAACTGATCCTCCTCAGGCCAATTTTAACACCCTTTCAGTTCAGATTTCAGAGCCTAACAGGAATGATGCTGTGGCAGGAATAACCCCTGTGCCATGTTCCACGTGCACTTTTCACTGACATCTTTCCACAGGCACCAGAGCCCATGTGGCAAAGCAGATCTGAGAGCTGAAAACAAAACAAAGCCTAGAGCAAAACCAACAGCAAACCCAAATGATTACTTTTCTGTCAGCCAGAACCCAACTCACCCCGTGGCAGAATCCAGATCGGCTCAGGGGAACTGGGAAACCACAGTCAGCAACGTTCAACTGATGGAGATGTCTGGTGATCTTAATTATTACATTAGCTTCAAAGCCTTTGGAAAATCCAGTTCCAACAGCAGGTGTTAAAACTTGGCATTCAGCTCAGGATTTGATGGGATATAGGTGACAGGAAGGGAAGAGGTAAGGAAACAGAAGTGATGTAGCAAAGACAGGTGGAAGAAAGTAGTTCTTGTTATTTTAAGAATTGTTTACTTTTCCTGAGACACTTCTAAAAAGCAGGAAAAAAGTTGAACCGATGACTTCAAATTCCAAAAATGTTCCTCCATGGTAAGGTTAATAAATTATATTAAAAGCAATATATGTAACAGTGAAAGTTGCTACATTTTCTTTAAGTACTTACAAAAATTGCTTCACTTTAATAATATTTATATAATTCCTTATATTACATACAGGCTTTCTATTAAAAACTCATTTGCCAAATCATCTCATGACAGAGCAGTACCCAAAAATGAAAAGGCACAATGTGCTGAGCCCCAGGCTCTGCCCATCCAAGGCAATGTTCTCCTTATTTGAAGTGAAAATAAAGACAAGAAAAAGGAACTTTTTCTCCATACTGATTCAATCAATTTTGCTTTTTAATGACACTTAAAACTTCTGTAGCAGAGCACTTATTCCACTGAGTCTAATCAAGTTTTTCAGCTGCATAAATCCAAGTATTTAGCCTTTTGTCTGCAGAGTGCTCCTCTGCATCCTTTTAAGCCTTGGGACTGAATTCCTCTCTCAAGCACGGCACAGAGCTGGGGGATTACCAACAGGATCCAGAATATGGTTTATAATTGAATTCCCAACAGGTCCGTCATTCACAAAGCCAAAACCAGACATTTTATTCTGAAATATAAAGAGATGGATCTGCTGCTGCTGCCTCTCAGTTTGTACCTGAAAATCTGAGAGTGCACCTGCACTTACAGGCTCCAACACTTCATGAGCAGCTAAAAAACTGACAAGTAATTTTCATACAAACCCTTGATGTCAACCATTGCTTGGCTCCTGTACTGGGTGAATTCAGAGTGAACTTCACTGAAGTACACAGAACCAGGACTATAATGGTATTATTAGGCTCATCTGTTTCTGTCAGGAGCGTTTATCTATCAGAGGGCACTAATCAGTACTTTTAAAAAGGGGAAATCTGAATGATTAAGAAATGCTGGCACCATGTCAGATGCCACCATGTTATTAAAAATAGATTCCTCAAAACAGTATCTCAAGTAAACACCTCAGAGAGGAAATTTAAAAAAAAAATTAAAATTACGCTGTCTTCACCTTTGTGTCTTAAAACTGTTATAAAAAATAGTAATACACCCCTAAGAATCATGATATGTTGCAAAAATAAGCTAATTTGAGGAGACACTAAATTTTTTGTTGCCGTGGATGTTTTGCAAAGCTGTGATTAAAAGTCTGCCAGTTTGCCAGAGTCTACAACTGTCAGTATTCTCTTAATTAATTAAAAAATAAACTGTGTTACATTTAACATACCTCATAAAAATATAGAAAATATCACTGAGTATATAATCTTTAGTAATATCTTTTTCCAAGTATTTCAATTTCATGAAGTCTGTGTGTATACATAGCTTGAATAAACCAGCAGAAGAATAACTTTGCCAATTAAATGTTTTGAATAAATTAAAAAAATCCCCAGTCAGATGCAAATGTTGCTATTTATTTGGCCATTTAGGACTTTGAACTGTTTTGTCACAAGAAAACAAATGTTATCCATTCACAGTTTGATTGTTCTAAAGAAGTAAGCACTCAAGTGTGGGTGGATCACATCTGATGGCAGCAACATGGAGATTATTTTGCTGCTTGTCTGTGATAATTTAGAACAGATTAAGTGGAATTTTGGCACTGTCTCAGAGTATCATCCAACATCCATGTACTGATACAACTCAGCAGCAAAATAAATGGGCTATTCTTTCATCTAAGGAAAAGACAAGCACTCTCTGAGACTGAAGAATTATCACATAACTAAGAAAAAACTACTTTTTCATGAATGACTTCTCAAAGTAAGCACCATTCAGGACATATAGTTTTATTGATAACTTGATTTTGAAGAAATTTCTCTCTATTTTTACGGTCATATCAATTTTAAATGAGGAAAAAGCTGCACCATACTAGAATATACTATTCCATTACCCCAGAACAACTTCTATCCTTCTTCCCTTCAACCCTTCTGAAATGTTGTTTTTCATTTATTGGCTACTGGATTCTTGTCTTGAAACATTTAGGTCCAAGTGCAGTACTCTGTAATATTAATTTAAATTTTGAACTAAAATTATTTCAATAGATGATACAGATGCTGTATCTTTTAAAATCAATATTATATGTGCACGGTTGGAATTAGGCTTCAATTTATGAAACTCCTAGCCATTAGTTTTACAAGAAGGTATTAAAATAAAAAATAGCTTCATAGCCAGCATATGATCTCTGCTTATGAAATAGAAATATCATTTCCACTGTGGGAAGGTATATCTTTTATACTGCTTTGGTTTTATGGTTGGTTTGCTACCAACAAAACCCAGCCCCTGGCCCAAGGAACTGCTGGTGGGTGGGGTGATCACTCCTGTTGGTTAATTAAATCTCATTAATATTAACACACAGGCTTGAATCCCTTCTGTTGGACTCAAATGGAAAATGGGATTGTACTTGAGCATGTGAGTCCTGGAGGCCAAACTGACCCTGCTCAGGGGGAGTCTGATTTATTTGCCTGTGCCCCTCGTGGTTATCCTGGTGGGAATACTCCGTGTGACTCTGGAACCCTCCAGGCCCCACAGTGACCCTCAGCAGGAATGGACTCAAGACTGTGGGTGTTGCTTTTCTACATCACATACCTAAATTCCTTCAGTGTTTTTAACACCTTCTGTCTGGGGCAGAGAATGCAGGGCTTTTCCAACACCATCACACAGAGATGTGGGCTCAGGCTCACAAAGGTGAAATGGAGACAGACTATTCCCTACTGCTCAGCAGACCCCTTTGCTCCCAAAGGTGTTGAACAGATCAAAAACCAAATCCTGATGTTATTGCAGGATGAGCTCTTTCCTTGTCCCTTCTGAAATAAGAAAACACAGTTTAACCATCCCCACCCTTTCTGATACAGGGTCTTCAGCCCACAGTCCTCTGAAAGACACTTCCAATTTTGTAATTCTAATTTAAGGCTCATCATCTGCTCTGAAACTGACATTGATTGGTGTAATGCTGGCTGCTTTAATACTTGAGTGTCTCAACAAGCTGGCAACACTCTCTTATTGACTACCCTTGTAACAAAACCAGCTCTACAAACAAGATGTTCTTGCTGGGATTTTGTAATACCTTAATTTACATTGTTTTTTGACTCATAAATTTTTAAAGTATACACTAGTTCTGTCTCACAACTTCTACACTTGACAAAATTTCTTCATAGTGTCCAGTTGTATTTAAAAAGACAGTCCTCATGCTAATTTTACAATCCTTCACTTCAGGAGATCTATTTAAAAACATGTAATTTTGGTTGTTAGTTATAGCCAGTTGAACTGCCTGCATAACATATTAGGAGACAGAATACAAGAAAATAAAGGACGAGGGCAGAGTACAATTTCAGGCACAGGATTATGTTACAAAAGCATCTTGAATATTTTTATCACTGAGAATACATCAGGCTTGTCACACACAACCAGTTGAAAAACCACTCAGAATAAGAATTTCAAATAAAGGTTATCTGCCACTGGGATCAGATTTTCACAGCACATCTGCAATGAAGGCATCAAAGAGCAGAGATCTGAACCAGGCCCAGCCACTCCTACAAGTGCCACACAATGTAAAATGCAAGTAGAGAATTTCATGGTGCTGCACATTAAAATCTGAAGTTTCAGCTGTTTCTTTCGGTTCTTGACCAGGATTTAAGAGCTAAACTTAAATAAGGGCAGACATTAGTTTGTGATTAATTTATACTTTTAGGTTCCTTCAGGCATCCCATCCCTCAGCTCAGGACATATGTTGGCTCTTTGGAGCTTTTTCTCATGACACACATTTCTTATGCATTATCTAGATGTTTAATTTTGGTCTTATCCTCCCCTCTCTGGATGGCTACAATCTCAAGAAATGCTCAGCATCAAGAGCATGGTTGCAGAAAATTTCAGCCACCACTCTGATGCCAAAATAGGTGTCCACATTTAAAGAGATGATTAAAACCACTATGGATTGGGCTGTCTCCTAAGGAAATGTGTCATTTTAAAATTCCTTAAGACAACCCAAATCTTGAAAATTTGGTTTTGAATTCAGGACTGAGCTCATGAAACAAAATTCTGTATCTGTAAACTTCAGCATCTGCAATGTGATCGCAGCTATGTAGCAGAACAATATAAAGAAAAACAGGTCTAGAATACACTGTACACCAAAGGAAGTTATAAGTATGCTCTAAAAACTCAAACAAACAAAGAAACATCCACTTTAGCAGCTGTATTTCCCCAGGTCTTCCTGCAATTTGTGTGCCAAACCAGCTAATTAACTCTTAGTACGAAAGCAGCTATTTCCATCCCTTGTCACTTGAGCACATACTGCAGTTCCACTGACTTCACCTCATATTCACTCAAATGTAAATTGGAATACTCTAAATTATTAAAAAAAAAAAAAATAAAGAAAAAGCAGTTACTACGTTACTGTTAGTAGAAACTTCATGTTTTAAGAGGCATGCACTGGGGAAAGAACTGTCTGATTTGACATCTTTGTCAAAAGATCTGTAGACAGAAAAGAGCTCCTACAGAGAGCTGCTACAACAGACAAGGTACTTTTAGAGTACCCAGAGGAACTATTCCTCTAGAATGTTGGCATCTTCTTTAAAGAAAAATTCATCTTCCTTGTAAAGCCACCAATTCAGTACATGTGTGCCAATAACAAATGCCTACGGTAGTACTGATGCTAAAGAATGGATTAATAAAATTAGAGTCTGATAATTCTGTAACTAAGTGTGTGAAGAACAGGATAGTGGGGAACAGGGGAATATTCAAACAGCCCCAGGCATATTCCTACCTATTAGAGAAGCAAGCTTCAGATTTGTTTTTTTTAGATTTGTTCAGATTTAAAGTTGCTGGATTTCAGTGGTTGAATACAAATCAAATTATTCTATGATTCCATAAACATATGTGTTGAATTTGAAATGAAAATGAATGCACTTGTCCAATTGTTTGACATCTTTCACAGCAGACTTATATTTTTGAAATAAAAACAAAGGAGGAACAATAGATTTTTCTCATCACACAGTAAAAAGCCACTATTGGACAAACTGAAAACAATCATTTGACTTGTGCAATAAATACACAGTGGCTTCTTTGTACAGCCATGATCATCAACCAGCAGATAAAACCTCCCCCCAACAATAAGACAACTGTCACAGACATTTTTGCTGGGAGAGCTGCAGTGAGATCTAAACCAAAACAAGGCACAGCAAGGGAAGGAATTGTTGTGGAAAATGTAACTTCTTTCCAAGGCAGGCAAGTCCCACTAACACAGGCACTCACATGGCCTCAAGACAGAAAAAAAAAAAAGAAAAGTTCAGTTGGTCACAGCCAGCAGCTGAAATTTCAGGAAATCCCAAGTATTTGTAGTACTGCACCTTCAGATTTTAGAAGTTCATTCTGTATTCAGGTGAGGAAGTGGTTACTCAATTACTGTAAGTACCATTTTTGATTCACAGCATTTCATTTTCTCGTATATAAAATAGGGATTAAACAATGTTCCCTCTCACTCCTACCTATCTTCTTTTACTTATTCAGATTGCTGTAATTTGCAGTAAAAAGTGTATTCTATGAGATGTACAAACAACATCAATCTTGGCTTTCTATCCTAAGATTTAGCATGATACATTATGTATCAGCTTATGTGTTTATCCTGTGGTTTGATTGGATCAGATGGAGCTGACATACTTGCTTCCTTCACTTAAATTCCAACTCTATTTTGAAAAATGATGATTTTTCTTCCCTTTTACTGACAGTTGGCAACAAATCTCGAGAGAAACCAAGTAC
Organism: Argya squamiceps; assembly: GCA_037834095.1. Lineage (NCBI taxonomy): Eukaryota > Metazoa > Chordata > Aves > Passeriformes > Leiothrichidae > Argya > Argya squamiceps. Next base: position 5,851,276 of record JBBMKD010000013.1, on the reverse strand, counting down.
AATTTAGGTCTAAAGGAGAACTTCAGGAACTAATGGTTTCGAAGAGCAAGTTGGTTAAGACACATTCTGACAGAAGCCAATGATAATCTTTTTAAAGAACAGAGAGTTTTATTGCAACATGAAAAACACTTAAGGAATGTGGAAATAATTCTCTGTTCTCAGTCAGAGAACTGAACAGGTAAGAACGTTCACAGACAATCCACAGGGATGGTTTCTACACATGACATGCTACCAATGGCTGCTGTATTTTTTTGTTGATTTTTCCCTTGTTCATTGAAACCACAGTTCCTGGTTGTTTTGGTATTTTCATAGTTGTCAGAGAATTCTAAGCTGAAAGCATTACATTCCAGTGACTCAGTGACTCATAAAAAAAGGAAAAAAAAGACCAGAAACAATCTTGTAATACTGGAGGCTCGACATCTTCCCACAACCTCACGAATATATTTCACAGGAGGAAATGTAATTAGTTCTGTCCTATAATAATTCTTCCATTTTGACAGAAGCATATTAGCATATCAGCAGAAAATATATGGACGATTTCAGAGGGTAGGGGAGTACAGCTGTTTTTTAAGTCAGGTATTTTTTAATACCTGTCTTAACCAAGTGGAGTTGTGTTGGATGATGGTACAGCTGGTTCATCAAATTTTTACCAGGGGTTCTGCAATTTCAGCTTATTTTTATTACCTAGTCTTTATCCATCAGAGTTCAAGTATAAAGTGTAAGCGTCCTTGAGGCTACTTGCTTTTAGGAACAAAGAGCTACTGAAAAATTCCAAGCATATCTCTCCTAACTACGCTGGAGCAGATAGAGAATTTGCTGTCTGGCCAAACACAGTATGATTGTCTGTCAGAAAACCTCGTGTCTTTAGCAGCAAAGCCACCTCTCTCACATCTAATGCTGAGAAAATCCCCAGATAGCTTTTTTTTTCCCCCTTTGAATGTTGTTTACTTCCCTATTCACCACAATTAATAGAACATCCCCAAAGTTACTGTGCCAGGTTATATCACCAGATTTGCTCTTGTTTTTATTGCTGCTGACAATAGCCACAGAATAAAATACACACTGGTAGAAGGGAGTTTTCAGCACGGTTGTATTTACCCTCTGCTTGAACTGGATTATATGTTCTTTCATGCACGAAGGCTAAAGGTAAAACAAAGACTCTCACTTGTGTGCTTAAGAGAATATGTGCTAAATCAAACCATTCCTGTGAAATATGGGTGCCTGTGCTGCTTTGCAGGAAAACACAAAGTTTGGGTTGTTTGTATTCATAGTGTCACCACAGACAATAGAGTTGTCCTTTGAACAGCTCAAATACCATCCAACCATAAATACCAGTAAGATTCCCAGAGCTGGTATATGAGATGTTGGTCAGAAAAAAAAAAGCAAATTATTTAACTAAGGGAGTGACTACAGCCACTGGCACATTACCATGAATTGCTGCCAGCTGTGGGAGGACAAAGTGAAAAATTGAGATGCCCCAAGCCATAGTGCAATTTCTCAGCCCAAAAACCATGTTTTCATGTGTGACAGAGCACACTAATGGTACCTCAGACATTTCTGGTAGATGCACAACAAGGTCAAACTCCACATCTAAAAATTCAGTATCAACAGTAGACTGTGAAATCTGGATATTGCTCAGGCTCCCACCTCTGTCCTCACTTCATACACTGAGACCTGTTCTTCTGCTTTGTTAACCTCACTCAGCCCATACCCCTGCTTGTTAACTGGAGGCTGGGATAATTCATTTTGAAAGAACAAAATCATAGCATAATTCACCTCAAAAAGACATGAGAGGTCTGCTGGCCTGTGCAGAAGTCTTTGTGCCTTTGGTGAAGAGACAGAGAGAGGATGGGAAAGTCTGGCACACACGGCTGAAGACAGGGATTTTAAAAATTACATCCAACAGAATACATCACTGAAGAAAGCTAACTGGAGAAATTACCTGTGAAAATTGACACTCCAAAGTGTCACATATTCATGATGGAAATCAGAGCAATAGGAAGAATTTCCAGATAGCACTCCACACAGGGACGTGAGGGGAGGCAGCCACAGATCTGCCTGGGCCTTGCAAGGACAAAGGCTTTTCTGGGCTGGGCTTGGATATGAGATATTTTCAGGTGCATCAAACTTCTGTTTGCTCAGTATTTCAGATGAGTTCTGCCCACACCAAACAAACTCTTTAACACTTTAGGTGCTGTAACTCTGACTGGGGTAATACTGTGTCTCTGCTGCTCAAACAATCTGCCAAATCCTCTGTCTGTTCACAGAGGCAATTTCTAACTGAAAACAGAAAATACCTCAATGGAAAGTACAGATATAGCTATTGGCATGCCCAGGCACAACACCACAGAGCTTTTTGAAGAATGATCTGACTCCCAAAAGGGCACAATATAGTAGGAATAACACAGGAATATGAATGTACTCTGCTGAAATACCTACATCAGGAATAATGCACTGTTAAAAATGCCTCTGATAAAACTCTGCCACTCAGACATTCTGTTCACTGTACTATTCTACTGTTTCAAAATCTGCAAAATCCCAAAAGTCTCTGGGATTTTAAGAGTTTGAGATCTTCATGTTAATTTAGATATATTGCATTATCTTGGCATGCAAAAAAACCCACACAAACAAACAAACAAGAAGACAAACACCAAACACCCCCCCACCCCCAAAACAAAACCAAAAACCAACAAAACCAAAAAAACCCCAAACAAGCTCCTTTGTAGACACCATGCAAGATGATTAAAATACTTGGCAGAGGTAGCATGCGCCAAACCAAAGATTTTCATTTTCAGAGAGATCAGAGAGAAAGAAACTGCCACAGTTATGGACGTCACTGCATTGCCAATTTGAATGAGTGTTTCCTATATTAGAGAATTAATGGGACTAAACAACAAGTAAATGGGAATATATATCCCTTCTATGCTTCAAAGGAACAGAACAGTATGATCCTGTTAGAAAATGCCTCAAGTCAACATTCTTGTGCTGCACCTTATCTGTGGTCAAAATGTGAATTTCATTTACCAGCAGTCCAGCAGTCTTCATTCCATTTGCATACTTTTCATTCCATTTGCTTCAGGAAGAGAACCTGCCTGTCATCTTCTTGGAAGTGTTTACATTTTTAAAAAATGGAAATATCACAGTATGTTACACAAAATCCCCTTATTTCCTCTAGAAATGGAAACACTCCTCCCTCTTGCTGTTTTGTTTAATGTTCAGAAGTTTAGAGTAGTTCTGCTTTATGCAATTCCATAATTGGAGTCTAGAATTATCAGGTTCACTAATAATTTTCTCAAGAGTTATCTGTCAGCACCCATAACTCATCATAAAACCAATTATGTCACTTCTGGCATGCCTTTCATGACTTTGATGCCTGACAAGACTAAAATTCAACATGAGGTTATTTCATGGCTGGTCCTGGCTAAGTGGTTCCAGTGGCATCCCCAGTCAGGGGTCTGACATTCAAACCCTCAGAGCTCCATGATCCCAGTCTTAGGAGGATGCTCTGGTGAGCACACAGGGGACATAAAAGTATTTTCAAACTGGTTAATCACTGAATTGACCATGAAACACTGTGCTGAGAAACAGTATCTAATAAATATTTTTCTGCATTGTTCAACATTATAGAGCAAATACTAAATTACAGATTGTCCGGATTACACGTGATTCATCACACACTATTTTAGTAAATCACAAATTAACTATGCAGTAAATAAATGCACAACTATTTCCCTCAGACTCTGGAAAGAGATTTGATGAATCTTTTCAGCTACTTGATAGCCTTTGCTATCAAGGATGGGTTAAAAACATTAATTCCATTAAAAGAGTTTCAGAGAAGACTCTTGTCTGGTGCTTGCTCCTTAAATATCACATTCTGACAGGCTTTAAAATCATGTCTAGGATTTTGTGCCTTTTTTAAAAAAATAACCAAGCAAACAGGTAATAATTTAAAACAAACAAACAAGCATAAATAAATCCCACCACAACCCCAAGACCATTCAGTGTCTATTTTGCCAGAGATGCTGAGCCACCTACATGTCACATATACACGTGGCTGATGTTTGTGAATTTACTTTTGTTGTGACCAGAAGAAATGATTCCACAGCAGCTGCTTTTGCAAAAGAAGCAGCTTTGAATAAAGAAAGGAATCTGTGAGGCCTGCACCACTGTGGTTTATAAAAGTTGTTGGAAGTGTGTGAACCCATTAAATTGGGCTCATTTGTAGCTGTGTCCCTTTGCTGAGCTGACAGAAGCAGCAGCACTTTGGAGCAAGGAGTAATTGTGAAATAATTAACACAGAGGGAGTATTCCACTGGAGCACGGGAGGGGAATGAGAACACATCAACTCTGGGAGCATCCCCTCTGTAGGGAACTCTCCAGAATCACAGGACAGGTCCTCCTTCCTGCCATGGGAACACCCCAGTGACAGTGACAAAACCAAGACTTTGTGTGTGAAGGTGCCCTCAGAGTGTCCTCCCCACTGACAAAATCCACAGCAACAGATTTGATATTTCCTGCCACGAGCTGGGGCTCAGTGCCCTGCTCTCAGGCCAGGAAGTTTAATGTGAAATGTGCAAAACACAACTGGATCACACAAAAAGGAGCATTTGCACATGAAACTGCTTTGATCACACAAGCTGACCAATGTACAGAATATTCCCATTGTGGATCCCAGTGAAAACTCCACAATTTTTAATTATATTCAAAGGATTCACAGGGAAAAAAACAGATTATATTTCAAAATTGTTAGCAAATTCAAGAGAAAAGTATGTATAAATGAGATCTCCATTCCTCTTACCTTTGCAATGGTCTCGTGCAGGCTGAAGGAGGGATCCAGCTCTTCAGTTTTTGTTGCATGTACAGGATAGAGAGCTTCAGAGAGAAAGCTGGAGTTCTGTGAGAAAGAAGTAAGGGGCTTTTTAGGATTCCACACTGATTTCCTCCTTCTACTGGTTATTGAATATTGTTGATAGGTTGAAAAATCCTTCAAATATTTCTTAAATTTTGATGATTACGAAACTTATTTCACTGATCTCATAAACTGATTCCAAGCCCCCAGAAAGGCAAAAACCCCCTGAGTCTTATGATTTTATTTCTGGAATGGCAGTTGTCCCTGTAATTATGCTTCCCAAAGCAGCTAAAAATTTTGCCTACAGGGAGAAAAAAAAATATCCACACAGCTTTATTCTGAGCTAAGCAGCAATCAGACATTTTATTAACTACATTATGATTTAAGTCTTCAGAAGAAATGTAACCACAATAATCAAGGAATACTCTTATCTTCTGCAGCCATCCTACTTGTCTATCCAGTAATACCATCTACAAAATAAGGAATTTTTGCCAATTCCCTAAAATTACACACTTTAGGTTGACCACTCTTTTAACACCAGACAATCTAATACATTGTTTGTACAGAATGTTCATCTCTGCTTGTACTGTAAAAAACCAACACATTATTTGCATATTTGCTGTCACAAGGAAACAAAAACACAATACCAGGGAGTTGACTGGAAAAAAAGGCAAAACATTATTAAAAAAAACCTCTAAGCCTCAAAGGTGCCAAGATGCCTAAAACAGGAATTACATTACATTATTAGTAAATTTGCTTGTTAAATTTTTCTATAAATTGATGCCTTCATGGTCAATATTCTATCAGTATTTCCATGCATTTCTAAGAGATTATTTCTGGCAGCAAACTCCCCCCATTTTCTTACATGTATATATAATTAGCACTGCATCATATAAATTTTTGTGTTCAGTGATGCATCTGTGTGTTGCATAACTTGTCACAGAAGCATCACAAAAATAAATGAAGTAATTTTTCCTTTCAGAATTTTTTTTTTTTTATATCTGAGGGAGAAGATGCACGAAGTCATTTATCACAAAGATAAAATACATACTTCAGCATTAACTCATAACTATTCATCTTTGTTTCAAGTCTGCACACCAGCTGTGTCATTTGACTGGGGGGCTGCTGAGGAACACCCTCACTCTGCTGTGGTGGTGGTGCTAATGCTGCTCATCATCAGTCACATAAATGCAATCAATAACTTAAAGAGAGTTACATTATTTATATTCACTCTGGAGTATCTCACTGAGAGTCAGTGCAGGGAGCGACTGCCAAATTAGATTTGCTACACAAGGTCAGATTATTGCTCCATCTAGGCAAATATCCTTTTTTTAAGTGTGGTGCCTGGAAAGCAGGGAGGCACTGCTCTGATTTCTCTCCCACTCCACTCCAGACCCCAGCTGGGCCAGGTAAACCAGCACCTCTGCCTTTGGAAGAACCCAACACACAGAGACAACCATCAGCAAATTACTCAAAACAACTTGGACATCACAAGTGATGGGTTGTTTTGCTCATGAAGGAATCAAGACCCTGCTTGCAAAGATCTTGAAAAGGACTGCTGTTTGAAATAACTTGCTGACATCTGAAATCATCTTGCTATGCCCTTGTAAAAGCAAATGTTTAAAACAGCTGTGGCTTTTTTTTTTTTTTTTTAATCTCATAAAGGACTACTCCATAAAGAACTGCTAGAAAGGCCAACTTTGTTCCTTTTGCCTTCTGTTGTTTTTCAAGCACTGTGCTCACCAGAGAAAGCTGCAGGAGCTTCCCCACTAACAGAGGCCCACTCTTTATCCCAGGGAGCACAGGGCAGAGAGATGAGTCCAGATGATGTTCCGAGAGCACCTTTCAGCATTTAACAGCAAGAGCAACACCTTCCAGGAGCTGGAAACTGAATCACACTTCTCTGTCATTCTCTCATCAAGCTCACAACCAGGGAGCATTGTATTTTGGCTTTTTTTGAACAGGAATCTTGTAGTAAATGTACGCCAAAAGAAAGACTTGCTAATCCAAAAGCATTAAAACCAACTGTATTATTCCTTTGTGCTTTTCAGCCACAGTAGGAGCTACAGCTGCAGTTGTTCTCTCCCACACTCACCTCCTAAACACAAATCATCACCTCTGTCCCAGCCAGGCATTAGTACCTTCCCCACCTTGTACACAGAGCAGAGGCTTCAGTGCATTGTGAATGCTCTGGAGAGGGCATCAAATGATAGAAAAACCTTTTCAAGGTCAGACCACTGTGAAACATCCTGAAATTTAGGAGGTCCAACTTCCACTTCCAACTGCTTTGAAAATTTTCTCCTTTGCTTTTCATCATGTTCTGTTGATTTTTCTTTAAGTTCATGGCTCTTCAAAAGGATTAAGAACATTTTCTCTTCTGATATGAAGTTATGTTTTTATCAAACGAGCTTTACAACCTACAAAGGATCACCCCAATGATCTGTTTCAATTCCCAACAAAATTATTTGGAATCTCTATGAGCTCTTCTGAAGAGAAATGAACAAGTATAACACGTATTTGGAAGTGAGTTTCCAAACCATCCCTTTGTCTCGTGTTCCTTTTGGAATGATCAGTTAACCTGGTCTTTTCAATACTCATTTAATGAAGCATTCTGTGAAATTAGAACGACATTGATGTTCCACTTTTCAAATAATGGGTCACTTCTGATTAAACTTCGATTGAACATTCAACTTTCAATCTTAAAACAAATTGCCTCCTTTTCTTTTTAATTTGAACCCAATTTCCTGTTGCCCTCGGGTCTTGTGACAGTAATTAATTGATTTATGAATCAATTAAACGGAGATCGAAAATGCAGGCAAAAATCTCTTAAAACCCCAAATCTGGCTTACCCTTGCTTATTTATGATGGACATTGCACTAAAATTCACTTCTGATTTTCTACACTCATTTTTCTAACTTAACTTATCCTTCCTCAACTAATTAAGTGAACAAAATGTTTCACCTTCTAAAGGTACTAAATTTGCCATCCCTTGTGGGCTGTCTTATACCTTCAATTTATATGCCAACTTTCAACCAATGCATTTTAAATCACAAATAAAATCCCACAGCACTTCTGGTGCTTTAATGTAAAACAATAAATACCAAGACAGGCTTTAAAGATTTATTTTGCTGTCAGTAAATAAAAAAAGTTTAAAAAATAACAAATTTTGCCACAGATCGTCTTAAAACTGGAATTATTACTGTAAATACATATGATTTTTTTTTACTAGGACAGGACAATGCTGAATCCACACAAGATTCTGTTTTCCTGACTATCATTTGAGAAATAATAAAATTATCAGTTAGAGAAATTGTGAACTTATGTACTCAAATTATATAAATAATAATTCCTTAATATGCTCTCATTCCACACCCAAACAGCTTTTTCTTGCCCACTGAATGTTCCCCAGCTTTTACAAGAAAATCTTCTTCTGTTCTTAACCTGGTGAATAATACACAAATACCTCCAGAATTAATTTTTTTTTGGAGGGGGAAGGTGGGGGTGAGGGGAACCTTTTTTGTTGTTTGTTTGTTTTGAAAGTAACAGGCAGGGGAGGTTTCTCCATTCAGCAATAAAGATGCTCAATCTGAAAAAACAACCTTTAGACTTAAATTCTTTATCCAGTTTGACTTTACCCATTTTAACACTTGTCAGAATTGTCCGTATTCAGGCCAGCACTGCCCTTCAGCACTTTACAATATTCATGGCACCAATTTTATATTGCACAGGAGACAAAAAAAGGCACCAGAAGGGTACAGAGAGGAAGAAGTGAGAGCAGAAATACTTCTGAAATTTGCACAGGTAGGCAAGAGGTATAAATGTGCTAATCTGACACTGCTAAAATCTCCAAGGCAAATACACAAAAGAAGGATGGAAGCCAAGAGAAAAAAAATTATTTTTTTCATACAGACCAAAGAATAATGTCCAGAAAGTCAGAATTTAGAGGTTGCTTTTGCTGCATCAGGACTCACACTATGCTCTGTTACCTGTCCAATATAAATACCTGCCACGTGTGTTCCACAAGCTGTTAACCTGTTTCAGCCTTTCTGCCTTTTTATAGTACAACAGCACAAATGTAGAATTGCAGAAAACTGAGGGATACACACAAAGGTGCAGTGTCTGCCCACTGAAACACAAAGTAGACACTGCACATCTTCAGAATCAGCCTGGCACAGGTTCAGCTGAGAGGCTGAAGTCACACAAGGCACACTCTGAACTTGTGCAGTGCCCAAAACTGTTACTCAGAAACCCAGAGGGTTCACAACTGCATCAGGACTTGTCTGCAGGTGGATTCAACACCAGTGCCAAAAAATTGTCATAGTGTGATGGAGAAAGCCCTGTCAGGAGAAAAGATAAAGAGAGAGCAGTGAGAACAAAAATTCCTCTGAAATCTGCACCCCAGGCTCTCACTAATTCTTTCTTCCCTATTTTCTAAGTCAAGTAATTGGTGTCCTGGTAGAAAATATACAACTGAATTTCTGTGTGAAAGAGTTGTTTCATCTCACCTAGGCTAAAGGGCCATCTCTTCCTCTTTTTTTTACCACCTGGAAGAGGTGGTAACAAGAGGTTTGACTGTAAGGAGGATCAAAAAGAGAATAATGGAAAAGGGATCTCATAGAATAAAATACGGATTATCATCAGCTATTGGGATTACTTTTACTTTGGGAGGGTACTGCAGACTGAGGCAGATTTACTGAAAAAGTGGATTATATAGAGTAGAACAGACTGAAGCCAAAGTGTGCTTCTCTAAAGTGTGGGTTAAATTGAATGGATGAAATAATAACAGGCACATAGGATTTCTCACCAAGAAAGGCCCATAGGGCTACAAATATATTGCAGAAGAGACTTCCTGCCTCTCCATCTCACTGGCAGGCTGGCTTTACCCTTCCTAGCAAATGCTCTAGACACGTAATTAAATATCACCTCCCAAATCCCCACAGGATTATAAAATGATGTAAAAGTTTATTTCACCAATGCAAAAAACACAAAACCAGTCCTTTAAAATTACTTTTATAAAGCAAAACTCTGCAATTGCCACAGCCCAACATGTCTTCAAAGGGACAACGTCCCTATTCTGGAAAATGGGCTTGTCAGAAGGAGTTTCTGAGAAAAGTCTTTTCTTCTGTATTTTCACCATTTCAGTTTACTGAAGAAGTCTTAGAAAAAAAACAAAAGCACATCTATTTTCTGTTTGAATATTCTGGTAAAGATGTGCAGTGACCTTGCAATGCCACCCAATGCCGGACAAAATGAGCAAGGCCTGCCAAACAAGACCTCACAGAATATAGGAGAGGCAGAATTGGAATCACTGCTGCACAAGTTATTTTATTATTCAACTCAAGTGCAGCCAGAAAAACCCCAGCCAAGAGTCGTAAGGAAAAGAATATAAGCACATTTCTCTCATCTCTTTTAATTTAATGTTTTCTTCCTTATGTTAGTAAGTGAATTGAAATAATCACTGTAAAGCTATAAATTCACAGACTGCAGCACAAAGAAAGCAACTTTTAGGATGTCAGGATCCTTGCCTGGCTTTATTCCTCTGCAGTTTTCCCTTGGTGCTTTTCACACTGAAAGCAGAATCAGCAGTTCAGGTAGGGGTGGCCCAAGTCAGAAATCTGGAACCTGACAGAGGATCTTCCCAAAGTTTCAGAACTTAGAAATAGGAGGCTCAGTAAGATTCAGTACATCTCAGAGAGAACAGATTTTCTTGGATGTGTTGTGTGAAGGGTGCAAGAACATTTTGTAACATCTCATGATCAATTGTGATCATTCAAATTCTGCAGAAACAGAAGTTCCAGGAAGATCATCACCCTAACAATGTGCTGCTGCTGGAAGTCATGAATCCCAGTGACAATGTCTTTCACAATCAAATATTATCAATGCTTTTATTTCACTGATTCAATGCTTCCTATTTCCTGCTTTTATTTTAGTGCTCAAAAAAAGAACATTATTACACTGCATGAAGAGAGGTAATGTTAGACACTAGACAGATGTTGTGTAGGTGGGAGGCTCACCACCTTGCAGTACGAATAAAAAATGTGTTTTTCTAAGAATAATAATGTCTTCAATACAATATTTATTTATCAGAAGCCTTATTAACCAGTTCTTCAATGTCCATGATAAGATATATATCAAATATTGCAAATTTTATCAGTGAGAATGCATCACTGACCCAAACCATAGCTCTTTGGTTGCCCAGTCATATTGATTTTTTTCCCCCAAAAAGATAAAACTGAGTGGCACACCACTAATATCTATTGGCACAAAACGCATTTTGATACTTATTCCAGATATTCTACATGAAGATTTTTAGTTGGCCAGTTGAATTCAGCCACTCAGAAGGACAGTGGTAAAACACTACCATGAATACAACAGGCCAATTAATTCTCTGGGAAGAACAGAGAATTCAGTGACATCTGTCCTTAGATAATACATATTTTCAGTGAATAGATGCTTCAAACAGAAGCAATTAGTGGATGTCTAACCAAATTTTGCACATTTCCCATTGATCCTGTTAATTCCCAGGCTTTCTTCCATTGACTTCCAACAATCCTCAGTCAATTCCAAGACAGAGAGAATCTGCAAGGACAGAGCTCACAGAAACAACATGTACTCATGCAGTGTGAATGAATGCTGAAGAAGCTCTGTGACTTTGATACCATAAGGCAAGTTCACATAGAGCTTTTTACCCTTCTGGATGCACTATGTGATGTTTGGGACATCAAAGCACAAGGATTTGTGAGGCCAGAAATTTTTGGAGCACAGTAATGTATCCAAACTGATGAGGACGTCATCAGTTTCACTAGCATTAGTGCAATAACAAAGATGCTCTTCCATGAAATTAAGTAGCTAAATATTCATATTATTCAATAAAACAACTCAAGCAATCAATTGAACATCAAATACATTTTGTCTTGTAAAACACCGAGTCATTAACCTTAACAATTTCACCATGCTCTCACTACCAAATTCAACTTAATTAGCCTCCAAATGAACAGATGGACTAATGAATTAATGAATTATTGGTGAGTGCTACACTAACCCCTGACTGACCTGAGAAATTAGAAAACACTCATTTATGCTAAAAACAGAAAAAACACATAGGTCAGGAAAAAATCAGCCTGAATAAAGAAAAGCACAGCTATTACAAAGACAGCATAATCCCTGAGTGAGAAAGGCAGCTGTGGTTTGGACCCACAGGTAGTCCCAAGGCAACCTGCTGGGGACTCCTGGAACTATTTGTTACACACTGGCAGTTCACTGCTGGTCCACAAACACAAACAAAATCTCTCTCTTCACCTTGACACAATCAACTCCCACAGCTACACCTTGCTGCCCACGAAGTTCACAGCTAATAAACTCTCTCAGCAGCAACTCCAACAGCATCAAACTCTCCAGAGGCAGCTCAGAAAAGGGAATCCTGGGTTCCCAAGTAACCATCCTGAGGATGATACACATTTGCTCCTTTGCAAAGACTTTCTGGTATACTAAGCACACTGGTACTTTGATTCTTTCATACAGGCATGAAACATATCCAGTAACTCCCCACGGGCAACTACCAGCTGTGTTATTTCCTTAAAAATTTTAAAATGTATCAGGGAGAACAGAGAAGCAAAACAGGGAATGAGGGGAGCCATGCAGAGCTGTATTTTGAGATGGAAAAGCCACCAAATCACAGATCATCACAGCAACACATTGCTATTATGCAAACTCCCTCCTAGTCTAGATGCAAGAGGAGAAATACAGCTTCTGTTTGGGTTAAGAATCCCCCTGGAATTACACCCTCAGACAACCAGTGCTAAATCCCTTCCCAGGACATTCACACAAATGCCACAGGCCCTGAAGTTCTCTGCTGAGCAGCTAAGGCTGAATTAAGCACAGTCTTTGCATACGGTCCACCCTGATCCCTCCAAGGAAATGATGCTGTGATGCTTGTAATGAAATTTCTTGATAAATATACTTGGCTCTGATAAATTAATTGGTACTGGGCAACACTTAAGCAGGACATAAATAATAATAATAATGTAGGATAAACAGCAGAACATTTACAAGAAGGGCCTGATCAGCTGTAGATAATCCAGGTAGTCAGTTAGAAATCTCAAGACTATGTACATGGCTGTACTAACACTTCCCTGGCTGGAAAGGGACTGGAGGACACACCAGAAGTAAAGCAGAAAATCATCTGGCTATGGAGCAACAATGAGATTAATGCTGTGACTCCAGATGGTGAGATAACTGCATCAAGAATGTAGAGCTCCAGAACTTCAGAACATAAAAGTGGGTTGCCTTTATGCACTGGAACTGTTTGAGCAGTGATTACATTACTGATACAAAACCAGCTCTCAGCAAAGCAGGTCAGACTACTCAGGTTTGCTCTCAAGGTGCACACACAGCTACAAGGTTGCATTTGTGGAGATGAAACTACACCACAGAATTTGTTTCTCTCCACAGAGCCACGTTGATTATACATATACAAATGCATTTAAAAACAAAATGTGTTTGGGGTTCAAACACCAGTTTCCTGCTCATTTTAGAACAGATACAAGGCAGATGCACTGAAGAGCTGCCTAAGCCCTCCCTCTACACCAACAGAAGCACATCAAAGAGACAAAGGCAGCTTGCAACATGAGAGTTATTTTTTTGTAAACTAGACGCTAAGTTCTTTCCATCAAGGACAGCTCCTCTGTTTCTTGTAACAAAGAAATCTTGGAAAGCTTTGGAGTTCTTTTGAGAGAAGTGCATGCATGATGTGTCAGTCTAAGCATGTAAATACTGAAATCAAGACACTGAGGTAAGTTTCCCCAAAGTCATAAAAAGGAAGAAAAGAGGCAGGACAGTGTGGGAGGGAGGATGCAGAGGCTGATGTAAAAAAACAACTAAGAAGTCACATTCACTGAAGAGTTAAGATTTAGTGCCCTCTGTTTTACACCAGTGTGGGTGAAAATCACTTTTAAGGGCCCTAATGAAAGCTGAAAGTTACCTTCAGAAAGTTATGCATATTTCAACAGAAATAAAAATCATTATGCATTCTCTCTAAAGAGGATACAATCTCAAACTGTCAAAATTCTAAACTCTTCTACATATATTACATACAAATGCCTTCTATAAAGAAACCTCTTTTCATTTTTCTCCTAAATTAGCTTAGTGGTCCATGGTATTACACTACCTTGGTCTAGCCTGTGAATAATGTGACAGGTAATTTTTATACTTCTTGCCTGTACTTAAGTTTGAGTGAAGATACGGAAAACAACTTTTATGATCTAGGTGTAAAAGTAAATGTTCTGTGAGTCCTGCAGACCCAAACGTGGACATCTTCTCGGAAATGTTTCATGATGATTATGTGTCCATCAGTAAATAACAACAACAAAAAGAGTAAGTTATTAATTTTTTTTTTAAATAATGTGCATGTGCAGCAGTTTTTTTTTCCAAACAAAGTGATAATGCTAATGTTGATGTAACCTACCACATGATAACAGATTCTGTGTTACCAGAGAGAAATCATTCTGTAACAGAAGGCACTGAGAAGGATGAATAATATGCAGATAACATGGGAAATCATCCAACTGTAATTTAAAAAAATGGATTCCTCATGAAACTGTTGACTGCAATGACACAGAAATGGATGGTATCAGTCAATTAATTTCCATCTTTAAAAAAAGCTCAAAATACACCTGTACCAGCTCAAGTTTGCAAGTGATGGGGCTCAAAATGCTGAACAGTTCAACGATGTTTGAATTACAATGCTGAAGAAACAATCAAATCTCTGACTGAAACCATGGAAAACCCAGTTTTTATTTTCTCTACTACCCAAACATTAGGCAGCCACAGCAAGGCTCTTTTTCTCAGTCACTGTGATTACTTGTGCTCCAGGACTTCAGCAGCTATGCTATAAACTGTGCTAGGAAAGAAGTCATCAAAAGAAATTAACTTGTAACTAAGGGGTTGGACCTTTTCCCTTCAGGGAAGAAGCCCAGTACTACCCAAACAGAGATCTTTAAAAAAACTACTTTTCTCTGTCCCCTTTCATGAGAGACAAAAGGCCACCAGAATGTTGAGTCTAGCAAAGAAAAACACATTTTAAGGTGCTCCATCAACAGGAAAATTAAACACAGAAAATTACAGAGACGATGCTCATACAAAAAGAAAAACAATGCAAATCTTAAGGAAATAAGAGAGAGAAGTATGAGAAATAAGGTGAGCTCTAAGTGATGGGGCAGTATTTTCTATTACACAGGCATACAGTCCATGCATATCCATTCAAAAATGAGCACTGTCATGAATCCAAATCGAAACTGAGTACAAATCCTTGAGATCATACACCACCACACCCAGTGTTTTCAGAGTTATTCCTAATTTACAATCAGGTAACCAAGAGCTGAGCTTTAGTCATTTAAATAAGATTATTTTCTTTACAAAATTAAAACTGCACAGGTGAGGAATTTATATCTAAGACACCAAGCAGAGTTGTGATGAAGAGGCACTTTAGTCTGTTACATGCATGTGTTTTCCATCACTATGGAGGACATGTATGTGTTCTACCTGTTATACCATTTCTGGGTTTGAAATACACTGTTATACAAACAGGACTAATATTTTCAGGAGCACAGAAATAGTCCACACATGGGGAAAAAAAAATCAGAATGTACTCACCTGTTCCATGCTATTATTTCTGATGTACCAATGCTCACACAATCAACTATGAGTCAAATAACTCATACTCAGCTTTTATGCAGTACAGAGAGTGACTAAGACAAATCTTTGATTTAACAACTCTCAGTTTATGCTACTCTTCCTTATTGCTGTAAAGCTAACTGAATATGTTCCTAACACTATTCTCTGCTGAGGTGAGGACTAATATACTTAATCATGGCTTTCATCAGCAGAGAAATTGTTTTAAAACCAATATTAAGGTTTCTCTCTGGAGACTCTACACAGTCACTTGGATGCACACTAATCATTATCTGCAATAGCATTAAGTCCTCCTGAAAGCAAAATAATCAGCAATATTAGAAAAATCTGATCAGCTTGTCACCTAATGTATTACAAATCAGGATTTGATCCTCATGTGGAGGAAAAAGCCAGTGCACCAGAGGTAAGGAGGAGAAGACGGCCTTCTTCAGCAACTGCAAGAGAATCCTTGGAAACTGGGGCACTGTGATTTTTTTTTCCACTTGAAAAATTCTTCCAAGTTTACTTACTTTGAGACTAAAATTCTGCATGTTTTCTGCATTATTTCTGCCGAATAAATGAGCTTCATTTCACCCAGTGCACTTTTACAGCAGTGGCTGAATTCTCAGGATGCACTTTACAGGCTCCCAGACCCAACCATTTGCCAGGCAGATTTAACCTCCCCGAGGCTGTGGTTTCACTGTATTACGTAATTCCAAGCCAGACAGTTTTACTTACTCTTCTGGCCTGAATGTTTCCTCTTACAACTTTTATTTCCTCATATTTACTCCTCAGGTTGCTGTCAATGAAAGGCTTTTATAACCTCCCCTCTGTGGACTAGCATGGCTCTGGCTGTGTAAGAAATGCATTTCTAAAGCTGACCTGCAGCTGCTGCTCTGGAGGAAAGAATACAAGCACAGGTCTTGGGCTTTTTAACTCTAAACCAGTTTTCTCAGCTGTGGAACAGCATCAGTTTTACCTGACACTGCATGTTGCTGGCTGACAGGTGGGTAAAATAAAACAACTGATGCACATTCCAAAGGAAGAGTGATTCCTGAGCAGGTCACAGCAGTGAGAGTAGAGGAAACCAACCTGGCAAAATGATAGCCTACAAAAGCACATCAAAACAGTCCATTTCTGAACGTGTTTGCCCAAATCTTGTTTTGCAGTGAAGCTGACAGAGCTGAGGTGTAGTTAAAAAAGCTGGATGGAAACAAACAAGCAAAAATCCCTCCCTGCAAACCAACAGATTTTTATCAGCCCCTAACCTGCCTAACAGAAATTCCTACAGTGTTTATTGATATGGCTGTCAACACAGAGCAATTTGTCTGCCTTATAATATCTGTCAATAAAGAGAATCCACAATAAGCAATGGCAATAAACAGTAAAGGATAAACAGATTGCTTCTTTGATAGAACATAGGAGAGACAATGAGCTTATCTTCTGGAGGACTGTTAAAAACCTGTATAATAAATAACAAAGATATGGCAAATAATCCAAATTTAATCATTCTGTGGAACTTCATTTTTAGGGAAAAACTCCATCCTCTTGCCAAGAGAAATTTACACATTTTGCCAAGCAGATTTATTTCTCGCATAAAACAGATCTCATGGGGTCAAGGTCTCCTACAGTCTGAGAAGTGCAGTATGTCTACTCCAAGACTGAAGATTACACTTACCAAGTTTATTTCTAGGAAATTATTTTTCAAGAAGGACAAAAGCTGAATTTTCAACAAAGAACCAAATTTAGAGTGTCATGTTTAAGCAAATGTAGAAATATTTTCTTTTATGATGCTAATTAAATTGATGAGTCAT
Source organism: Argya squamiceps (assembly GCA_037834095.1). NCBI lineage: Eukaryota > Metazoa > Chordata > Aves > Passeriformes > Leiothrichidae > Argya > Argya squamiceps. Next base: position 5,833,945 of record JBBMKD010000013.1, on the reverse strand, counting down.
TCTGAGAGACAAAAATGCACATTTACAAGGTTAACTGAACATGAAGAATAACTCTGGATTAAAGTAGACAATAGCCAAGGGAACCTTCAGCGTTTATATTGTAAATGTTGCTGGGAAATACTTACTATTTTGATATCCTGAACTTTGCAGATTCTTTCTCATGCTCTATAGATTGTAAAGGCACAGATCTTGAATGAAAATATGTGGAACAGCTGCTAAGTGACAACAAAAAATTCCTCTGGACCACAAGCCTTCCATAAACATTACACTCAAACATCTTCTGCCTACAGATTTTCCTTACAGCCTTTTTACCTTGTGTTTAAACTGAAACAGAAAACTTTGCCTGATAGGTGCCATGATGTTTAGAAACAGAAGTCTCCTTATTTATATAAATTCTTGACTTAATCTATTTTAATCTACATGACACGACAGCAAAGCTCCCTATCTGGCACATCCCCGCTTTGTTTTGAGTACGTGAAAGAAAAGCAGTTTAGCATGCAGTGTCAGGAAACATTCCAGCTCAAACCCAGCCTCAGCTTTGCTCCTCAGCTTGGAAAGATGTGCACATGGGAGATGAGCACAGAGAAGAGAGTAACAAGAGAAATGAGGAGAATATGAAGTCAGTGAATCATTACATTTGCATGAAAAGACACACCTCTTCTCCTGCCTGTTGTGTCTTGAAATAGGTAATGCCAGGCTTCCTGATCCTCAGCTCACCAACTGAGGGTGAGTTTGAGATGTTCAGCTGCAAATAACCTACAGTAGTGAAGGTGAAGGAAGGACAAACTTTCCTAACAATTTATTTCTGTCCAATTCCAACCTGAACTCCAAACAGCATAAAATGCCTCTTCCTTCCACCCGGCTTGCAGAGGATGATGAACTGAAAAGAAAGATGATGTCTGAAAGACCCCAATCAAACATACAGATCTTTACCAGCAATGTTAATCCTAGAGAGTCTTATTTTTCTCATGATATGAAAATGGATATAGAGTTCATTTTGAAGATTGTCACATCCTACTGTGCAGTAAAAAAATACACATCAATACCTGATTTCTCTATGTTGAAAGCAGTCTGAAAAGTTGGGTTAGATAACATGTAGCATATAAAACTATCAGCAATATTAACATTTTAAACATAATACCCTTCAATGTGTGTCTGTTTCTTTGAATAGCATACCCCTACAAAACCAGACACTTTAAAGCTCTGTGGTAATCCTCTGAACACCTAAAAAAATGCTCTTAGGGGAGATAAATTTCCACTATAACAGGATATAACCTGAGAAAACATAATTCTATCTTCCTGCTATTTTCACTTTTACTCATAGCTACCTCTGACGCTTTGATGTCCTCATAGGAAAACTGCATGGCAGGTACTCCGAGGTGGTTGATGAAATAATCTGAATCTCCCTGTATCTGCACAGAACTCACATTGGATCCTGGACATCTAGACTTTTCCACACAGTTCAAGCTCTGGCTCTGAAAAAAAAACAAACACAAATCAAAGCTCTACTTCATTATTTGCAGTCAGACTCTTGAAGACTTGTAGCAATATCTCATTTAAACAGCATTCTTTGGGTTGAAGCATCTTCAACAGGGCAGAGAGTGAAGTTTTGCTGCAACATGGCTGAGGTTTTAGAGGACTAAGAAACTGAGATGGCAGGAGAGGCAACAGAAGAATTAAGGCATATTCAATGTCTCATGCTGGCCAGAAGATTAGAAGATATCATGGTGCCTTTTGGAAGAATTTGCAATCTTTATTGGCTCCTAAGGAACCAGTTTTTTATTCAGTTAATAGCATGCTCTGCCACAACAAAAAAGCTGGATGAAATTATCATATTCAATCCATCATATGTCAGTGAAATGCTGGCAATTTAAAGAATTTCCCACAATTGCAAAGTAGAGCTTAAGAAAAAAGTAGAATTAAAAGGCTAAAGATACCTACTACACATCTTCTGTGTAAGTAACACACATTTCCTGTGTAGGTTTCTTAAAACAATTCTAGTCAGTGAAATCTTTGTATTTCTTTCACGTAAGTATTTAATGGTGAAATCTTAGCAACAGAGCTGTAATAAATATGGAAACTGGAAATCAAGCCCAGACTGAGTGCTACATACTTGTGTAGCTTTTAAATCTATCAGGTAATTAAACATTTAATAAACAGTAGGCGTGAAGGCTTTCAACATCTATTACAGCAAATAAGCTACTTAGGTTTCTTTTCAAGAATATTAGGAAGTTGAAGTACTGGAGATTATTTGCATTTAGCTAACAGTTTATATAGTATAACACAACTTCCTCACCTCTACCTACAAAATTACAGATTTTCTGAAAGACTAGCCTAAGATTGGTTCTATTTTAACACGAAAATACAGCAAATTCTGTGCATTAAAGTCTCCGAGGTTATCAGGGAAATGTTAGACAGAGACAAATCTTGGTATTTTCCCATTTCAAAATTAGCATAATTATTGCTTCACAGTTTCATTTCAGTGCTATGAAGAATGCAACTGCATATTACACAGTTTAAATAAAGGCTGCAGAGTCTCACAGAAAACTGTTTTAAAATACCTTCAAGAAATAGCTTCCATTTCATAAGTAATTTTAAAGGTGGTTGTATTACTGCTTTTTTTTTTTATCTGTTAAGCATTTCTGCTCCTGCCATTCTTACACACATTCACAGTTGTTCAAGGTCTGTCAAAAAAGTTCTAACAGAAATTGCTGAAACCCAAACAAATTCATTGGAAAAGGTGTTTTTAAAAACTCCTACAGACTCTCCCACTCAAACCCACTGCATAGCACACATCCAGGCAAAAAAACATATTTGTGATTTTATGCACGTATCTGTGTACAAGATCCACTGCTCCGTCCAGGAATCATAAGGCATGTAAGGATCACCCAGTGTTCTACACTGCAGCATAGATCAAGCTCTCCTCATTTCATTCTGCCCACCACAGTTGGCCAAGTTTCATAAATGATGAGTAGCCTTCTCTTCCTTTAATGTTTAAAGGCTCACTGAATGATGTAAGATTGTGAAATACAGCTTTTGACAGTTAATTCTGAATATCCACCAACCCCCACTTCTACCAGCCTACCGGGAGCTGAAGAGAAGTCTTCCTACAGCAACTACGAAATTTAGTTTTTCTTATGCATGAAAGTTTATATACGAAATGTTTACAGCTTTGGTTAAGAGGTCTATAAAATATGGTGGGTTTGGGGATTTTATCACCATCCTTGACGGTACAGGATTAATATTTTTATGACAGCAATATTCAATTCAATAGTACAGCATTTTAAGAGTTTAACTGCTTTATTCCACTTGCACTGTTCTGACACACAAGCCCAACAATAAATATTTAACCCAGCAACAATATAGGAGAATACTTTGCATGCAAGATGCTGTGCTCCTCCAATCTGTTTTTATTGTTATGCAGACTCCACAACACCAGCATTCCTCAACTCCTTGGTAACAACTGCAAAGTTCATATAGTGTGTTTTGCATTCATTAAACAAATGAAATGTCTCCCCAGACTAATGGACTTAAATGTTCAACAATTAATAAAACTAATAAAATTAATCTTAAAAAAAATCTTTTAAAATGTAGTATCTAGAATAAACTACTAGCAACACACAGCTAACTCCCAGTTGTAGAGCAGCCAAACCACATTTCTTCAGGGGGTTAACCTTAGAGGACAAACACAGGCTGGCTGTATTCAGAGCACTCAGCTGCTCAGGCTGGGCTCCTCTTTGTCAGTCAAGCCCTTCCTTCAGACTGGAGGTAAACCAAGCCCCTGGTGAGCCAGGAACCAAGGAGTGCTTCCTGTCACTGCAAGGATTCACACTCTATTCATAATCAAAGAATTTCATTTGTCTGGAGCTCATTTTGGGCTTTAGCACCATCTTACAGGTTTATGTTACAAATTTGAGAAAATTAAGAGTACCATATGGCCACATACACGTTGAATTTCAGTTAATGTCCTGAAATAGCCCTGACACATCTGAAGTATAATCAAGTGGGACTCCGTTGCAGATCTTGTTAGTTAGTTCTGGATACTACTTCTCTTTGCTTGACTCCAGCTTAACTTAAAACATTACCACCTTTTGAAATGGATTAAAGCATCTAAAGAGCTTTCAACAGGGCAAGTAAAAAATGAACAGTTACTCTTACAGCATGTCAGTGATCCCAGCTTCAGAAGTACAACAAGGAAGCTTATTCTTCATGAATAATCAATCTCTGTTTCTGAGCTGAATCACCACCTGCGTCAGGGACTGGTGTAACTAAGGACCTGAGGTATAGGAGACCATCTAGATGAAGTAAAATTGTCTAAAGAAAGAGCAGAACTTATTTAATTCCTCACAGACCTTGTAAAAATGCAGAAAGCAAGAGATTAACATCTTTATTACTGTAAATATGTAAATTAACAGCAACAGGTAGTAAAGGCCATAGAAGCTGCACAGCAAAGGACTCACAGGTCTGTGTCTCTCATCTATAAACACCTGCTACAATCTGGCAAACAGAGGCAGAAGGCTTGTTGGTTCTTAAAAAAATATTAATAGATGACTGCCAAAGGCTATTAAAAAAACCCCAAACCCATGGACTTCCTAAGAATTACATTAATTCTATGGCAAGCTTACCTCTCTGTTTTCTCCCAGCTGACTATCAGGTTTGGCTATAAACATCCTGTTCTGCCTTTTTTTTGATTGATTATACATATTGCTATTAGAGCAATTCAGCTCTTCATGAAATTATTAGGGAGATTTAATATGGCATTCTGCCCTATAGACCTCAAAGTGCTTTTCAAACCAGCTGAAGGCAAACAAGGTACCTGACATTTTATTTCTGTCCTGCCCAATATCATAGAGCAAAACAACTACATAAAAATGCATAGCATTTCCCCAATTTTGAGCCTTATTAAACTGACATGATTCAAGTATGTGCACAAAAATAATTCTAAATTATATTCACTCATTCTTTCTCTGTCTAAGAAAAGAAAATCTAAATGTGCTAGTGTTAATTAATATGCTATAGAGGGAGAGTAGTTGTGGTTTAAATAGCCTGAATGTTACACACCACTGATGTGATGTATTTGCCTATTTATACAATGCAATCATTTGATTACCTGATTAAAGCTACACCAAGAAATCTTATGAGGTAGAGTGACTAAGTTGCTGCATTTAATTAATGTCATATTACGACTGAAGTAATTAATTAAAAGTGAATAAAATGTTGGTTCCTTAGTTTCTTTGCAATTTTTCCTTCCTGCTTTTTTCCTGTATTTTCATTTAAACATGTATATTAAGCCTTACTGAAGTTATCCAAAATCTTAACATTATTTAATGACCTTAAGGGCAACATGAAGACTTGTGAAATTCTGTAGCAGTGTAAAATCAGTCACAGAAAAGAGAAATTTAAATCTCAGAAACTGCCCCTACTTTGGGTTCTTCAGGACTAGCACAGTCCAGTGAGAGATGTTCCTTGCACACACACACACACATTCCACTGAGAGGAACCTGTCAGCAGGCAAAAACAACTCCCTCAAGAATTGTGTTTATGCAAAGGCATCAGGGACAAGGAATTCAGCATCATCTGAATCCCTCTGATACCCATGGACAGTGCAGGTGATTCTCAGACAGATCACTACAACCCCAGGGATCACCAACAGACGTTTCAAATTTCCCCACCACCAAAGAACTCTGTGTTTTCATACACAAGAGCAGCACACCTGGAAATTCCAAGAGTGAACAGATTTTTAGGCTGTGCAGGAAGGTAGAACTGCCTTTTCACAAGACAAAACTCTGCCTTTTAGATAAATCTCAAGGCTTTAAAATAATTGTTCTTTCAAAAAGTCTGCAGGTGTTCTGCATGACAGAGAAGGCCTTTTCCACCCAGAGGGGAAGAAGAAACTGAAAACGGTGACAAACACAATACTTTCAAAAGGACAGGTAAACCAAGATTAGCCAAGCCCCTGTTTTGATATTGTATTCAGACTTCTACTGAACCATGGAAAAGGCAGTTTCTGCATTTCAATGGTGACTTCCTAAAAAATGGGAAATTACAATACCAGTGGTTATAAAACAATGCATGGAAAAACAGCTATGCTCGGAACAAAATATTTAAATATATTGTTATAAGTTGTACTACTTTGCCAAGTGGAGTTATTTTTTATTTTGTTTACAGCTAGAAAGCATGAGACAAACTTAATCCTGTAATTCTTGTTCAAGGCTTTGGTTTCTGTTAAGCAGTATTTGCATACTTTTAAATATTTGTCTTATTTTTTAAAAAAATGTGACCATCAGTGTAAAATCTTCATAACAAATGGTACCTCACAGGACTAAATCACATTTTAGATGCAAAATTTACATCAAACTGGTAGCAAATACAAAGGCAGGGTAGTAAAAAATTATAGAGTGTAAATTTAATTTTCTATCCTGCACTTTTTCTACATTTAACTTTATCTACTGACAGTCTTTCTCTGATTCTTGATGCTTGTTACATGATTCAGAATTACATTTATCCTTCCTGTAACAAAATTGAAGTCCCATGCCTCATTGAGTCAGATGTACCTGTAGCCAACATTCAGTACAAACTGCTAGGAATTTTAGTGGCTTTTTTTAAGAAAGGTAAAAATCAAGCAAGTATGTTCCCATTTGATAAGAGAATTTCAGAGCAATCAAATATTTAAAGTTAAAATTACATAGCATGAATTATATAAGTGGCAAGACTGCAATGGGAATGCCATCAGCAGTTCCAGGTATCTCAGTACCTTAAAAATATAGTTATAAAAATTAAAAAAAAATACTGAGAACTGTTGCACACACCTTTGGTAGCTGTGTTTCTCCAAAGTCTGCTCTTACCCCAGAAAATACTGCATTAAAACTTCCTCCATAACTTTTTCATCAGCACAGGAAAAGGCAAACTCTCCAACACTTTGGGTAAAGTGACTTTAAAGACTGAACTTCCATGACTACAGGTTCAGCCTCACTATTCAGTGAGTTACATTTATTGATGGTAAATTTCAGGAAACTGCTTAAAATTGTATTCCATTGTATTCATTACGACGGACAACCCAGAAAATAATATATTAAGAGGGAACCTGTCTCCACATCCAACACTCAAAACTTTGGATGCATTCTTCCTTTAGAGCTTATGCTTTTTCATCTAGTTTTAAACAGAAATGATTTTTGAGCATGCAACGGTTGCATTTGTAACTGAAGGATGGAGTCAATCTGCTTTTTGATAAAGTAAAAAGTAGAACTCTTCTGGACTTAATGGTGCTCAAGCTTTTTCTTGCTGTTATTCAGTGGCAGGAACACTGGTCAGTGTTACTTGTCACACGTATACTGAGAAACTCTGAAACCTAGGTTTAATAAAATGTAAATTACCTGAGTCTAGTATAAACCAATAATAATCTGGGACTTGATAAGAACTGCATGACATCTCCAAATGTTTTGTGCAGTTGTTTGTAGCTAATATAAAAGCACTGCTGGGGAGTGGGCAAAAGGATTTGACAACAAGGCCTCATTTTCAAGAGGGTGATATTTTGTACTCCAAGCTGTGGCTTGTAAATCATTTTAAATGCCTGAAGGCATTCTCATTCTGTAATATGTAGAGTCAGAAAGACTGTGAACCCATTTTGTGTAGTCTAACTTTGTGATGATCAGGTTCTGCCGTGCTACTCATTTTTGGGACTCATCATTCAAACCCTCCAAATGGATATTAAATAATTCATGCCAGTGAGATTACAACCTTGCTTCTCCATACCCCACAGGAAAAAAAAGAAGAAATGTGTTACTTATCACTCTGAAGGGGACAGATATGTACACTCATTCTATTCTTTGAAGAGTTGTATTTCAGGATCTCCTAAGCATCCCAAACAGGTCAGTCAGGGGAGGTTGGATGTCACATGAATATGCAGCAACATTTTGCTCACTGGTCTCCAATACATCAGCACAAAGAGAAAAAAATGGGAGGGAAAGCCTCCACAACATACTTTCCAGCAGAAGTGAATTAAGGTTCACCTGGTAAAGCAAACCATGAAAGTGAATTTATGGGGTTTTTAATGACAACACACACCTGCAGGAGCCATGGCTCTCATTTACGGAACCAAATGGTTCAAACTACCCCAGAACTCCAGGCTTCTTCTGGAAAACAAAACAAACTCAAACCACACCTCATACAGAGCAAAATCTGTGCTTGTATGACAGCACAGAATGTTAGAAATTGGGCCCACAGTTGGGTGTAACATGGGTACTACAGTTTGTAACTACTCTAATTTACATTTCCCCAGCTATCAGCATTCCTGTGTCACACTTTCTGAGCTACACAGAACTCAGGATCTGTGGAACTTCTACCAGAAATGTTTGCCAGCACTACTTCCCAAACATCACTTGCCAACGTGCACATCAGCTCAGCTGACATCCTCATGAGTTTCACTACGAAAATCCACATGTTTCACCAGGAAAAAAATACAGGAAAATCATTGATCCTTATCCTACAAGTGAATGTATTGCATGCCTCGTATCCCCTGCTCCTCCACATCCATTCCCAATATCCAATACTTCATCAGCTCTTTTAAGGGCTCTCAGAATCCTATGGAATCACCCTGCACACCTCTAACAATGCTCACAGAGGTAGGAGAGACCCCAACACCACATAATCCAGGTAAGAGGGACACAGATATAAACAATCATGGTATAGCCAGTGCAACGGTCAGGAATTTTTAAACTGGGGGAGAAATTTGCCATCAAAATCTCTGACTTAAGTACTGTAATCAAAGACTGAATTTCAGTTGTAATAGACACAAAGGAGGAAACTTTTTCATGGCACAGAACACCTAAAATCAGTAATTATTTGGAAGAACTCTCCTGACACATTGGTAAACTGTGGCAAATCCTCCCTTCATGGCACCAGCCTGGAAGAAGCCCAAAGAAATTTACTGCTGACAAAGCTTTACCTTGCCCTGAAACTTCTTAATAGCAACTATGCATGAACAAATCACTCCCTTCAAGCCACACACAAAACCTATTTTTCAGTCTTTGAAATGGAAAGCGACTCCCACCACTCCATACAGACCATGAAGGTCAATAAACCACCATCATATTTTTCATATAAAAACCCTCTTCTGGACTTCAATGGGAATTGAGCAAATGGTATAATAACAGAATTTCCACTTAAGATATCAAGTATCTGTAGAAATTGAATTTTTCAGGAAGATAATCACAAGGCAGATTTATTAAAGTGTGTCAGCACCACAAATGCAGGTCTCCAGGCTCCACTGCAAGATAAATTAAATCATCCAAAAGATGTCAAATGATTTCATTTTTACAGCAGTGAGGTACCATAATACTCTTTTCCTGACTGGATTCTTCCAACTTTTATCTACTTAAACCACAAGAAAGCATCCTTGGTATTGCCTCTGCACAGGAAAACAATAGTAGTGAGGAAAGGAGAAGAGAAAAACCTAGAGAAGGGAAAGCCATATGGTCAAACGGCTTTTTCTTTCTGGTTTCCATAGAAGTTCACTTGAACTTGGTTTCAAGAACTAGGAAATATTAGGGCTACTCAACTACTTGAATAAAATATGTTTTTAACCAGGATCTGGTTTAACATTCTGTTTCAACATGAATCTGATCTAGTCCAAGGAACCTTGAAAAGATTTTCAATGAAACACACAGTAGGCAGCTATTACCCAGAAGTCATCATACATCTAAATGATGTGTTTCTCTGTGCTCTGAAAATTAAGATTATTATTTGAGATAGTTCCAAAACCTAAGCATAGCATTGAACAGGGACATTGCAATTTCTGTGTACTGTCAAGTACCAGAAAACTAAAAAAAAAGCATTTAAGTTTTGTTAAGAAAATGAGGAGTTTTAATTCCCTAAGGTTTCAGAGATATGTCACTACTTTTTTACAGTTAGCAAGCAAATCACAGGAAGGATAATGTATTTTATTTCAGAACTGATTAGCAGAGTTCTACAATACAGACAACTGATAGCTTCTAATTACTGCACAATATAATCTAAGAAAAATATCTATAATTGTACTTCAGGTTTCATCCTCCAAATTCTGATCTTTAAAAGTTAATTTTGAGGCAATAAAATGGATTAACTTTCTGAAACAATACACACACAGTCTGTAAGGGAGAAATGTTTGCACTGCACAAATTGAGAAAACAAAGTGACAAATCCAGTAAAGTGCATTCTAAAGCTATTTACTCTGGTAAGGAAGACTAATGAATGCTACATATATAAATATATATTTCTGAGAATACTAAATAATACAGCATCTACATGAATTTTCAAAGGTGTGGATTCTAGTCAGCAGTGTGGAAAAAATTTCCTTCACAACCCAATATATTTTAACGGACTAAAGCTATTGAATCCCATAAACATGAGCTCATTTTTTCCTCAATGTTAAATCTTTCTCTGTACACTCCACCTGCCACAGTTTGTATCTCTGGCCTCACTGCTATAATTGTATATGCAAATATTTGTATGGCTAGGAATAGTTCTAAGCTCACAAGTTTTATTCATAGATACAAAATCAAATGTGCATTTGCACAAACACACAGACAGATATTTTCAAATTATAAACAGCCTGAAAGCTCCAGAAGATGCTTTTCATTGTCCTGGTTGTTTCATTGTGCATGGTTGGTATTTATATAAGAAATTACATGTTAAAACTCAGATGAATTTAATAACATCCTTTCTGCCACAATTGAGAGGTATGAGTTTGAAACCGAATAAAACATTTATATTGTCTACTTTATCCTTTTCTTTAAAAAAAAGTGAATATTCTTATACTGAGATCAGTTGTTTTCATGTGAGTGGCAATTTTCTATCCAATAAATAATGAAGGCGTTGACTAACACTGAATTTAGTGCTTCTGTCTGAAAAATGTTGGTAGAAAAAGCTCCATTCCAAGCTGGTTCTCCACTGACATGTAACGCCTCTGGAAATTTATCAGTCAGTTTGTGCAAACTGGAAATCCATCATTAATAACTATCCTAAACCACTGTTTTTATAGTGATTTCCAGAGCATCATTAAAGATGCTACATAAAAGTCTGTGCTGCTATCTATCTCAACAAAATAAACATGGAATTCCTTCAAAAGATTAAAAATTATTTTCAGGACACAGAGATGTGATCTGTGAAAAAAAAATCTGACTGGCATTAATTACCCTCCTAAATCCCATTTAAATCAATTATGATTCATTTTATCTGGAGTTATTATCAATATTAATCAATCTACAGTTACAGAGGTCACTGCAATTCTCCTTTGTAAAGTTGGTTCAATGTTAACTCTCTTTTAGCTTCTGGAACACCCTTGGCTGCCACATTTCAGAGCCCACAGCTCATTTTAGCTCAGATACCCTGGATATCACTTTGGATACCCCGGGCTCAGTTGCCTTATGGCACCTTGAAATTTTACAGCACAATTAATTCAAGGGTTTTCTTCATTTTCCTGACAGGATCCCATAGCTCCTTAATAACTTCCCATCACAGATTTTGTGCACACTTAAAAATTTAATATTTACGTAGCAAGACAGAGAGAATTACCTATATTGTCTTCTCCCAGTTTTGTGATTTCCTGTTAGTTAATCTGAAAAACGTCAGTCATATGCTAAAAACTAATCCAAAATCCACTTCCCTTGCTTGTCTGAGACACATCAGTTAATTTAAAACACCAAATTTCATATTAACTTTGAGGAAGATGTATCAGTTTTCTGAAGCTGATAATCATTGCATGAAGTGTGTAATTTTATTTTGTGTATAATGATAGATTCTGTTCTAAAGGTAAAAAGGTGACTGCAAAGAAGAATAAAGATCCCCCATGGAAGAAAGGGAAAACAAACATTGCTCTTTAACTGTGGTGGCTTCAATAAATGACAAAAATAGTTCCAAATTATTGTGCTAGAAGCACCACGATAGAAGTCAAGCACAGATCATCTGAGGAAGTTTTATAATCTTGTAGACTGGAAGCTGAAACACATCAGAGAAACTTATTTTTGCAGTAGAATGAGGAGCTGGATCAAATAAATGATTGCTTGAAGCCCTTGTAAGTTTGGTTTTTCTGTCATCAAAGGTGCTTTACACATTCATTTGGATGCACATTCTACCTCATCACACCTCCTATTTGGCATCTGTGAAATAAAATTCCCATTTCCTTTATATTAAAAATCCCCAAAAATAAAAACCAAAACAACAACAACAAAAAAAAACAACCAAAAACCCAAAGAAACCCAAACCCAGCAAACTGCCCATTTTTTTCATTTATAACAATGATCCATTAATTTACAGGGAGAAAAGATTTTATGTGGGTTTTTTTGCCACCCCCTTCAATTCTCCAGAGCTCCAAAGAAATATAAAATAATATTATATAATCCAAAATAATTGGTTCCAAAGCACCCTCGATTCTGAGCATTCAGTTCCATTTTAGCTGCACAGGCAACTGTTTTAGAAGCTTACTTGAATATATTCTGCAAATAAGATCTATGATACTTTTGTGGTGTTTGGAGTTAATTAAATATTTTGACTGACAGCTGCAAATATCTACTGCTAGCTGTTTCAAATAAAAATCTAATTATTACACAAAGCTTGATAAGCAGGCCAAATGCAACAGACAAAATGCAAGAAATACAATACAGTACACGAGAGAAGTTTTTAAAAAATAACGAATTTAAAAGCAAATATGTTTTGTAATTAGCACGAAAGACAGAAATTTAAAAAACCATACAGCTACAGAGTTCATGTACTCTACCTGCCACGTCAGCCTATACCATATAACATTATATTATCTTTTGTTCATAAGTTATTACTTGCTAGACTGTAGATTTATTTTTCAGAGTTAAAATGGTCATTCCCTTCATCCTCATCCCAACTAGAAATGAAAAAACAAGCTAAACTGTTTCTGTTTTAATTTTTTAAATGTGGCCTAGTAGCCTAAATTCCAACATTTCTACTGAACGTCCTCAATTTTTTTTGATAAAAGCATGACACAGAAATTTGCTAAACTTACAGGATTTTAAGAAGTATACTGGTCACTTGTCCATTTCATGAGAGAAACTAAAATCTAACTCAATAAAAGCTTTTGAGTATTACTGAGATTTCAAATATTTATTAAATACTTAGCAGTAGTAGAAAATGTGAATAAACTAGGGGTAACTTTTCCACAAATATTTAGACATATTTGTGGATTTCAAATTGCAGAATTAGTAGGTAATTTTGAAACTTTCTGTTTGCCAGAACTGCAGAAACTGTAATCTCTTCCTTGTCTGTCACAGACACTGGTAATGTATGAAAAATCAGGAAGATCACCTACATCCATATTCTCACAAACCCATGAGCTCTTTATTAATCTTAATACTAAATATTGTTCTCCTTTTCCATTCAGACACAGAACACAGTTTCCTAGGTGTGCTCAAAAGCCCAAGGGAAAAAAATCAACAGCAATAAATTAGAACTGGATGTGCAGCTTTTTGAAAATATTTAGAATGAACATTAAAAATGATCATCCTCCGTTAAACTAAAAAAATGAACATGTTAAAACTGAGAGGAAGCTAGGTCCCAGTTTGAGTTTTTTAGGGGGTGTTTGTTTTCAGAAGCCTCCTTTCTACTGCTGAATTACCTGTAGAAGATAGAAGAACATTGAGCCTTTTTTAAGTAATTATACAATAATTATCTAATCAAGACAAGGATGATGTGCTACAAAGCAGAGAAGTCAGCGGCTCTCCTAAACCTCCTTTTAAAGGAAAACTTAAAGCATTTAAAGTGTTAAAATAGAAGACAACAAAGCAGGTTTTGAAATCCCTTTCAATGCTCTGTCAGGAGACAAAGGTTGGAGCTGTGTGACCTTTAGCTGCCGAAAGAAAAGCTTTTTGCAGAACCTCCAAGAAAACTGTTTCTTGAATTTTCGCTTTTCCTGACATCTGAGATTATCTGCTGTAAAATTTTCTGTGTTCTATTCAGTGAATTTCCATTCTGTGTGCACTTCAAGACAGGAGGAATATTGTGGGAATTGTGGCTCTTTGACTCAATAAATAAAAACACATCTCAACTACATTACTAGTTAAAACTTCAGGAATAATTTGGAAATCACAGATATTTCTTCAACAGATATTCAATTGGTTTGAAATTGCTCTTGAAATTTCACATTCCCTGTTTATGGCGTCCCAAAAATCTCCCTTCCAGCTCTGTTCAGTCTTTTTTTCACACTAGAGAAGACACCATCAGCAGAATCTGCTTGTGGTAAACAGATGAAGATTGAACAAGCCAGGCAAACCTGAGAACAGCTCAGGTTTATGCTTGTGATTATACAAACTGTCACAGTTTTAAATGGATTTGGAATGATTCTCCTCACAACTGGTTTCAAAGAATTCATCAAAGGAATTCTAACTTCTTGCCAACAAATATGCCTAAGTTAAAATTTTAAGATTTTTTTTTTTCCTTTTGAAGACTGACATTAACCAGGTGAAGTGTTTAAGGATTTCTTTTCTTTTTCCTTTCCAAATCTGAGTATTTCTTATATAGGTATACCTAAACAAGAGACACAGAAGTTCAATTAACAACCTCAAAGCAATCAAGGTTTTGTTTTCACATGTAAGAACTGTTACTGTGACAACACTGAAATTAAAGGGGGGGCAAAATTATGTAACAAAAATACACCAATCACCATAATTCTGAGTTGATTTTTAAACTTGAACCCTACAAGACATGTGAGAGTCCTCCAAGCATGGCCAGGGTCCATGTTGAAAGAGAACTTCCAACCACAAAATCTCCCAGCATGAGGAGGAATTCCAGACTCTTCCCTGCACCCACTGGGACTCAGGTCACCATTTTCACCTCAGTTACACTGACCTACCATTCTACAGAGGTACTTCTACTCTTCCTGGGAAAAACAGCTTAAAAAAACACCCAAACCAAAACAAAACACCCCAAAGAAACAACAATAAACCTCACATCCAAACCAAAAACTCCCCCACAAAACCCCACACCTTCCTAGGTTTCTACAAATCTTCAGCTCTTCCCACTCCTCTGCCTCCTGTGATCTGCTCAGTACTCTATGAAACAGCTGATAATTTTACAATTTTACAACACCATTTAAAAATAAACATCTTCAAGCTTGTCCAAAGAACAATCAATCCCAGCTGCAAGGCACAAGGAGACTGAGGGAGCAGAAGTGTGTCAAAGAGCTCCTGAAACCTTCTCTGGAGGATGTGAGGTTCAGCACTCTCAGAAAGACTATACTGACACTTTTGCAAGGTTAAATCTATATGACACTACTGAAAACCTTTTTATTTATAACAAATAGTCTGCTTTTCACTATCCAGGTGCTTTTTTTTCCAACAAGAATCTGCAAACTAAAGAGTAAATTGTGTTGCATGACATTTTGTTTCTTTTTCTGTGACATGCAGCCCATGGCTGCAGCTGTTGTGGACCAAACAATACTACACAGACATAAGTCTCATTTCAGTTTACACTAATTTCTCATCAATTCTGATTTAAAGGTGCTTCTTTCTTTCTGGCTGTTTGGCCACATATCTAATTTTTGCATGTACATTTCTTTCCCATGGGCAGTTTGTGTAGCACAGCTTATATCTATTGAGTCAATTTAATTTCATCCAACAACATAGTTAATAATGATGAGAGAAACATCAAGAGAAACTTTTCAATGATTTCTGTTTATGTAGAGACTTTAAAATATCCAGAGCTCTCAATCTATCTTCTTCTGTAAGAACTAAAAGTTTACTTTTTAAACTCTCTAGATGAAAGGTTTTCTATCACTAAGAAAACATCTTTCTATTATCATGAAAAAGTCAGTGCTGAAGGGAAATAATCAAGATGAAATTAAACAAAGGAATATTTAGACAGAAATGAAGTTAATTTTTCTAATACTGTAGTCTGGCTAAAGTGTCTGGAACGGAAAAACAATTCCCTCTACATAGTACAGCTCATTATATGAGACAATATTAACTAGACTGGACAGTAGAAACCTTGAACCAAACCCCATTTTTGCAGCAGAAAAGGAATTACTTCCCTTCTCCAGCACTACACTAAAAGGTTCAGATTTATTCAGTTTCATTCACAATGGCTATCAAAGTAGACATTTACATTTTTTAAAAAAGGAAACTTTTCTGAAAATATACACCATTTATACCTCTGTTAGAAATCTTTGTAAATACAGGGAAGGACATGGAAGCAGAAAGGTTGAGTCATCAGGAACAAGGCAATTGTACCAGATCCCCAATAAGATCACAGCTGGAAAACTGGTTCATTATTACATTGTCTTGCTAATGAACTCTTTTCTCCATGTTTAACAGCAATAGGGTTTTCATAACATCAAAATATATAAATAGGTTAAATTACTCACTGTCTGAATCAGCATTTATGTATTAAAATAATTCAATTTGGAAGAAGAGTGAAAAAATATGTAACAGTGGACAAAGTAGCATTTTATCAAAAGGAAAAAGTGGTTAGAAGATCCAAAAAGCCCTCCTGCAAATCAAATCCACCCTTAAATATCCACAGCATAAACTTCTGATTCTCAAGAGATTTTCTTTTGTTCTCAACACAAATATAAAAAGTAACACCAGCAATCAAATCTAACACTAAAAGTGATAATAGGTAAAGACTGAAAGCTCATGGGGAAGCAACAGTCTTCTGTTTTAAGGCATAGAACAAGCAATACAAATAATCATGTTCTTTCTTATTTACAACTACTGATATATGACACTAGGAGATCCACTATTAATGCTGACAGCATAAAAAATTAAGAAACACATAGAAGCTGGAAGAAGAAAATCGATGCTGACATTAATGTAAGATTCTTTTTCTTTAAAAACCAAGAAATAATGATAGTAACATCTGTGCAGAAGTTTATCTTTGCTTTTACTTCATAAAGAAAAAAGAGCTCTCTGTGAATAACACCACTGTTAAATGTAGAGACGTTTTATGCCTTTTACTCCATTAGTGGAAACAAATACTGATAAATAGCATGGAACAATACTTGGCACAGTCATTTTTAATGATCAACTCGTTCATCAATAGCTTTAAATCACTCTTTTCCCTGGGAGACAGGAGCAGTAAGTTTTGTTGGGCTCAGCACTAACAGCAGATCTGGAGTCTGATGGTCACACAATCAGTTAAAAGACAACAGCAATGAATTTATGTTTCATAATAACTTTTTTTTTCTTTCTGACATGTCCATTTTAGAAAAAATCATTAAGGGCCTTATTTACAGAGAATGAATCCCAGCCTTGAACAAACCCAATCTACCAGTGACACTCTGCCAACAAATGGTGATTCACCAACTGAGCAGGAAAATTAACCATCATTTTCCATACAAAATAACAGTAGACAAAAATATAACTTGGCAGTTCTTCCCTCTTGCTAATGTGGACACTAATTAGTTATATAAAAAAGATTTGAATTAAATATGTCAAGGTCTCAGAACTGTTTGAGTTCCTCTTTGCTTAATTAATCCAAATATTTAAATTTGCTTCTTCGAGCAATTTGGTGTTTCAACCAGAATACCACAGACAGGAATATAAAATTATTATTTGCAGACTGCTTATGTAGCTGCCTTTTGAAACCTGCAACAAATATGAAGATATAATCCCTTTATAAAAAAAAATATTCTTTAAGAAACATGGTCTCTGTTAATTAGCCAAGCACTTACTCTATTCTCTGATTGCCAGACCTCACATGGCAGACAAGTTATTAAGTTTCCTGATTCTTCTTTTCATTGTTGAGTTTAGAATATCCACACAAACAACATTTCAGCTGAAATTTCTTCCCTACTTTTCCCAGAAATTAAGGGAAAAAATATTGTGGAAACTGCAGTGATTAGCAACTGTCCACGATTTTTATTTTAGGAAAATAAAAGCACATGAAGCAAACACTGCTGTGTGCACTTAGTTTGCTATTTCCCCCCAGTTCTCTTTAAATTATGTTCCTTGCAGCATCCACAGAGTGCTCTGCACTTGGTGTGATTATTACTCAAGTTCTCTTTCACAGGACAAGCTACAGTTTTTCATTGTTATCCCTAGAATTCTAACACTTACACTCTGTAGGCTTTTCTAACATGTATTAATTTTCCCTAGGAATGCATTCTCCCTCTCTTTCACACACAACTTTAGCACTACAGTGAGCACTGAACAAAGCCCAAAAAATGGTGAGATTTTAGCCTCCCTTACCTCTAAACAATGCTATAGAACTATTTAGCAATAGAAGGAAAAATAATGTATTACAGTTCCTTTTGTTGTGGAAAAATGAAATTAAATTGTGAGTTCTACCACTGAACCCAAAGGCACAGTGCAGCATCTTCCATGTATTCACAAATCATGGAATTCTATCTAACTAAACAAGACAGCCTAATCTATCTTTTAATTTTAAAATGGACTGATGTCATTAACTCTAAATTCCTGTTTCACTTTCTTTTGTGTTCTAACCTATATCCAGAGCTCACACAAATTAAAATGATCCTTTTCTCTCACTGGAATTTTTAAGCTCTCCTTTGCAACCTGCACCTGGGCAGCAAGAATTGTGAATAGACTCACAATTTCTTCAAGATAAGATGAGCTCCAAAAAGTCCCATCTCACCCCATTTGCAGTGTCATAACTTACAGGTAATCCGTAATTATATTGTCTTCCTGGCAAGTACTGGAAGGAATATCAATATTCTTTATAAGCAGATCAGTCTTCCAGAGAAAATCTTCTGGACACATGGCAAATTGTGAGCACCCATGGGAACAAACCAGGAGCTGTGCTGGGCTGCTCCATCACTGTCAATACATCTGGCATGAATTCAGGAATCTAGCCAGCATTTGGAAGCAATAATCCCTATAAATCTTTCTAATGTCACAAACTGTATGACAGTTGTATTAATTACAAATAATAATATCCTACAGAAAGGATAGCCATATAGATAAAATGCTCACAGGCATTTTATCCTTTACTTTTTAATGGGGCTTTAGGATAAAGATGCAGAAAGAGATGCACTCTCAAAATTAAAGAATCAGAAGTGAGATTAGGAAGGTGGTTACTGGAACTTAAAAAAAAAAAAAAGAAAAAGATGTTCTAGTCACATTTTATTAATTAACAGATGAAAGGCAAGGCTGCTAAGAGGAGCTCTGTCCATACTGCTGAACAGAACACAACTGCTATTACAGGAATTACAAAATATTATTTAACACCACAGTAACAAAGCAGAAGTTTGCTTCCTTTTCAAAACAGGTGGCATGAATGTAATGCTCATACTAATATTGCATTTATTAGGGTGAAAGAATTGAGTCTTATTAAAGTGATAAATAGATAATAAAGAGACTGCTGCAAAGCTCCAGACAATTTAGTTTTCAGATCACTGCCATGGTTCGTGTTGTGGAGTCAAAGAAATAAAATGAGAAAAAACCAAATAGCTCAAGGACCTAATGTAATAAACTCACTCCCTTAAATGGCAAATACTTGTTTTAATGGAGATAGAACTGCCAACACCACTAGGGTAGCAAAAGGCTAGCAACTTTTCAGGATAGTATTTCTTGCAAATACAACAGCTAAAACTGACAATAAAAGTTGAATTGACATATCCATAACACCTGGAGACTCACATATACAACATTATAAATAATTTTCCACAAATGGAAGCTTTTTTTTCCTCTGAAACGATGCTGCATGACATTTTTCATAATACTTACACAGAATAAATCAGATTCTTTCCATGAGCAAATTACCACTTAAACAATGAACAGGAAAAGTGGTTAAGACATTGCTAAGAAGCAATTTACTGACATCATTTTACTAACTTAGTTGAACAATTGCCAAGGCAGGTCAGTCTTAAACTGCATTTAATCCAAGATGCAGCTCTGAGGAGTGTTTATTACCAAATGCTTCAGAGGCAAGTCAAAGAAACATCAGAGTAAGTATTCATTTGGCAAACTTACAGAAAAAAAAATCTAAAAAGCATAATTTATGAAAGCGAAATTGAACTCCATTTTATGCACATCACTTCAAACTGGTTTTGTCATTTAGAATGTGCCTTGCACTATTTTCCATTCACGCAAAATATTGTAATAAATTCAGAAACCTCAGGAACAGCAATAGGGTCATTAGTTTAAGGCCTACGTGCCCTTCCACCAGTGCACCCGTGGAATATTCTGACTCCAGATGAGCTGCACAGGCACAGCTGAGCACTGAACCTGACATACTCACTTTAGACAGTATTTATTATGGTAGGAGCAACACTCTCCCTGTGTGTCATGTTACATCTGGTAAATATACAGGTTTAAATGCAAATTGAGAAACAGTCTGGAAAGACCTGATTAGGATGAGAAAAATGTGCTCTGTGCTGAAGAATAACAAATATGTTACTTTATAGCTGCCAAAAGGTAAAAAAAAGCTGTAGGGTGTGCAAGTATGGCCAGACTTTGTCTAACAAACAGGTGAAACAAATTATCCCTTCCAATCTCTTAAACTATTATTTTTTAAAAATAAAATTTAACCTGCTTACTTAAAACAACAACAAAATGTGTCCATATGTATTTGTGAAGTTAAAATTCAACAAAATAACCACCTATTGCTGTCTTATGAGCCTAAGCAGGTTAACCATGTAACCTCATAAACCAGAGGTGAAACCAAGTATTTTATTTCTAACCTCTGCTGCCAGCTGCTGAAGAGAAGGGGATGCAACAGGGTGTAAAGTTGAGTTGCCTGTGACTGGATTATGGAGGCTGATGTAGGCCACAACATTTCTGTGAAGAACACTCCTGAGATCCTACAACACAAGCAGAAAAATGGTTACTACTGTGCATCATTATAATAAAGGCTGGTCTTGTTCTTTTTGTTGCTTCTAGGGGAAAACTGCACCCTACATTTCCATCCTCTGTGATTCTCCAAGTATTAGTTAACTACTGCTTCTTACAATATGCTCTTATCAACTTCAAAGGATATCTTAGTGCTGTTTCTCTATATAGCAGAAGTTATAATTCCATTTCACACATTATCTAAAGAAAATGCAAACAGGTCTGGGAGGAATTAAAAATTACTACACTCGTAAGGCCAAAAATGAAAACATTACACACTGCGAAACAATATGTTGGCATTTGAAACTTATGCCTGACAGAAGACAAACTTCAAAAGCAATCATTATCAATAGTTAAATGGACTCACATATTTAGAGACCAAATTTAGATTTGAATTGCATAACTTTCCCAATGTTTTCATTTTATTATTTTTTAGACTATAAAAATAGCATGTACAAACTGTTCCAATTATTATCTCTTTTTTAAAAGGATCCCCTTTGCCTTCTCAGTAATGAGTTCCTCTTTGCATGAAGTGGCTCTTTATATTGAACAGAAGGGGTGTAACACAATTACATCTGATGCAAAGCTGACTTGAAGTGGAACTAAACAAATTTTGCTTCCAGCCTGGATCTTTTCAATTTGATTTTTTCACCCCCTCTTGTTTCTGAAGAATAATCATGTTGGAAGTATGAAATTCCAATGAGGGCTGGATGCTTCTTACACACGGTAAAAAGCAATTAACTCTTTATTTTATCTACTGTTTTAATTCATTGAACCATTAGAGTTGGAAAAGCAGCAATGAAATTCTCTGCCTAAAGGAGTACCAATTCCTTTATTTTATGACCTGACGTCTCTTTCAGCCAGGTATGATCATCAATACTTTTTGAGGTATTTTCTTTCAACCAGCTGATTCCCATTCCATTGGAAGTAAGAGCCCAAGGAATTCTCTGTTTTGGATTGCATCCATCTCCTTAGCACAAATCTGTGAGAAGTGAATCAGCACTGGCCACGGAGACTCTGCAAGGTTTATCTAATTAATGTAAACCACAGCATGGTTCTCTTCTTTCTCTCTTGGTTCACCTCTCCCCACACTAACCCTATCAATGAAAAATGATTAAACATTAAACCCTCAAGGAGGTGAAAAATCTCTCTAAGCTCTTTCTGAGCCTGTGTCGTTTTCTGAGGTTTTCCTCCCTCTGTCCAACCCTGGCAATGCCCTTTTACAATGCTGTGCTGAATTAGGGAGGGAAATCAGCTCCCAAAGGTGCTGTATTTGCAGCCTCCACAGCCAAGGCAACATCCTGCCACCTCATTATCCCCAGGAACGGCCTCAGTGGATGTTTTCCCCGGATTTGCTGTGTAGTACATGAATGAACACAGTCAGACCTCAGAGACCAGCTAATGAGCCACAATTTCCATGTGGTAATTTCATACTGTTTCCATGCTTTCAGCAGAAGGAATCCTGGTGGCAGTGAGTGCTCTTCCCCAGGCAGTTTTACCTCAGCCCACTCGTAGGAGCCCACGTTGCCCAGGGCTGTTCCCCCCCAGGAGCAGAAGAGCAGGGTCCTGTCAGGCCTCCAGCCCCTCTTCACCTTTGCCATCAGGGCCTGGAGCAGGGCAGTGATGACAGCAGTGCTGCTGGCCCAGCCCTGCCCACCATAACCCCTCAGGCTGCTGTGGTGGCTACCAATGATGACGTATCTGTCTGAAATGAGAAATAAAAAAAAACCCAACAAACACACCGAAAAAAAAAACCCCTCATTATTTTCTGGATACTCAGGTTAAAAGAATTCCAAACAACCCTAAAAATGAACTGTAATAGCAGTGTGTAATGTCATTGATGCAACACAAAGCTGTCAACAAAAATGTATATGATGACATGCAAGACAATCATACAACAATTATACATAAAACTGTGAGTACTGCTTAAAAATGAACTAGTAAATAAATATATGTATACGGCTTCCTAAATTAACCCCCATGGCCTTGCCTGCCTTGTTTGATTATTGCTCTCCTTATAGATGTGACACTGACCATTTTTACAGCCAGGACTATAGACCTAGGTCATATAGACCACCATGCTCACAGTAGAGGGTTATGAAAAAACCACAAAATAATAAGCAGGAAATGATCTTCAATACACATCAGCATTAAAAAAAAAAAAAAAAAAAAAGGTGTAGCAGTACAATGGGAAACATAAAGAAAATACACAAAGTATTAGTACTCCCTCACCTGCAAGACTGTGTTCAGTGCTCACCACCCTACCTCAAAAAAGACATGGCAGAAACAGCAGTGGAGCAGCTGGCAAGCAGGTTAGAGATCAGGACTTAGCCTTTCCTGGAAGGAGACATTAAAATACCTGGACTGCAGGTTTAGAGAGGAGACATGACAGAGTGGTAGAGATAATGAATGATACAGAAATGGAAGTCACACCTAGCAGCTGTGTTAATGCTGGAAGAAAGCATTTTATAGAATGAAAAGCAAAAAGTTTCAACCTGAAATGGAGAATATGCCTCTGGTTACTCACAAAATAAAACCTAAAAAAAAACCAAAAAAAAACCCCCAAAAAATCTCTTTTCCAGAGAAATAAAATTAAATCTTGATCTCTCAAGGCATTATATATAACCCTAATACCACTCAGAAGGGAAGAAAACCCCTTATTTTACTCCAGAACCAATGATGTGTTATGAAATGACATGACTGACTGGTGTGACTGAGGCCTGTCAAGAAGCTGAAGCAGAGTTATTCTGAATGAGCTGTTAAACTATCAGACCTTCTGCGTGAGATGAATTCACAGCCCTCTTTGAAGGATTGTTTACTGGTTTTGCTCTGATATTCTGTAAGGTCTTCTGGCCCAGATCTAGACTTTTGAAGGTGTTTTTTCCCCATTTCAGGATACCAATGGACAACAGAACAGTTATCAACAGTGAAGAACAGTGATGTCAGACCCACAGCAATCCCTGAGTGTCATTTGGGTTCCAAAAAGTGCAGAAGTTTTCCTTTTCTTTCTTTAACCAAGTGAACTCATTCACTTTCTGTCAGCTGATCACAGTGCAACAACAGATAGTTGCCCACATTTTGTATTTGCTTATAAAATTAAAATATCTACATGGTATGTTTTGCAGTGACTGCTGCCTGGAAACAATATTAACGGAACACTTTGATTATAAAAGCATTCTCTATCAAACTGGAGTTTTACCAGCATTGTTCAACAAAATATTTGAACATGTTTAATAAGGAATCAGAAATGCTTTACAAAGAGAAGATCTTTTATGTACCTATAACACAGTATTTTCAATCACCTGCTTGGGGGTGTGTAGGTATGGGAACAAGAATTTCTTTCTAAAAACAGATATGCCAACTGTCAGCCTAGACTTACATAATAATTTAATGTAACAAAGAGAAATCTAAATCACATAATTTTGCAACTTGTGCGTTGCACCATGAATGCTTAATTATAGGTTGCACTGACAATAAAAAACATAGAATCTTCAACTTATTTAATGACAGGAATTAGGGACCAAAATAATTGGCCTTGCATGCCTCTAGGTCATTAAAGGAAGTGCCACTACCACAGGGGGATCAGACAGGATCAGTGCTTGCCTGTGTAATAATTTCTGTTTAGCCTGTGAACAGACTATGTGAGAGGAGAGAGACCTTATTAAAATAATTCAGGACATTCTGATGGAGAAGAAGCCACAAGCATCAACTTACTGCTGGAGATGCCAGCTGAATGAGCAGGGGCAAAACATAACAGCTGGTGCCTCCTTTGAAATTCTTCAGCTTTGTACATCTCTCCCTCAGATAGAGGCAACACCCTAAAGCAAATGACTGCAGGAAAGGCATAGTAGAAAGGATGGTCATGCTTGCAGAGGCAGCAGCTGCCCTTTCTCACAACCACATGGCAAAAAAAAAAAAAAAAAAGAGAATGAACTAGAGATAGAGAAAAAAATACCCATCAGATACCCTTGAAGATGATAGGATAGTGTTGAGGTTAGTCATGGGCTGGACAACAGGGATTTATGACTAAAAAGAGTCTCTTTATCCTGTCTTTTCTTGTTATACATCCCGTCTTCAACCATGTCCAATAGAGCTATAAAATCAGTGTTACGTTTTTTGGGTTTTAAAATGCTCCCAACTATCACATTTCATCTACTCCTAAATATTTTAACATCTTAGTTACACTTCAGATGCTCGTTCTTACTCCTCAGATCAAATACCAGCTAAGGTCACCACTACAGAGATGTGCTTGTCTGTATGGGTGTGTTAGGTGGTCTTTAAGCAAGAAGAAATAAATTCCACCCTTGGTGATGCTCTGCAGTCTTTCATTAAGCACTAAAGATAAATTTTGCTCTCTTTCTGCACTTCTGTGAACAAAAAGGTGAATATATCATGTATATGGAATGAGCAAAACCCCATCAAAATGACAGAGAATCAACGCAATGAAAATAGCAAGATTCAAAGCAGTTGAGGAGGAACAAGTGTAGTGTCAACCAGGAAGAGCAGAGGAAGAAACCAAGGTTTAACATTGATTCTGTACAAAATACTACAGTGCATTAGGCATTTAACTTGTTAACAACTAGAAGACAGTTGTTATGGCTCTTGTTGTGTGCCAGACATCCATGGGACAAACTGTTTTCATCTGGATACTACTACTGACTTCACTTATTTATACATCCTTAGATTCCTATAGCCCAGCATATATTGACAAACCTGCAAAAAATTAGTTTCTGATTAAAAATGTAATAGTAAGATGAAATGTTCAGGTATAGAGAAGATAGAAAACTCGTTAAACAGAAACTGAAGCACAGTTTTTATTATTTTTCTTTCCTCTGTTTCACAATTCAGAAGACAGAATGTCTAAACATGGCAGTTTCTGCCTTTCCAACTCCATGACAGCTATTTGCAAAACATTAATAATAGCAGACTGGTAACTTCAGATTCATGAAGAAAATTAAACCCTTCACAGAAATTAAGTTCACTTTGCTAATTGTTTCCTGCGTTGCTTTAAACAAACAAGTAGTCTGGTGAGAAATATACAGTTCTGCATGCACAGAAGTGAGTCATTATTTCACCAACAGGAATAAAATTTTCTCCACCTCCTTCATTCCATTACTTAAAATATGAAATGACTGGCCCACCTCCTAAGGGACTGTAAATAAATTTCTATTCTTTCTTCATAACCCAATAAAAAAGTATTAAGGCAGGCATGATGATGTTTTGATGATCATCTGCTCACTAGGAATTGTTTGCACTATTTAAGTAACCAGCAACAGCATTAATTCATGCTGCAGAAACCCTTCACCTTTTAGATAAATCTACTAACAAAATAATCTCAAAATGATCTTATGATATCCTGATTATGACATTATTTATGTACAGCATCAAAGGACA
This sequence comes from Argya squamiceps, assembly GCA_037834095.1. NCBI lineage: Eukaryota > Metazoa > Chordata > Aves > Passeriformes > Leiothrichidae > Argya > Argya squamiceps. The sequence goes on along the minus strand of JBBMKD010000013.1, from coordinate 5,807,765 downwards.
GAGGGGGGAATGTACTTTATGTCCCAGTTGCACTTAGAGTCCTATTGTTCAACCATCAGACACAGAGAACAGTAATTATTATTCACAGAATTGTATAAAACTAGCTTAAGGTATGATTGAGACACAAAATAAGGCTGCAGCAAGTGTTAAAACCATATTAAAATTAAAACCATAACACAATTACTTTGGTACAAACTACTGATACTCTCTGTGGTCCAGGTGCAACACCTGCTGCTTGTGTGAAAATATCTTTTTGTAACTACAATATCCCCTTCAGCTCATTCACTGTTTAACCCTTGTGTTCTGTCTTGTCATAAATCACAAAATGAGTACAAAAAAACCTTGTTCTTTCCTCTGTATTAGTGAATTATCTGGCAAAATTGGATCCTGATTCCAGCTACGACTCCCACCCATCATGAAACAAACAATACAAATGACAAAAGGATACTTACCAGGAAATACAGCTCCTTTTAGATATCCAATGACGTTAGAAATTGTCTTGTAACTTGTGACAGACTGAATGTTCAGACTGATTGTTGTTCTGCCTGTAAAAAGATGAAAAAGAGAAAATGTTACACTTATTTACCCAGCCAAGGAACATACAAGCCGGAGATATAAATTCCACATACAGTAAAAAAAAAGAATTTAAAATGAGAAGGTTAAAAAAAAAATCTGAATAGGAACCACAGATTAAAACATGAAATATGACATTATTTTCTCAGTGCCATTTTAGCAGCACGCTTCAAAGATGGAATCTCAAAAGAGATCTCTACTCCTTGAGTTAAAAGATCATAGAATTCACTCAATAAATGCTGCCAGAATACAACAGAAAAGAAAATTTAAAAGAGTAGGATTTACATAACTCTGTGATAATGAAATTGGCCTTAATCTTTATAGGTTTTTCTCACCTAATCCTTCACCTAGGTCAATCCACCAATACCATTCACAAAACTATACCTGGTTTATATTACATTTTTTTCTGGAGAAAAGCCCCTGTGTTAAATCAGATGGGAACAGTCAGACCTCCCACGGGTTTGCCAGCAGAGCCTTTGGTGATGCTCCTGTGAAGAAATGCCAACAGGAGCCAGGGCTTTCGGCTCAGCTGGCATCAGATGAGAAAATGGTGCAAATATAAAGGCAGAACGATTTCAAAAGCTGCTAAAATGTAAGAACTTGTCAGTACTGCCATGCCAGTTGAGACTGTAGCACAGAATAAAGCCAGAATAGAGCAAATATCTGAGTTTAAAGAGGTCAAAAGAAGGTGGGACACAGCAACCACCTGAGTTCCTGCAATTGGTGAAAGTGGAAACCAAACAACCAACCATGGGGAGCTGCTGACACCTTCCAAAAGTTTCATTTGCATGACAATAGACTGTGTTAACATCCAGCTCATCTGAAAGGTCACATTGTCTATGCAAGAAATGAAAATGTCTTAAACTGCTTGAACTTAAAAAGTAGCAGTCGTGTGACAAGAACCAGTGCCAGATCCCAGAGCTGCAGGGAGATTCTCCTCCACCCATGAACGCTCCACCAAAATTAAAATATTCCACAGATCATTTTGCCCTCTATGTCCTAGGCTATTATCCCACCATGGATCTATTTCTAAGTTTCTTCCCAGGCTTTGTTTCCTGACATGCACAGAATATGGGAGTGGGGAGTCTACTCATACATGTGAAACAAAACCAACACATAATTACTGTCCTTCAGGGTTCATTTGCTGGTTCAGATGGTAAATTTACTTTAAAATTTTCTTAAAATAAAATACAATATATTTTAATTCACTAGTCTTCACTGGTATTTTAAAAAAGCAAGTCAATTGCTAGTGTTTGTTGAAAAAAATGAATTAGCAATAGTTATTCTACTTTTTATTCAGTCAAAACCTCTTCTGTTATCAGCAGATGTGTCTTCTCTATGACAATTCTGGTTTTGCTTGAACAAAGCAGTGAGGAAAATGCAAGCCAAGCAGTGAATTAAAAATAAACCCTGGCACATGACTTTGCAACAATCAATCACAGCATGTTAATATTTTGATTTGTCACGTAATCAACTTTGCTCTTCTGATGTAAGTTACTGCAAGATTTATTAATGCCATGTAAATGAATCATGTTTGTTCAATAAATTAACAGATATTATTTTAGAATTTCAAAAAAAGTCATTAAAAAATAGTCCAAAGGAGTCCAAAAGGGTCTTTTAAAACAAGTGAAAACAGCTCAAGCCATCTATGTTAATTAAGCAGCTTAAATTTAATCTAAACTATGCAAGTTACTTCTTGCTGCTGTTCCTCACCTACAACCATTCTAGAGCCAACTTACTCTTCTTAAAAAAAGAGATTTTAAAGTCAAAACTGATTTCCTTTCCTTTTCCTACAACACTTTAGATGTTTGTTCCTTTAGCCCCCTTCTCAGACAAAAAGAAGATAAATCCTTTCGAGGACAACTGACTTCACTGTTTTTCCTTAATCAACATCAGCTATCCAGTCTCCAACTGACAATAAAGACACAGAAAATTAACTTCTGGCAATACCCATATTCTAAAATCAGATACTTGAGTTAATAGTCATGTAACACAGTCGTCAGCTTAAAGTGACTTGGGCTTAAAGGCTTAAAACACTTGATGAAAAGGCTGGAACTACTCTTTGGAGTATAGAGTAGAAGAAAAATTTAATCCTCTCTAAACAATTCTGACAACAAACCTCTTGTCCTAATGCTGTATTTTAAGGATCTTGACAACCTCCTCCTCCCTTCCTTTTTTTTCTCTGTATTCTCTGGAAAGCTATGAGGAGACTTTACATTAGCATTATTCAGGATACTCTGTCTTTATGCAAGCTAAAAGCTACTTCTGGAATAGAAAGCACAAACAAATTTACTGCTATTTATTTATCTATTTATTTCCTGACCTGGAATTTTTAAATGTCTCATACCAAACGACTACCTTCTCCTCTCACATTTACACAGTTATATCTAGAAATCCATGGCTATTTTCCCCCTCATTTGACTGACAATTTTAGTACTTCAGATGTGAAAAACCTTCTATTTGCAGTACTTATGTTAAAAAACCATGAATAAGTCTTGTTGTTTTTGGTTTTTTTTTTTTTTTTTTGCTTTTAATTTTGTCCCAGGCTCATGTATAAAGGAGTATAAGCTTGCGCCTCATTTTCAAACATGTTGGTTAAATTCTTGAATCCTGATCACACTAAACACCTATCACCAGACAGTTTTCTGAGCATTTGAGTACTGGATTTTAAAAAGCATCTTTAGGGACTCAGGTTTGAAAACTGGACTCATTTGACAACATTTTTGCTAATCATTGACAAAAATTTCTCTACATGCACACTTAACTCAGTGTAGAAAAATCAAGTATTAACTGAATTCAAGGATTTCAATAGAATAACTCCTGGATCATAAACCTCAAAGTTATTTCAGAAGGCTGCTGAAATAAAGTACATTAAATAACTTTAAGTAATGCAGTACTGTAGTTTTTGAGATAGTTTCTGTTGAAATCAACACCTGAATAAATATGAATCTGTCTGAAATCACAACCAAAGAGATTTCAATCATCATCAAACATCCATGCTCATGTGACTTAGGGGACACTAATTGAGCTGAAGTAATCAGCATAAAACTGCACTTGACAATTTAATTCATCATGTCAGTTTGAGGGGAAAACTTTATTTGCTACATATTTTATCACTTTTCAAGTTCAAACAGAACTTCAAGTGAAGAAATATAATCATCACACACATTTATGTAACATCAGGACTTACAAAAAACACTACATGCAGCACGGTATACATGGAAAAGTGAATAAATATAAAATAATATATACTTAATAACATATATAATCTCAGAAAAATATTGTGTGATACTGTAAAATTGCATATGCAAAAATCAATGCTGAATCTATGCAATGTACAGTATTGTTGAGGTATAAAACTATTTGTACAGGAATATGTCAGAGCTCTTAGACAGATGTACCTGCAATGAAAAACCTCCACTTTTTTGTGTATAAACAATACCCCATCTAAATCTGATATCCCTAATTTTTTTACCTAATAGATTTCTATTTGATTAATCAACTATGTTGCCTACTGACAACATATTCTCCTTTTTGAACAAATATTCATAGATCTTGATTCTCTAAGCCTAATCTTAGCATGAAGAGCTTAATGAACAAACTCCTTGGTATTTGATCATCTTTTCTGAACTACAATGAGGAATCCAGAAATAAAACCCTTCAGATGAAGAGTTTTTGAAATAAGAAATGCCTAGACTAAAGTCCTTTAAGGAGGCTCTAAACTAGGATGGCCTAATGTGATACAGAATAAATGTGTCACAGCCAACATCAAAGAGAGCTGAAAATGTTTCAGATGGTACAGTTGAATTTCATAACCTCACACCACTTTCATTCTTTACCTGCTTTAGAGCGATCAAAAGCAAAGCATCACACAGGAAAACACTGGCACAGAACAGAATTCTGAAAATATAACTTGATCATTTACAATCCTGGTAGAAAAAACTCTCGAGGCTTCAGGTGGGAGTAGAGGGAAGATATATTAAAAACGCTTCACACTGTTCATGCCTAATTCTTCGCATGAACTTTTGTTTAAAAAAGGAACAGAAGTTAAAGTGATCAAGAAAAGAAAATCTGAGAGTATTGGTATAAATGTCTGTAAGTTTTCATATACAGGATGTCTGAATTAGATCCGAGTTCCCTATTTAACTTGTTCTTCTTTCAAATGCCAGTAAGAGACATCTGCAGAACTTTGTTATATTTCTACTGTTCTGTACAATGACTCCAGATTTGGTAGATACAGTAACATGCACTGCCACACAACCTGCTGGCATCTTTCTCTATTTGCTTCCTTGGATTCATGTACAGCATAGTCCCAACACCCAGAAATTATGGTATTATTTGCATATTGATATCACAGTGTGAGATGGCACAGCCAGAGTTTATTAAATATGGTAGTCTTTATTTTCTCTGACAGGTAGCAAACTATGAAGGAGAAACACATATAATATTATCACAAGGCTGTAGTTTAACAGGAGGAAATATATATCCTTTATCACTCCTTGCCCTTCCTCTGACTGAAGAGAAGACAGGCTTGATTTGCACTAGTGCAGCACTTGGCAGAGAACTTTATTTATCTTGGATGAGAATCGTATAATACGGAAAGTAACAGACTCTTCCAATTACTCCTTTCGTATAATTAATGATTCAAATTTCACATGATCAGAGTCGACTATAAAGTCAGTATAATGAACATCTGACACGTGGAACTACATAAAATAGATGTTCAAAGTCTTATAAAGATTCATTGTGTTGTGCTACAAACCTCTGCAGCACCAGTCAGGTCTGGTTATCAGTTCCACTCACCCATTTTGTCACAGGAGGTAGATTTGTTTGCAGTCTACAACAGAGCTCTGCACTGCAGTCACTGTGATGATTCACTATTGATCAGTGACTGTATTTTGTAGACTAAAAAAAGGTTACAAAAGACCAAAAAGATTCTACCTAGAAAAGCATTTTGATCTGAGTAATTTTAGTGTCTGCAGCAGAATGCTGGGAGTCTTTGTATACCTGGCTCTATTATTCACACAGCGTTTGATATCATTCAAACTACTTAAACTATTCATGCTTTGGCTTTATAATTTCAGAAGTTGGAGTATAAAAAAATTACACCTATTGCACAGGAAAAGGCATTAGGAGGTGGTAAGAAATGGGATGTTTAAGTGGGATCACTCACATTACACTTCCTACCAATTGAGCTTGTATTGCTCAGCCATACCAGGTCACACCAACTGACCATCTAGTCCTTACCTCCAAGAGTGACCAGCAACAGAAATGTGGAGAAGAATGCAACAACAGGATGCTGCCCCAGACACCGGGAGACTGATCACTACTGAAATCCTGGATCTTTCTCATTCTCTCTTCTCAGACATTAATCAGGTTAAGTATGAGAACTGACACTTCAAACCAAAGGGAAAAATGACACACGTAACACTAACGTGTTCAAACACCAGGCTTCCAGGATTTCCATTCAAACCAAAGTATATGGTCATTAGTGTCGAAAACCTCTTTGTAAAGCAATTGCCACTAGATAGATTTACGTTAAATACTCAAGACTTTAATTGAAAAGGAGTAATTTGTACGCTACTGCAATCTCCCAAATAGCAGGAAAGTTAACAACAACAAAGGCAGTTCACTGTACACAGCAGGACCTTCTTCCTTTATATTTATAGGAGTGCTTTAGTTTTACAACCACCTTCACAATGTTCTAGAAAATATCCTGGTAAGCTTTTGTAAAAAATAAAGGAAGCTTCAGAAGTTTACAGTCTCTCTATAGAAGTTCACGCTGAAATTAGGAGTTCACTCTTCTAATTGCCTGTCTTTGGGAAAAAGTTCATGAGAGCACAGAATTTCAGATTAATGAGAATTAACAATAATGCACCATAGTAAACAAAAAGCAAATCTAATTACTGACTTTATCTAACACGATATTAACAGCTGAATTAAATTCCCACTATTTGCTTTGTAGGTCCTCAGCACTAGATCTGTGGGGGATGTTTGCCTCCATCCTCCCACTCCCCTCTGTCACATTTTGTCTCTTGAAAACTGCAAGGCTAAGGGAAAAAAAGCAGCAATGTGAGAAAACTATATATAAATGTTTAATCATTGCTGATGAATCTGCTGTTCAGCTTTTTGAAACATAATGATGAGAGAATGATGATCATTTTATCCTAACAAATTTTAAGCCAACCAATCATCTGAATTGCTCATTCACCTCTTTTGACAGATAAGTGATGAGTCCTACGTCAGAAGTGAAATCTCTCCCTTAAGCTTCTCCAAATCAACAGGAAGACTGAAAATTCAGCCTTCACCCTTCTCAAATGCATTGCTGTCCTCAGCATTATCTCTTTAGCTATTACTGGTCTTAAATAGTTATACACCATTTCTTATCATAAGACCAGTCTTTTATCTCTTCCATTAGGGCTGCTACTGAACAACAGCACACACAATGTGCTCCAGAACATCAACAGCTGCACTATTACTTCAAGGAAAAATATATCATAACACATTGCAGAACTATACAAGGCTTCTTATAGTCCCTATTTTCTCAACAAAATAGGACTTTAGAAAAATCCCCCACTGTGATTCAGAAGCTTCACATGAAATCAGACACAAGCTGTTGTGTTCACCCAGAGTAAACCAGACATGGACTGGCTCTCACTAGACTGCTGGCTTGGCATATTCCTTCTTTCCAGAAATTCTCCTCTCACAGAATTCCTGTCTTCTCAGGGAAATAAAACAGATATGCCACACCTGTCACAGGAAAAGGAGAATAAGCTGCCCTTTAGGGTGATTCTGCCCTGCAGCCTCCAGACAACTGTTTTTGAGAAACAGACATTGTGCAGCCTTTTATCTTTCTAAAATGAGTGTCATTTTCCAGCCCAAATCAGGCTTTGCTCCAGGCACCTCAGCTGTTGAAAATTCCTTCAATACTAACAAGCTCCATGCAGTCTACCTGGAATGGTTTAAGCACTTGTTCCTCCCAAAATGGCCTTTTCCTCTTTTCTATTGGTTGTGGGGACAATCATTTTTAAAATTAAAAGTTCATTTTTAAAATATCTATTCAGCCATGCATGGAGAACAATTGTCCTGCCTAACCACAACAGCTTAAGCCATAAAGCATGAGGTCTTCTGCCTTCCTTTTTAGTATGTATAACTACAAATGCTAACACAAGTCATAAAATTACTCAACCTTTTTTATGACTTGTTGTATTGTACTCCTTTTCCACAGTAACTTTCCAAAAGCAATAAACAAGGGATACAGCACATGAAAGTACATTGGTTGCCCTTAAAATTTGTTTTTACTGTTATCATCACTGTGTGTAGCACAGGATACAGTGCCTAAATTAATTTGCCTCCTCCTTTCCAAGATCACAGTTTCAAATCAATTCATTTAAATGGGCATTATAATGAAATGCACCTTTTTTTCTGGTGAAAGATGGACAGGTACAAAACTAAACTGAAGACTGTTTACTCAAAAATTATTGTTTAAACATGCACCTCATCTAGAAGGTTCTCTGGGAGATGTTCCCTTGCTGAAACACTGTGCAGTGTCTTTGCTGGAAGACTGCAGTCTTACTTTTTTTCCCTTCCTCTATCAGCAATAAGTTTTTTCAAGCAATCATCTGTGTGACTTTGCTAATGGCATTATTTCTAGGGAGATGCTATGAACGCATTCATCTGGCTCTACTCAAGGTATTTTGTTCTTATCATGATGTCTGTTTTCCTGGTGAAACGCAGAGAAAAAGCTGCCTGAAGCGTCAGGTAACAATTTTATTCTATAGAATATACAATTAAAGGAACACAGAGACACGTTTAGAATTTAAGTGTTATTATTCCAGAAGCAGAAAAAAAACCCCCACAGAATAACATAGTTTTACTGATGCCTTAATGTTAAAATTTTAAAATTAGGAGTACAACAAGGCCTAACAAACCATACTGCAGCACTAACAAATCCTCCCTCGTGATGGTATCTACACAGAGAAGGTTCTAAGTCAATATTAAGAATTAGTGCTCAAAGCCTTCTATTATTTTATTCTTTTTTTTAAAGCACAACTTCCACCTATCAGATTTTAGGAGCATAATTTTTAGACTTGTTCATAGCCTCTTCTAAAAAAGCATCTAAGCAAAAAATACCCATAATCAGCTAAACCTCCTGGTTGCACAGCTGTAGAAAGGGGATTTGGAGTCTGTGAGGAACATTCCATAGGCGAAGTGTGTTTGAAGAGCATTACCTGCAGCTGGCACTTGGAGGGGTGTACACCTGTCCTTTTGAGCAGTGTCCTCAGGCAGGGAAACAAGTTTTCTGGCAAGCACTGCAGAAATTGGTTGGACCAACAGGGTTGTGAGGTTTGGTCGATTTTGCCTGTGGCTTCCATCTTAAACAACAGAAAGGGAAGAGCAGTTTAGTAAATGAAAATTAGATTTCTCTCCTTCATAAACCAAACACAAATATGCAAATCTCCACCACACAGCTTAAAACAACTGATTTAGATAAGCAGCTGTTGTTTTGGGCTTACAATACTGAAAAAAACCCAAACTTATTCAAGAACAAGTACTACAAAATTATATATATGTATTATTGTATCTGGGCAATAGTTCCAAGTTTCCAAAAGAAAGAAACTGTTAAAAGAGTCCAAGCAGATATTAGACTGTAAACTAAACAAAACAAATTTACTTGGTGTGTAATTAAAGCAGTCATTGAAAAATAGAAGTACTGATCAGCAATAACCTTCAAAATCAAGTGAAAACTGAAGAGCTGAAGGTGGCCTGGAATAAGAAGGTACTAAACAGACACATTGAGTGGAGAAAGGTATGGATCAGAAAGCATTAGAATATTTCATTTAAAGCTGAAACATCTTAAGCAGACATAGTGCAAACCTCTCAATATCAGCAGTTTCATGCAAATATTAAAATCTCCCTTTAATTGAAAAAATGTGAGTTTCCACACACATGCCTGTCTAACATTTGATCATGGAAAGGTTTCTGATGAGATAATGAGATATTTTGGGAGACCAACTGACAGAACTGGGGAAGGGGGGAAAAACAGCCTACTTAGCACACAGAAATGCTCTGAAACATTTCAGAAAAAACCCTGTTTCTCTCAGCTACTTCAGCTGGCCTAATTTGGGGATCATCTCCTCCCATGGAAAGCAGGAACACTCCTGGCAGACGAAAATCCCACCATGGAAAAGGAGGGGAGGTTGATAGCCTGGGGCAGGACACAGCTCCAACACAACCTGCAACATCCTCAAAGCCTGACAATGCACCTGCCCCTGCTGAATCCTGTCCAAACCCTCCACCAGAGATTCAGAACACCAGGCCTCTCCCCGAGACCTCTGTGAAACAAACACCATATTTCCTGTCAACATCGAATTCTTTACTACCCAAAAGCATCCTTTAAATTCTGTGTGACTGCAGGCACAAAGGGAGGAACCTATCAGCAATCAGCAGCATGTTTCAAATAAATTTCTATAAAACCACTACCAGGACTGTTGTTACAGAACCACAGTATAAAGAAAAAAAAAATATAGACACATCCTCAATTTTTTTTTTTTTTTTTTTTTGGTTCTAGAAACTCTCTTCTAGTATACCTTTATATAAAGGTATACCTAGTATACCTTTAATCCTAATGTAAAAACTGACCAAAGCTGTATCATTTCATTATGGAAAAAACAAAGACTTTGTCCACCTTTAATACCCAGTGGCAAGGTGATCAGTGTTCAGTTTGAAAGAATCAGAAAAATTCTTAGGTGAAAAGGTAAAGCTGGTTCAAAAAATATATATTTTTTTAAAAAAAGCTTCATCTCATCATAGTTGGTCTGGGTTCAAAATCTCTTAAAATTGTCACTTCAGTAAACTGACAGCAAAATCAGTTTGGTCAAGCACTGAGAGTTTGTTTCTGCAATCAAAAAGAATCCTAAAAAGTCCATCAGAGAGGTGCAATTGAGACATTATTTTCTGCCCAGTGTTTGTCAATCTGCAGACTGTATTACAGGGGCAATGAAGCTCAAAACATTTCAGATGAAAAAATCTCTCTCCAGTTGCTCCCAACTTGAGCTTCATACCTGAATAACCTGTGAAAGATACACTCTCAAGAACAACTTACAGGAGAAACCTCTCCATATTTAAAAATGAATCATCTCACAATAGAAGATAGAGCTTGAAGTATGGGAGAAAAAGGGAAAAAAATAGATAGGCAGATTTAAGTTATCTGGGTAGATTTATCTGGAAGAAAAACTTTCTAATAGAAGGATTTCATAAAGACTTGCCTAGGCACGAGATACAATCTCTTAAACTGAAATCTTTGTAGAGAAAAGTGTAAGCAAGCATCTGTCAGGAATGATGCAGATATGGCTGATGCCCTCCCTGAGGGAAGGTGCTACATTAGATGATCACTTGACATCTTTTCCAAACTGAATGTCTATAAAATTCTCCAGTAACTAAAGCTGATGAACTATTAACAGAGAAAAAACCCCACTATTTGAATTAATATTAAAACATGCTTTTAAAAAAAAAAAAAGGCAAGAGTTCCTTTAACTCTGCCAGGTATTTATTAATTGCCTCTTGTTAAGGAGGCTGAGGAAAGTCACATGCACCATGAGCAGATTTCAAAAGTGAACCATTCAAGACCAATCTCCCCAGTGCACATTTAAAAACCTGGAGATTTCCAGGGCTGCCAGTTAAAGCCTCATCATTCAGGTTTTAAATACTCATGGGCCTGGTGCTGCAGTGACAGTGAAACTGTGCAGTGTAACTTCATAAAGAAACAAAGACACTGAAAGAACTTGGGGATTCTTGCTGGCAAATTTCTCTGCTGGATGCCAAACCCTTTGGAGCACAGAGCCCTTTCAGGATCTGTGGGAACAAAAAATGCTTCAAGGATAATTTAAATTTGACGTTTTGCTTGTAATGAAATTTAGTTTTACAGCATGAAACTCGTCCAAGAAGCAGAATTCCTTCTCTGCAGGTCTAACAATGTAACTCTGCCAGGCCTAGAACCACTGTTAATTTCAGATGTCCCCAGAGAGCTTACAGTAAAGCGAGGAGGAAAATACGGTAATCAATTATTAAGTTAATTTTAGGAGTACAAAAAGAGGCAGACTTTAGAAAGTTTCTGCACAGAAAACAAGGCCTGAATTTCTGCTTCTGCAGTGACTGTGTTTTATGTTTTCTTTTTCAATGTAAGCACAAACCTTAAGCACCAGTTTCCATAGTGCTCAGACTGGGACACGCTCCTGCAACCCAGCATTTCACAGTGCTCCATCACTGCACTTACTGGGACTGACAACATGCTCTGAGATTTCTGAATTTCATAGTAATACCTGTGCACCATACCTCACTCAGTTCTGAGAAAAAGTACAATTTTATCATCATTCAGGGATTTTTTTTGAAGACTGAAAAATCAGTGTTAGTCAAAATGTCGTACTACTCCAGCCAAAAATATTGCATCACCCACAGCTTCCTCAGTATTATGAAAATAGTCTTCTATTTGCATTTCTCTGAGAAGTTTTGTGTTATATGAATCAACTTTCTGTTCACGTTTCTTTAAATTCCAGGTTTAAAGGAAGATTGAACAGAACATTTTATTTCATCATTAGGTGTTTATTCAAGGCACCTTCTGCCAGGATCAGATAGAACAAAAAAGTAAACAACTAAAACTGCCCAAAAACTTTACTGACAGAATTCATCAAAATAATTCCTTCCATCACCTAAAACGCTTTTTTAATGATGTTTCCCCAAAAATACAGACAAAAAGAAAGTAGCCTGACTGAACACCGAGCCATTATTGTACGTACCCAGGTCTTTGACTTTCTGCTGCATTAATAATACAGCAGTATTAGTTTTGAAATATCTGAAGTGAATGGCTCATTAATTTTTCACCTTAAGCTTAATAGAAATTTGACAAACAGTTTTATGCTGAAAATAGACACTCCAAGCAGGACTTCACAGCACGTGATGGGAATAAATTAGAGCATAAAAGACAGGATAGCGTGTGTTTGGTCAAATCAGATGGTTCTGTCACTCCATTGCCTGAAGTGCACAGTCAGTGCAATGCATTCCTGTGGAAAAGGCATTCTCACATTTATTCATTCCCAGTGCACATTCTGCACTGTCCTTTGTCAGCACTTGATCCTGTATTAAGCATGACAAACCCAAAGATGTTTAAAGTGACATGTCACAGACATTTCTGTTACTTGTGCTTTGAACTTGTACACAGCTTCCTCCCACCTTTGCTGGTACCATTAGCAGCTGTTAGCTCCCACTGGCTGATCTGTTTATATTTCTCAGAAAAATCAGGTTATCTGTGGTTTTTCTGGCTTTAATCTCACCAAAGACAGAAGCTGAAAGGAGCTGTGCAGCAACAGGAAGGCTCTGGGTACTGAACTCACACCACGACTGCTAATCACCATAATTTTGCTATCCAGCAGCTACTTGATTAAATCTTCAGCTACAGCAGCTTACATTACTGTCCCCATGACCATTTTTTGACTTTTTTAACTCAAAAAAGCAGCTTTCAATTAAGCCTCCACATCCCACTTAACCTCTGCTAGAAAATGCACCTACCTGCTACACCTCACAAAATCACTGACATATCTTTTGCCTTCCTAAATTTTCTCTTTGAACAAAGACATTCATTTTAGCTGTTATTTCTTGCTGAAAGTGGATACAGCCAGAATATTGACCCAGAAAAACTGGTGCTGCTCTGCAAGCAGTTATGAACAGGAAATTCTGGTAAAGCACTTCCCAACTGCTCACCAAAGTCACATAAAGGTTTTTCTGCATATTAACTCAGAGACCTCTTCCTCTAACAAAAACAGTGCTCAACACTCCAAGACGTTTAAAATGGAAGTAAGAATGGATTTTATTAATGGCAAGGAGAAGACCATAACTTCAGACTGTCAAATATCAGCAAGGAAAAGCAAAAAAAAAATAACTGGCACAGAAAAAAGTTACCCAGGAGCAGCAGAACCCAGAGCAGGTGCCTGCAGAGCAGAATTGGTAACAAGCAGTTTCCTGCTATGTCTTTATTCAGTTCTCTATGAATTATCCACTAGAATTGCAGTGTGGAACATATGCCAGTTTCGAAGTGCTTTGCTTCACTAGCCACTGGTAGAAATACGGAGGAAGAGAAAAAACATTTGCTTCTCTTTTGTAAAAAAAAAAAAAAAAAAACAAAAAAACCCAGTTTGACCTTCTGCAACCAGGGATTTTAACAACACAAGAAAGGCCTTTCAAAGCAGCTTTCCAGGCAATGGAGCATGAGATGATGAATCACAACAGCACTGTGTGGCAGCTTGCATTTCAGGATGCATGGCCACAAATGGACAGGGGATGCTCAGAACTATGCAGTGATTGGGGATATGGGTGAGGCTGTGCCTGTCAAAGGTTTATGCACATTTACAGAAAATACAGAGCTGAAAGGTAGTGAGCATCATCTAGAAGAGAAACAAGCCACTGAGAGTTCTCAGAAAGGAGCTAAAAAACGTTTTTCAATTTTGCATTAGCATTGCTGATAGTTAAAAAGAATTCTTTAAAAACACTTAAAAAAAATTTCACATTCTCATGACTTCAGGATTTTACAAAAAGTTTAAATGAAAACTGAAGATACCATACCATACCATACTGTGATAAACTCCCCTCCCCCCCAAAAAAAAACCCCAAAAATAAACATCCACTGATACATAGAGAAAACCAGAACCCTACAGAAACAGTGGTTTGCTTTACATATATTCACTGTATTCTGTTTACATAACATTTTGCCAATGGAGTGGATGCAAATTTGTGCTATGTATTACTCAACACTGTCTCTTTAAACAGATTTCTGTCATCCTTAAAAACAAATCTAAATATTCCACAGTTAATACAGAAAAAACCCAAACCCTCCAGAATTTGCTGTCATCTTTTTCGCTTCCTCACAAGGAAAGGTGCTTAACCACCATGAAAGACAAAAAAAACATCACTCCCCTCTCTCTCACTGCAAATCACTCTCATCTTAATGCCTACTTAATGTACTTTAAAAACACTGTCACTCTTGTTTCTTTTTAAGATACATAGAATAAAAAGCAGCGCATGTATTGTGTAAAAGCAAAACTGCTTTGACACACTGATGCAAAACCATCTCATTAATTTCCCTGCTCCTTTCTGAGAATATTTAATAAAGTGGCAAGAATAAAAAGAAAACCAAACAACTTTTCAAAATACTCCCACCATTTTGAATCCCTCTTTCCACTCCTTGTAGTGACTGATAATTAAAATGACATAGAAGTGGCCAAAATAGAGCAACATTATGTAACATTTCCACACCAACTGACGTGAAGTAAATTTTTTCTTTTAAGTATCTTACAATTGTGTAACCACTAAGTCGTAAAAAAGAAAGAGCATTTTTTCTACATATTACAAATAGCTAAAACATATTTTTATGTTCTATTAACAATGGAATGTAACAGGGGAGAAAGGACAAGACAATTCTCAGGTTTTCCTCTGTGAGCAAATGCCTGTCTCACTATTGAACTGAAAGAAACTCTCCACCAACAGACAACAGGGTTGGCCATGTGACAAAAAAAAAAACCAACACTGCCCAATATTTTAACAGTGGTGGTGGATATTTAAAAGGGTTGACAGAAGTCTTATGGGTTACAAGAAAAAAAACCAAAAAACAACTCTCTTGATGCTTTAATCATAAGCTTATTTTAAAAATCCAAGAATGATAAATTTAGGTTTCTGCACAACTTTTTGTTTTCTATCCATAGTGAATTCAAACCAGCATATTCAATACTTTAGTATTTAATTTTGGATTCCATTTGAGGTATTCTTAATAGCAGAACATCTGCTTAGCACCTTTTACTGTCAATACATTCAAGATCATAGGTACAACCCACTGTAAGGGGGGGGTGTGGAAATAATTAATGGTGAAAAGATTGGAAACACTCAGAACGATCAGCCACATAAAAAGCTGACCACAAACTGCTGCAACCACTTCATCCAAACCCTAATCTGGATAATAATTTGATATCTTTTACTTTGCCAAAATATGCACAGGCATTAATCCAGTGGAGTTCAGCAGAACTCCTTGAAGCAATTGCTCTGTTCAGAAAAACCGCACAATCCAAATTATTCAGTACCAAACACACATTTGGACTTTCTTTTTTTTAATCTTTATCTTGGGGAAAACTACTTTAGGAATCCTATAGTATAATAATAATCCTATTAGCTGCAAGCCTATGTGTGTGAAATGTACCTGTTTGCTGCTCCCAGAAAATATATTTCCCAGACTCTCAGCTATAGGATGTTCTTGAACTGAAATCTGGAGGGAAGCTCGTGTGTGTGTGTCTGTGCAGGAGGGAACACAAATCAAACTGATGAACTAAGCTTGGCAGAGGTGGATTTTAAAACTGATATATTACAGAACATTTTCAATTCAAGTGCCAAGCACATTATGGAATTTGTTATCAGTTCCACTGGGAAAAAAAAATTCTCTCCCTCCTGATCCAGGCAGCCAAGCAGGACTATCCTGCAACAAAGCGGGATCACGGAGTCACGACAGCAAAGAGGGCACACAGCACCTCCTGCATGAATTATGTTCTCCATTAATTACTTCAAGAAATAAGGAACTTCTGGCACATTAACAGGCTGGTCTTGGAGCTTGCTCCCTCATGAACTAAACCTTGGTGATGGCCATCACAGACAGAACAAACAACAAATATGGAAATGAGACACTTATAAAAATTTCCCTTCCTCCAGTGATGATGGAGACTAAATATAGTAAAATAAGGGTCTTGCTTTATGCAAAATAGGTTTGTAGCTGCCAGAACACACATCAGGTAACATATACCATCCTTGTTCTGGTTATGAACAAGCACACATTCCTGTTCACTTACAATAATGAGATTTATTGTTATTAAAAATAATAAAAGCCCTATAACGCTCTGCAAGGAGTGGAATGGAGATAGGAAATCTGTAAGAAAACACCCAAAGTGACAGCTTTAGGATGACAATTATTTTGTTTATAGCATGTAGTGAACATTGCAATGACTCACAATCACATGCTGTCTGTACACATTTGAGAGGATGACATGAAATAAAATTGCATATGTTATCAGTGGCACAGGATGCATTTTTTAAAGTAATAAAAACCTCTGATGCAATCTTCCAGCTTTGCTTGAAACCACTGAAAGCCACATTTTGGCTTTACCAGAGTTAATTGTGCCAGCACTGTTGTTTCAGGAGCCATATGATGAACCAGATCAGCCCACTATAAAAATCAGTGCTCTTAAATAAATGAGCAGAGTAAAAGGTTAGCTGGGATGAGGATATGGAAGGCACGGCAGGAATTCCTCCAACCCAACACAAAGCCTTCAATTCCCAAGTCACAACTCCAGGGGATACCTGAGTTCTCCAGGACCCAAAGTCATTCAGTGACACCTAGATATGCACATCAATTTTAAGTCTTCTAATAGATTTTTAAAAATAACTGAAAAATCTTTATGCAATCATTTTTCTTGAGTTTTTCTTAAAGAATTATAGCATACTTCATGAAAACCATTTAAAAAAAAGAAAGACTCTAATATTCTAGCTGAAAATGATAAATAATTAATACACATCTGCTGTTTTAGCAGTTTAAGGAAGCTGCAGTGTTAATTTCACTTGCATGATATTAATGTCAAAAGATTTGTAAAAGAAGATAAATCTACTAATAATGCATGTCTAGCAATGCAAAGTATGTTAATATCATTTAGCTTTGTTTTGGTGGAGCAAGCAATTGGAACTGCAGTGATGCTAATTTTCACATTAAATTCTGACTATATGTATCAAAGGCATACAAGAAATAATAAAAGAAAATACTCTCCATCTGCTTTTATCTTGTTCTAAAGGGCTTTCACCCAATCAAAAGAAATATAGAGAAGAATCAGTGGTTTTAAAAAGCCAGATTGCAGTGGGAGTGTTCCAAGTCCTCAGTTCATCTTTATTAATCTTTTGCAGTCAAGATCAGATAAAGTAGATATATGTGGTCATGTACCAGTAATAATTTGATTAAAATTACTGAAGAAAAAGAAATGTCCTGGTAAATCAATCTCAGATGACAGTTTTCTGAAATGAAGACAGAGGTGTTCTCAAGACCCCTATTAATTCTGTTGATAGCATAGAGAGGAGAAAGAGCTTTGCTCCTAAAATTCTGAATCCATGGAAATCCTTGTAACACATATTGGTTTATTTCTTGGATTACAGAACAGAGACAAACAAACCATAATCTATTTGCAGTGCTCCTCAGAGATATGAACACTGGTATTTAATTTACTTAATAACTTGCTCATGTATTTGCAATGTTTTACTGTGTTCATGCTGACTCGTGCTGGATTCAGCTTCAGAAGGAGATTACAAACACCCGGGAGAACGGGATTTTGTTTTGTGCTCAACACCACATTTCCTGTGAATATTCATTCCAAACTCCAAATGGAGTCCTTGGCCCTAAATGATTTCTGAACCATTTCTTGTAAGGAGCTTTGCATCCTCAAACGAGCCTGTGTAACCTGAGATGAGCATGAAAAATTAATCATTTTGTTCAAATAACAGAGCTGAGGAGCTGGTTAATGTTTAGGTTAAACTCACTAAAATTCAAGGACAATTTGAGTCAGGAAGATCAGAAGCAAAGAATATTTCTAAGAAAACAGAAAATAAGGCAACACTTGAAAAAAAAAATTCCTTGTTGAAGAAGGGCAGAGCAGCATCATCATTTCAGAATCTTGCATTTTGGGCCATGTTTTAAATTACAAGTCAGTGATAAACATATATTCCCACACATATTTTTAAAATATGCTATTTAGGATTATTTTTCAAATTAAATAAGAACAGCATTTCCACAAACAGTGGAGATTATTGCAAATTATAGCTAGAAAAATTCAGCAGAAGATACGCATATTGTAATTTGAATTGTTACTTAAAACTTTAAAAAGTGTCACCAAGGGGTTTTTTTTTTTCTGGGGGGAAATAAATATTTTTTGTTAGGTTATATTCATATACAAAATAACGCAGGAGGAACCTGTTAGTGGTGTTTGGGATCTCAGGTTTTTAAACAGAGGATGACCTGCAAAAGACCAAATACTGTAACAGAATAAAAAACTGGGAAAGACAAAGAGGAAAATATAGTGCTATAACAGTGAAAAATTAACATGGGAAACAATAGGAACTTTATGGACCAAAACCAAAATATTTAAAAATAGGCACCATGTTCTAAATTTTTCTGCTTCTACATGTGTTATTTTGCAGAAATATCACATTTCAGAAGCAAAATATTAGCAGGGAAGTTCCACAGACTCTTCCCATTCTCTAGGCAGGCCCTGAGCGTTGTTTATAATGAACACAAACGTGTTACCCTGACTCATCTGAAGACCCTTCCCCTTTTAAGAGAAATAAAAAGGCCAGACTCTCTACAGCTCCCTCAAACAACATTCCCCTCCTAGCTCAGGTCTTGCCACAGGATTCGAAGGACACTGATCCACCCTTTGTTCCTGCCCACAATGTTAAATGTGCAGAGCTCACTCAGGTCACAGCCAAAGCAGGAAATCCATTCCCGGGTTTTTTCCTATTTCTACAAAGAGCATAGGTCAGAAGAATCCCAAAAGAGCAGTGGGGAAGAAATCAATGGTTTCATTTTGACCGTTACCCTGAAGTTTAATGAAATTTAAATGATACCCAGAACAACATAAAATTGACAAGGACAGAAATGCCTATGCAAATCTTGCTCTTTGTAACAACTGCACCTTAGCTAAACCACTGCACACAATTCTCTCATTTTCTTTGTTGTTATAAAAGGCATCACTACTAAAATACAGTAAGTACTAAGAGCTTGCAGCAAGTAAATTGTTTTCACAAGCTGAAACTGCAGAGGATCTGGCTCTTCCTCAAAAACATGCAGGTCCATGGAAGTTACATAAATCAAAGTATGTGCAAAAACCCTGCCAAGAAGAAGACCTGCTTATTCTAAAGGTTAGAATAACATTCTTGTTAGCACAACATTCCTAGTTTCATTTATTCATCAAAGTTACAGATATTTGCAGTGGTGGTATCTTGACAACTTCATAAATGTGGACAGTTTTAATAAACATCCCCTCTTTCAACAGCTTACTATTAAAATTTATTCTCCTCTGACAACTCCAAGGACTACATCTGTCTCTGAAGAACGGGACCTCAAGGTTTCAAAGATCCACAGCATCCACATCCATCAAGAAGACTTGACATGTCTGAAGTCTGATGCACAGAATTAGACCTGAATTGTCAAAGTATTTGGGACTCATAATTTCTGAGTGTGTCTGTCTGGATATTATGGTAAAATCATCTCACACAGGCTTCTGGTTCAATAGTTAGCTGGACATCAGGAGGAATTTCTTCACTGAAAGGGTGGCCAGACCCTGGAAGGGGCTGCCCATGGGGGTGGCGGGGTCACCACCCCTGGAGGTGTCCAGGAACTGACTGGACGTGGCATTCAGGGCCCTGGTTTAGCTGACAAAGTGGTGAATGGTCAAAGGTTGGACTCCACAATCCTGGAGGTCTCTTCAAGCCTCCCTGGCCCTGTGACTCTGTGAATTAAGACAGAGTGATGACACAGACTCCACACAGACTATTATGGCCTGCAGGCACACGGATGTGCTCACACACACACACCAACCCCGTGTCACAGGAGCCACAGAACCCTCAGCTGCCAGGGATGTGTTTATGGCCAGCACAGCCTGGGCACATCAATCTCACCTGTCAGCAGAGTTCTGAGGTGCTGCTGCATCCACACAAACCTCACCAAGGTTTTTTTGCAATGAGAAAGGCACAGCATCACCCTCCTACATCACTTAATCATTACTGGAAACTTCATCCAGCACTTGTGTCAAAACATGTTTGAGAATCTAGCCCTCGGTGTTGTCTGTGTTCTATTTACTGTCACAATTCAGTTCCATGGGTCTTTTTGCCTGAAGTTACTCAAAAACACAAAAAGCAGGTGAGCCACCACCTACAGCTCTACTGTAAGGTAGTAGATGCTCACAACTCCATCATCTTGATAGCTAAAAGCCCCAAGAAATATACAGAAATATGGTTCACTGAAAGAAACACAAAGAAAAAGAACACATGGTCTGTTGCAACAACATGAGTTAAAGAAGTTATTTTCATAAAAGGAATGTGTCACAAGTAATAATCACTTCCATTTCATTTCGTCTCCTTCTCAGTACTGGTAGAAATAAATAGATGCCACATTTGTAAATTCAATTGGCACTGTTTTGCTGAAGTGACAGATGATTCATGTTGTGATTACCTCTACACCATGTAGCACCATTCTTTATTGTCACAGGTACTGTATTTCATGCAAGACTGCAAACTAGTGTTTGCAGCTTTATAATAAACTATTTCCTGTCAATAGTGCTGTAAGAAAGTTGCAATTTGCCCTCAAGTATCTGTTTTCTGCTCAGAAACAAATATTTAAAGCCACTCAAAGATCAAACATGATTTTCCCATGCAGTCAACACTTCATTCTCAAACCTGGAGCACAAGGGCACTTCAGCCAGGGAGACAGAAGTGGCTTTGCAGTTGAGCTGTCCATCACTGCTCATTATAAGGCAAAAATTCAAGTACCCCTTTACACAATATCAGGCTACCAATTTCACTACCTGCAGTTTAACTGCAGTAAACAAGTCTAATATTTAAGTAATAACAGACCAGAGGGCAAAAATACTATTTCAGGCTGTAAGTAGAGTTGATATTGTCTACTGTGCTTTTACTTAATTTGTGGCTTTTGCACAAAGAGCAATAGAGTAATTACATGGAAAAGGTATTGAATGCTGTGAAACAAGCAAAAATTTACTACATGAAAAAGCATGAGCTATTGCTTTGCTACAACTCTATCATAATTAAAATTAAATTTTCAATTTCAGTTTAATCTGGTTAAGCAATTCAGAGTCCTGATTGTCTCTAAAAATGAACTGAAATTGTAGCTCAGAATGAAGCATAGAGAGGGAACTTGAAAGATATTCCATTACTTTCCTGACAGTCACCAGTGCTCAGTGAAGTCAGAAGATGCTGAGAAGATGATAAATACATTTAAATGATAAATACATTTAAACAAGTAGACACTTAGACTGATGCTTGCACTGATTTGATAGAAAACACAGAAATGAAGGAAAGTACTTCTTTAAAAAAAACCTCAGCCCCTTACTTGATTAATTTCTTGCAAAAATCCAATCCTGCTTATGAGTAGGAGTTGAAAAAATGGCACTGACTCTTGGAAAGTGTTAATGGGCTAAGAGAAAACACAGAAAAAGGAAACCTGAAACAATCAATCACCCTAATTATTTAATATATTAATATGAATTTGCTACAGGCTATTATTTATCTTCCTTACAGAATGCTGTTGTACATATAATTGGATAGTATTAGACCTGTATTGATGAAACTTCATGTATCTATAAACCTATATAATTTAGTGATAAAATTAGATTTTTTTATCTATGCAAATTTGTTTAAATAATAATTTTCCCATCAGAGCTTATTGAGCAGAATAAGGTATTGCTTTAGATTAATTGGTTTAATTATACTTTCTTTTAAATTTATTCAATGCTTTCTTGTCTCCTATTCTAAGTAAGTAAATATTTCAAATTTTGCTAGTTAACCTCTAACTTAAGTGTGCTCCCTCTATGAAAGTTGTTTTTTTTCTACCACTGCCTGGAAACGTGCTAATAAGAGTTGGCTCCCTGTGTTCTGGCTACTGAACTATAAAATGAAACAATCTTTTGTTCCTAGAAAGTCAATACAACACAATCTCCATAAGTAACCACCAATATAACTCAATTACTATTGTGGGTTTTTTCAATCCTTGAAGTCCTTTATATTGATGAGCTCTTCGGGCTCTGCATGGAATCACATTTTTCAAGCTGTAACTAAAAATGTGTTCTATGAATGACACATATCTCATGCCAAGGGTTGATATTATAAAGTCATTCCACTTACATCAAAAGGTTCTTAAAAATCATCTTTTGCAATGTTTCTCAGAGGTTTTGGAACAAATCTGTGGGGGTTTTTTTGGCAAATATTGGCCACATTTAGTGTGTGTGGAACTTGCATTAGGAACCTCAGTAGACAAAGGTTCTGCTTCCCCTGAATTATTTCCAAAGGGAATTCATTGAGACAAAGGAGAAAATGAAACTCTTATTTAACTCCATACTCAGGGCAGTGCCTGAAGGACAGAACTGATGTGAAAGAATTCCTGTAAGGTAAGAAAGTCTACAGTGCATCCTCCCTAAACCATTTCTTAACCATGAACACACTGAGATACACAGACGGCACCTTTTGCACAACCTGCCAGAAACTTCTCTGTTCCCTGCAGCAGAAACTATTACTATTTTTATCAATATATATTATATATTATATATTTTTATTATGATCAGATAGCTTGACATTTTCAACTGCCAGCTACCTGAATCAGAGCTGGCAGCAGGAAATTTCCTCAGATCAGAAAAGCACATAGTCCATTGAATAATCAAGAGTCTGAAATAATTAAGACTAATTTCTGAAACTCTGAGTGCCTCTTTAGAGCAACTTCTATAAATACAAACCCCTCATTAGCTCAAGTGTTGCTCCATGAAGTTCTACACCAAGGATACTTCCAGCTGTGGTGCTTCCTGTCTGTACAAATCTAAAAAGAGCAGTCAAAGCTACACCAGGTTGGCACACGCAGCCAATCTATATGGAACATACCCACAATTTATTACCTGGAGGTATTTGTTTAAAATGCAAAATACTTCAAAAATTCATTCAGAGGCACCAATGATAATCAAGACCCAATGAATTTCCAGTATATACTCTAAAATCAGTTTTTTTAAAATGAGCTGTGTGGCACAATTAATTTGCTTTGATTATGTACAAAGTCAATCCTGCACTTACAATTGATTGGATTATTCTGTCCTAAAATTTTCACAGAAATATTTCTGATAAACAGTTGACATGTATCTTGAAATGGCAAGAAGAAATTAAACTAACTACAGGTACTATGGATTCATTATTGTGGCATTGGCCTTCTTCACACTACTCTGGCAATTCTTTAAAAACGCTTTTTTTGTTTGTTTGTTTTTTGGTTTCTTATTAGGGATAATACACAATATTATGTTAAGGAGCTAAGTCATAGTTTGGCTTTGTGAAAAATAAAGCTGCCTCTTCTGGGATAAGGACTTGGCATTAAACTGTGAATTCTCTTGTCTAATCACAGATTGATAAAATTACTCTAATTACCTCAACTTAATAATTAGTGATAACTCACTAGACCAATAATAATTGTAGTCAAACCCTAAAGCAATACCATTACAGTAACATTTTTGGCAGCTACCAACAACGATCTTTGTGTGTTAAGGGTAAAGGTGGGGCAACTTGATTGGAATTGCACTCATTTAATTGACTATTCATAACTATGACAGTGACTTAAAGAACAAAGTAATAAAAGAAAAAAATACATCCACAAACTTTTAAATTTTCCTGAAAATCCTCAAGAGACTAAAGTCAGTAAACCAACTTTGCAAGTCCCCAGTTCAACAAAAACAAATATATCTCTATTTACTGCTCTGCTCGGGTTCATTACTAGGACGTGTTATTATTACAGGTTGTAAGAAACGTGCAGGATTCAGATTTATAAAATAACCAAACAAAGGGCTCCCAGTAAATTCAGTTGTCATTGAAATACCTCATATGTGTTAAACCACACACCAAGCATGATCAACAGAAAGGATGATGTCAATGTAATATAAAATGCAGGGAAAATCAGATTGGCCAAGGATTAATCTCAGGGAAGTGGTCAAGGAGATCTAGACAGAAATGTCTGTTAACATTGGATCTGAAATCACAGAGAGAGAATCTCTGTAGTATCTCAGATGGAAAGAGAGAGAGCGTGTGTGTGATCCAGAGCAGGATCATCTACTTAATCCCAATGACAATTTTAAGGAAATAATACTTTAAGAACAAAGTCAAGAAGATATCTACGGATCCACATGACCAGAAGTCATAGCTGGAACTTGGCACTCAACCCAATTCACATGTGATCTGCTCCTGCCATGGCTGTTAAGTGGAAAGAGAATCCCAAATGAATTCCAGTGTCATTTTCAGCACTAATAATCCAGCACTTAGGAGAATTCAGCTTTGCACAGAACTCTGCATTTAGCATCTAACACAAAGGGTTAGCACACAGCTCCCCTGTATTCATTCCTAAGCTCTGTAACTGTGCTTAGGACACCAAGATAAAGAAATCAGGAATACCAGGGAAGCTGCCACTTTTAGTGAATATGGGTTAGAAATGAACTGCAGGAAGAGAGAGATCTGTATTCCATGGATCTGCAGCTAGAACCTGTATTAACATAAATGGATTTTCACCCTTTAGAATCATATGAATGAGTTTTTAAGTAAAACCCAGAGTTGAGTTAAATTTATTTGACAGGCTGGCTAACAGAAAACATACTGACAATGGAGACTTTTCTATATATTTATGCCTTTTCCAGTCCAAAGTCTAATCTAAAAGCTCTCTTAAAAGCATTTTATTCAAGTAACGATGGTAGAAATTGTTGTCAAAGCTTTTACAATGGTAAGCACCTGCACAAAAGGAATTCACAATTTCAAAAGCAGTTCAAGTTTCCAATTCATTTCACTTCAAAGACAAATCATCCAGACCTCCCTTAAAATTGTGTAATAGTCACCTTCCTGTTTGCCATGTGTTCAATTTAGAAGGAACTTTTCTTTAAATAAATAAGTAAAAATCACATGACATAGCCTCCCTGTAATAGCTACAGTTTCTTACATGTCACATAAGAAACATTTTCCTAATTTACCTCATAGTAAGATTTTTTTCCTCTGTTCCTCCTTTCCTGTTGAGAGGCTGGCAGGCTCTCAGAGTTTCAACCCAAAGTCTCTCAATAATTCATTGTCCCTTGCTCACTTCAGGAGGACTCAATGGCACATAAATTTCAAAGATAACTCTTGCTGAGCATCTGACCCCAAACACAAACATTCTATTATGCATTAAGAGAGTTAATGCTTCTTTTCCAGGTATTACTGCACTATCTTGTGTTAGAAGATCCATATAATCTGAATGTATGTTCACAATCACAGGATCAGACCATTTATTACTGTAAACCATCAAAATTTTACTACAGTCACTTCACACCCGCTTATGGCTTACTGAAGCCATAGTAAAATTAACATTCTCAGGTCAAGACACTAAAAACCCAACTGAAAGTATGTTGTTTAGCCTAAAATATTTCAAGAAATGTTTACTTTCAATAAGTTATTTAACCTTCAATGAAATAAGGACATAAAAATTATTTTCTGAAAATGATGCTGAGTTGCTAATCATATTTCAAAAAGCTTGAGTCAAATATCTTTATTTATTGGTGCTCTGTGTGTAGGTAATTACTCTGTGGTTGATACTCAGGCAAGAACTCCATTATACTTCTAAAACTATTAACTGCAGTGAATTAAATTACAATTATAAATATGTTTGGTACTTCCAAAATCCAACTTTTCAGGTTGCTTTCAAATGGCAGGTTCACTGAGTAAAGCTGGAGTTGTTAATTGTTTTGCAATGCTGTGCATAGTGACATATTGGTGTTACACTAAATCTGTGTATGATTTTGAAGCAGGATTTCAAGCAATCAAGTGCTAATGTGCAATGCTAAAATACTGCAGTGCTATGTTATCTGTGCTCATTATTAGGATGAATTACCAAACAGTTGCTGTTTTCTGGTTTTTTTTCTGAAGTAATGTTACTGAAATATAAAGGACTTGAATAAAATATAAGTTAATACAGACATCATTTGATGCTTGATGTTTTTTAAAGAACTTCATCAGACAACCTGTTCTGAAATTCACACACTCAGAAGACACTGAAGCATTCATTATGCACTTATTAACACACTTAAGTATTAATTAATAGAAAATATCAAATGCTGCTGATATCAAAACTATTTTTTTTCATTCCTAGGAGAAATGGAATAATGCTTCTCATACATCAAAATTATTACAGACTAATACCATCACTGCTCCTCATTTGGTCAGGAACTATATCTACCCTTCTCATAAATAGGCAGGGTTCTTAAAGAATAATTTACAGATAAAAACCATTTCCAGTGGCTAAACAGGACCACAGCAAGGTGTTCAAACACTGCCCAAAATGTGAGACGTGGATCTCTAAAGCTGCTCCTTCCTAAAGCAAGAGATTGAGTTTATCTTGCACCAGCACAGCCCCACTACCAGCTATAATATTTCCTTTTCTACAACACCTGAGTTTTGCATTTCTAAATAAAAACATACAATTTACAAAAACAACTGAGAGAGATTTTCTGAACAAATATAAGACACAAGTTACACTGAGATTAACAAAATAATTACTGCTCTTGCATTAGAAAAAACATTTATCTATATAAAAATCATCATTTCATTCATAATAAATACATGTATTTGGATAGTAGTTCACCTGTAGGATAGTATTAATAGTATTAATAGTATTATTTCTTCAAAACACGAATAATATTCATTGAATATAAAAGTAGATCAGAGTAGTAGGAATAGCAGGGAGAGCTGGCCAGTTCCACAGAGAATTCTCCTATTCCCAGCTGAAGATTCTCTCTTTCAAACAACTGTGGGGTTTAGTCTACAATCAATACCAAGCAATGGACAAAAAATAGCAAAATGTTCATAATGATAGGCTAAAATGAGCCTTCTCTCCCTCATGTCTTCCAAATGGCCACAGAAAGAACTTTTAAACATAAACAAGAAATTAGAATAAGGAAAGGCAAAATTCAGCTTAAATTTTGTTTGCTCAGAGGGAGTTTAATTTAGACAGCAGGTTGGCTGTTAATGGGATCCAAAGGAGTTTAGCCAGGTCTTACAGATTACTATCCCTTCCTGAAGTAAATACTGCAGGCCCCACCAAGAGATGGATGGATGGAAGGATGGATGGAGGGATGGATACAGTGCAAAGTATTTTACACTGCTAATGGTGAAAGAGGTGTGCATCAAAAATCAGTCACCTGTAGACAAAATAGTGTCTGAGCATTAGACTAAAAAATAAAAATCAAACAGAGCTGTGGCAGTGCATCTATCAACAACTTCTTCAAAGGGGAAAAGAACGAGCTCCCTCTGTATTTTAGTGGGATTTTACTGAATCTTCACAGGAAATAGAATCTAATCCAAAGGGAAGACAGGCCCTGTATGATAATAGAGAAAATAATATAAGCAGAGGTAATGACAGTGGAGAAGGATGTGTGGACATGCATTGGCAAATTGAATTAATTCCCAAACACCCAACTTCAAATCATTTTCTGAAATGCTGTTGCACCAGCTACACAGATGTGACATTTTTTATCTCTATTAACTTGACCTTGCAGCAACTCAGAGGTGGAAAAGTACGACAAAATTCTAACTCCAAAGTCAGCAGCAAAAGCCTAAAAACTTTAAAATGCCCAGAACTTTAGACTGTATCTCTAGTTCTAGGAACCTCTCCATTATTTTTAATCTAAAAAAGAAATGACAGGTGCTTCCTGAAATTTTTACTCTATAAATTAAAGTTTGTTGACTAAAAAGTTACTCCTTTTCGTTTTTCATTAAATACGATAACAACGTTTGCAAACAGTTTTTATATGCAACATAAAGATTTTTTTGGGCCATGATTTGGAAGAAAGAACATATAATCTCATGTCAATTTGGAGCATAAGACTTCACTCCTCAGTATTTGGGCTTTCATAAAATACACCCCAGTTTTCCAGTATGTACATAAGGGCTTGAACATATGAGACCAACTAAAAGGATTTCTGGTAAACACCTCAGCTCTTCTAAAGTGCAAATTTTTGCCTTACAAAAAGGTTTAACAGAAGGCAGTAAAATTATAAGTATAAAATTAACATACTTCTGATTTAGCTTCCTGGATAGAATGTGTAGAGATTTGAAGGAGACATTTTGTTGTCTTTCAAGCAAAGCAGTAAAGGGCAACAAAGAATATCCTGTAGAATTACTACACCCACTATTCCTACTCTTTTATTAAATCTAAGCAAACCCAAAAATATGTGGAAATGGTTTTGAGAGGCATCTTTTAAATAGTAATAATGAAAATAAAAGAAGTATCCAAACATACATATAACCTGTTTTCCAAGCAAAATTGGCTGCTGTACCCTCACATACACGTAAATAAGTTTTCATCCTGAATAAGCAGTGTGAATACCCTACATGAGGTACATTCACAGCTCAGTTATTCAAGCACACAAAGTCTCAGCTGGACTATTGTTCCAATTGCAAGGCCCCAGACTAAAAATTCCAGCAGTTGGGTAGAATGTAACAAAGGAACTGAAAAAAGGTGGGGAGGATGTAATCTATAGCAAGCATTTAACAATGGAACATTATTGTTTTCTTTATCAACACAACAATAAAAGACACTAGATGATAATTCCAAGAAAATGACTGATGGAAGCATAAGAAAAACACACCATCAATGGAACACAGAAGTCACTGGCCTGATATTCTCAGCCCTGACATTTCTGAAACAACTGACGCTGTCCTTCCACAGGAGGAGTCAGGCATTTCCTTCCTCTCTTTAGCTCAAGTTCAGAGATGCCCCGTGAACTGAACTTCTTTTCTGGATGAGCAAGTCACTCTCTTCAATTAGAACTTTAACAGTCTCTTGTTGAGGACAATTTACTGAATAAAGCTTAGTTTTTGCAAATTGCACATGCAAGATGTTGCACAGCCACCAGCCTCAATCAGATCACTGGACTGAAAAGCCATCAGCATTTTTTAGGAAGCACTCCACAACAACTGGAGCATCATTATCCAGCAGTATTAGGAAGAGAATATCAGAAAACAATATCAGAAGCTGCAACATGTATTCCCTCCAATAAACCCCCTCCAGAAGTGACTTCTGCATCTGAGACAAAGGGCAGCACCAAGGAAGGGAGAGCCTGAAACAGAAGGAGGTGAGATTGTCACACACTGCCTAAACATACTGGAGTGTTAATTACTCCTTTTTGCTTCTAATTTGTCTCACACTCAAATCACCACGGACAGGAATACTCAAATTAGCACCCACACCCAGGCAGAAATGCAATGTATAGGTATAATTACAGTTAGAACAAGAAAGGTAATTCAGCTGCAAAAGTGCTCCTTCAATCTTAAATCATACTGAATATTGCCTGGTAAATTCTACTAATGCAGTTCAGTAGAAGCTAAAAATAAACCATCCCTTTCATCACTGAAATTTAAGGCCAAAGACTCTTTCTTCTACTTTATTTAAGACTGGAAAAATGAAAAAATCCATCAGCTTTTAGCTAAAGGGAAATTCATGTTCTCATATTTGGAACAGAAACATGCTCACATCAAAATCTAGTCCAGTACACATCAGTGCCTCAGGTCTGTATCTGGGTGTTTTATGGGTATTTATTTAAACATTACTTTCTTTTATTCCCTCTGCTTTATTCTTTTTCTTTTCTTTTTTTTTTTTTTCCTGGCAGGATAAGAATTTCAACCCGAGTTTAAATTCAGCATTACAAATGACAGATACAACACATGTTTGAGTTTGAGGCAATTTCTATTATAATAATTACTAAAATATTAAACCTCTCTCCTCTATAAATATTTTTAGTAAGCTAAAACCAGTAAATTTGCAAGGATGTCTGTGTCATGAGGACATTTCTTGCAATTCATTTACCTTCAAAGAATGACAGAAACCATGAGATTGGAAAGGGCCCACTGAAGTTCCAACCTCAAACAGGGAGCCCCAGAGCACATTTCCCAGGATTGTGTCCAAACAGCTTTTCAAAATCCTTATTTTAAGATAAATTATCTGTTTTTAAGATTTGCTTTAATTAATCAGATAAAGCATTATTATTTCCACTAACAGCAGAAGAGAATTTCTGCTAAAAGGCACTCATGTCTTTACATTCACACAGCAAATAAACCAGAAGGAGTGTAAAAGAAAAGCAGCATATTCCAATGGGCAAAAGGAATAAATCCAGGAATCAGTTTGTGTCTCTTCAACTAACTTTGTGGTTGGGAAGGACATTTTACCTCTGTGCATTTCCCTGCACAACTCATAAAACAGGAGCAATCACAGCTCTTCTGTTCAGGAATTCTAAATCTCAACACTTGTTCTTTAAATATGTGACAACCAATAATTAAGCATCAAACTTGTCAGAAAAATGATATGAACAAGTCAATAAATGTCCAAAATCTGATTTTTTTTCTATACTTGCAAAGCTTCCGAGATAAATTGTGTATAAAATGCATATCAATTTGCTACCCAGGTTATCCATTAGCCTTTAGAAGTGTTTTTGGGGGTTTGTTTTGGGTGTTTTTAGGTTGTTTTGGTGGGGGGTTTTTTTGTTTGTTTTTGTTTTTTTGGGGTTTTTTGGCGTTTTTAGGGTTGGGTTTTTTTGGTGGACTTTTTTTGTTTGTTTTGGGGGATTTTTTGTTTGGTTTTTTGTTTGTTTTTTTGTTGTTGTTGTTGTTGTTTCTTTTGTTTTGTTTTTTAAAGAAACTAAGAAACAGTAATTCCAACAATTTAATTTTTCAGTGAACAAGCAGTAGGAGACTGGAGTCCTGCTGGAAGACAGGGAATCTGGGTATTGCAAAGCCACATTTAGCAAGTAAAAACCAATTAATATGAGGATAACCTGCCTTCTTATCACACCCAGTTATTGGGCTATCAGTGCATCAGCTCAGCTATGAACAGTTCAGCTTTGCTGGACTATCAGACCCAGTTTAAGCAAAGCAGCTGCAAACATTTGTGTACCTGCAGATCCTGACACACAGAACTGATATATATTGGTATATAATTATATTATATATTGGTATATAATATGCATAATATATTGATATATAATATGCATGCACATATATTGGTAGTCAATATACACACACAAGCAATGCCACGTTTCAGAAAACCCAAGTGATGAATCTGACTGTCAGAAAACCACTTTAACCATGAGATTTTGTCTCAGCCAGAGCAATACAGATGAAAGTGGAAATTTCCAAGGCTCTGAGCAATTTTCCTGTGCCCAGAGTCTTGAGCAACAAAATGAACAAAAGCAAGCAGAACTTCCAGGAGTGACAATTCTCTTTCCTGTTGAGATCCTAACTCTGAACACCACACAGTGACTGAAGCACCTTCCAGAACAGGGTGATGGTCACTGTTAATGACCTTCCAGAAAAGCTCCCTGCAGCTCTACACAAACCCCGTCACACAGGACAATCATTAAGACTTCTGTGATGTTGCAGCAGGTAACAGAAACACTACTGGACCTCAAGGTTTCTTTTAGTGGTTTCTCTTTGTCATCCTTTCTCAAAACCACTGGATCCAGCCCCTAATCAGATGATGGGACTCCTTCAGCACTCTAAAAAACTGCTTATGAACTACCAAGACCATTCCTTAAAGTCAGGGAAAAAAAACATTATCATTAAGAGTTGCAGAGTATGTCTGACAACTAATGTATTTCTCACATGTCAGGAGCCACTTAATGAAAACCCTAAAATTAGATTTGATCCTGTCATCTTCCTCATTGCACAGCACTTCATTAAAGAAGAAAAATCTTCTTTAATGCCTGCAATGTACAGGCTGTAACAATATAAGTACCCACATTTCATCCATCCAATTCTCTCTTTAAAGTTAAAGCACACAAAACATTCACTGCTTCTTCCCATTGTGACAATTACTGCTATTTTTATCCTTTAGATTGGGACACAATGAATACCTGCCATTGTTGTAATTGCATTAGATGGACATGTCAAATCAGGTGAATCAGTCACTTCTTCCACTGCTAATTACAACGGGTGTCTCAGAAGTTTTCCCCTATTTTAATTTAAATGGCTGCACACCACCAAGACACAAAGCACCTCCTTCTCTGTCCTCACAAAGACTGAAGTCCTGAAACTATGGATCAAGAGTGAAGATCAGGAAATGAATCATACAGCATAGCTGATAAGGAAAGTTCATTCAAATAATACAATAAAATAGTTGATACAAAAGGGAAAAAAATAAAAAGCTGAGTTTTAGTTAAAATGAACATCTCATTCTGTTGATGAATGTTTTGGGTCAGAATTTAACTGTGGAAAAAACTGTGCAGCTCAGGCTGTGCTTTTTATATTTAGTCCAGTGATTTGTTTCCCTTCCACTCACAGACACCTTTTCCACAAGTGTTGGAGAGTCTGCACTTACCAGCTGGGCTGTAAGGGAGAAAAATGTAAGGTACAAACAGCTCTGGGGCTCTCTGGCTTCGTGTCACAGTCCCAGGTTCTTTTGGGCCATCCTGCCAGAGCTCACTTAACACTGTTACTTTATCTTAATACCCGTGTCAGCAAAAAAACAGCTGTCAGGCTGACTTTATTCAAAACTGTGGTTCCAAATACAGAATCACAGGTTGGAAAGGACCTCTGGAGAGCACCCAGCCCAACCTGCTCAGAGCAGTGTCAGAGGCAGCAGCTCAGGACCAGCTTTTTGGGCACCTTCTCTGGGAGAGAAACTGTCTGTGCAATCTGTTCCAGAGTCTGCCCACCCCACAGTAAATCTGGTGTTCACACTACTCAAATATTCAAAACACAATGAAAACAAAGAAAATAACAATGAAAAATGAAAGACAGGATTTTTTTCATCTTAAGGAAGACAAACATTAAGATGTCTGTTCACAAGCTGACCCATGGTGAGGTGTGCATGCCAGCAGAGGAACATCTCACAAAATCACAGCAAGTGATTTTGAATCACAACTTTCCTGCAAGTTTCACTTGTCCTTTTCTGCTGTAAAAGAACCATCAGGAAAGAGCTTTTGTAGCAGCTTCTGTGGATGGCAGCTCCTGATTAATTTTTTTTTTAAATCTATGAAGGTGAAGGAGCAATTGAGACAATGCATTTTAATAAACATAAGTCCTACAGAAACAAAGCAGGAATAACCTGACCCAAAAACAGGAAAGACGTTAAAATTCAAGAATGATCTCTGCCAGGATCACAGAGATTTTAACTTAGAAATGAGTCTAGATTTGTGTAACTAAAAATTACTTCATCAAGATTTATGTTACAACTTTTAAGCCTCTTGCAGTATTTCTACATATGCTTTAGGATTTGTAAATCTATTACAGGATTTGCAATTCAACTTTTCATCTTACAAAGCAAATGAGAGATGTACCTAAATCTTATCCTAAAGCACTGACTCTTAAATCAGGGCTTCAGAGTTCACAATTACAGGCCCATTGGGTAAACCAAAAGATAAACCCAGACTCAAGAAACACAGACGTATTTTGTTTAAGAGGGAATTTCCAGAAACTCAAAAAATAAAACTGAAGCTGTAACTTCCGGAAAACATTGCTGACCAGACTACTGCTCCTCCCTAAGTCCCTTCAGCACAGCCCTTTACTAGGCTTTGGTGTGTTGTATTAAAAAACAAAAATCACATAAAAAACCTGAGTGATGCCTAGCAGTTACAACACCTACTTGAAATCCATGCATGTCTTCCTCATTTGTGTTCTGCTTTGGAATTTATTTATTTTTTTAATTTATGTATTAGACAGCAGTCAAGCTGCACTTTCAGGCAGGACACTTCCTCCAGTATCTTGATGCTCAGAAGGTAATGCTTTCAATTCAAAACCAGAATACTAATATGAAAAATGAGGTAAGAGCATCTAACAACCTAAGATTACTCCAAAGTAAAATTAATCAAACTCAGTGACAGTTATTTAGTACCTATATTTTTTGGTACTACTGAATTTCATGCCATCTACCCGACCCCTTTAAAAAAACCCCAAAAACCAAAAATACTGCTATGAAATGACCCAGATAACATTTACACAGCTCTCCTTACATGAGTCACCTGATGTTAACTTCAAGACATTTTCCACTCAAGCTATCTTTACAAAGCCTGTATTCTCTTCCAGGGGAACTTTAGAGAGACATTCCTCAACAAAGTCCACCAGGTGTTGTATCTCATTTCTCATTTTTCAGTGGATTAGCAGCACCTTCCACTACTGGCCGAGAAATATTTTGCCTCTTAGCTGCAAAACTCAAAGACATATCTAACACAGCAGTTTTGGGAGGGAGCAGAGTAACCTAAAGGATAATTAATTCTTAGTTTTACCTCACCTTTACACCTAATTGACTACTACAGTAAGGAAAATGGATTTTATACCATGCAAGAATTACTACTGCCCAAGCTGTAATTGCAAAAGGCTTGGCAATGTGTGGTTCAGTTCTTCCAGAATATGCAAAATACAGCTGAAAATCCCTTGCAGTCATGAATTAAACTAGGCTTGGCAGAAATCACTCAGTGAACTAGCTGAAAGACCACTGATGCTTGGAAATCAAGAAAAAAAAACCCCAACAAACCTAGGCATTTTAAAACATGAGTAAGCCAGCTGTTCTAAAATTAGTCTCTTTGTTATGAGCATTATACCAGAAAGGAATAGACTGTCACCACGTGTCAGCTTTAGCTGACATCTGCTAGAAGAAAAAAAAAATTCCCTCCAAGTTAGGCAGCACAAGCCAGCTAATTTGTTCATTATATATTTTGTAAAGGGTGGTCCCTATAGCTGAATATTTTAAATAAACA
Organism: Argya squamiceps; assembly: GCA_037834095.1. Taxonomy (NCBI): domain Eukaryota; kingdom Metazoa; phylum Chordata; class Aves; order Passeriformes; family Leiothrichidae; genus Argya; species Argya squamiceps. The sequence continues at coordinate 5,772,603 of JBBMKD010000013.1, read as the reverse complement.
TGCAAATCATTGTATTATTATTCAAAAATATCTATGATTGCAACCAGGTTTTAAATAACCCAAGGGGCTTCACTCTTTTTTAGGTTTCATTAACTCAGTAGACCCACCTGTCAGCTATGTAAAATTACTATATAAGAAGTATTGGAAGTTACACACACTTTGGGCAAATGCAATGCTTTTCTTAACTGAAACCAAAACAGTTGTCAAACTTTCACAGGTTTATCAAAATCATTCTCATTATCAGGTTTTCCACATGAAAAACGTGGACAAACAACAGGCTCTGCCAGCACTTTCTCACTGTGTCATTGTACCCATCCCACAGCAAATACTGACTGGCACCACTGCTCACAGGATGAGCCAAGAGCACCTAAGAAATCAGTGGTGAGCTGTGACTGCCTCCTTGTCAGAGACACTCTCACTTTTATGAAATTCTCTTGTATTGCACAGCTGGCCCTTGGCTATCTCTGAGTGGTTTTTTTCCAGCACTATCCCCTTCCCAAAATGAAGCTCCATATTCTCACAGAGCAAACACCAGAGCATTTTAAATCATTTCTGTAGAGGAAAAGAAAGAGCACACTTGGATCAAACCTGATGCAGTCTCTTACAGAAGGGAGTCTTGCACTTTGTACCAGCAACAGTAAATTCATCTAAAGCCCCTTAAGTGCAATGTCCCCACACCTCCAGTGATGCTGAGCGAACTTCAGGAACTTGTCTACACTGGTTCATAACATCACACCTGAAGACCATCGCGGCAGAGGAAGCTCCACTCATCCATGGGTCACCACTGGACGAGAGTTCTCAATTCTTCCCCATCCAGATGAATTTTCCAAGGCTATATTCTGCCACACTTAAGGAACTATCATCATCCAAACTGCAGCAAGGGTGGTTTGTGACACAGAGCAGTGCCACAGGTGTAACAAAGAGCTTCAGAGAGCACTAGCTGGAGGAAAATGTAAATTCACTCATCACTCTGCTGGCCTGGGAACCCTGAGTGATGAGAGAGCTCATGGATGTCACACTGAGGTCATAAAGATATTAGAAAGTTCATGGTGATGGGAGGAGATTCATGAGGACATGATGCAAGCAAATATCACTTCTATCACCTTCAAGAAGGTGGAGCTGGGATCAGCCACACATGAGTCACTCACTGTGAGGGTGACAGAGCAAATAACCTTGGAAATAATTCAAAAATATGAAGAACAAGATCGTTGGGAGTGATATGAAGCTGACTAATGGAATTTGACTTATAAGGAGAATCTGAGAGACACAGAATTCACTCATGATCAAAAAAGACTTGGGGGGAATCTTATCAATGTGTGTAAAAAATTGATGGGGGTGTGGAAGAATGGAGCCAGATTGTTCTCCAGTGGTGTTCAGGGAATGGAGGGACAACAGGCACAAACTGAAATACAGGAAATTCCCCTTAACATTAAAAAAAACCCCAAACTATTTTATGATGACAGTAAACAAGGACTCAAAGAAGTTCTACAAGTGATTGGAGATGCTCGAAACCCAACTGGAAAATGACCCAGGAAACTTGCTCTAGGTGAGTCTGCCTTGAACAGGTGGGTGGTCCTACAGTGATCTCCTCAGGTCCCTTTTCAAGCTCAAGTATTGTGCAATTCCTTCCTCCTGTGACCCCGGTACTGACATCAGGATCAGGGACATCCCAGGCACTCCGTGACCCACCACACCCTGGAGCACACTGTCACTGAAATAAAGCCCTTCCTCTTTCACACCCACACCACCTCTCCCCAGTTCCCCTGGGCAGAGCATTTTTCTGTCTCTGAAAGAAAAACACTGCAACTCTAAAAACAAAACAAAACCAAACAAAAAAACACACAACAAAAAACCCCAAAAAATCATCTTTGAAAAGTCCAAGCAAAATGCTTTGGAAAATTGGCCAAACCCAAACTGCAGTGTTTGCAGACCAATGTCTCTTAGAGCTCTGCAGATGAATACTACATAATACGATAGTACTCCTTTATGCAACAATGAAATATTTTCCGTAGCTCCATTTCAAAATGATTAGGTTTCCTTTTGGAAGAGTTCCTACCTGTCTGAAAGTAGGAAGAAGTGCTATTATCTTTTTTATGCAGCTGCTGGATATGGTGAAGCAGTGGGCTGGAACAGAGATCAAGTCAAGTTAAATCTGGTTTGCTTTAGTCTGGCTTTCAGTATTTGAACAGCACTAGGAAAAAAATTCAATTATAAAACTAATTATATCTTTAATTGCTTAAACAATCAGCCAGCTGACTTTATGGAGCTCTTGCTACTGTGCAGGTGTACTTGCAGGTGTTGACTGCAACATGTAAAAGTTACATTGTGGCATCCCAACTTCAGCACAGCACTGGGAGTATAAAATACCCCAGTAATACAGACACTTACAAATGTATGAGAAAGGCAAGATTTATATGAAAGCATAATTCCATATATATATATATATAATCTGCATTATCTTCCTGTAAGGGTTATCTATTCTGGTACTGACATTTTTCCCTTTTGGACAGAATTATGGTTGAATCTGACCAGAGTCTGCACTGGCAGACAGGCGTGTTTCTGGCAATTACAGCACCATTAATAATTATGTATAGATAATAACCTACCAGAAATGCCTGTCTTTTTCTCTGACATGTCATCTTAGCAGCATGCTTCAATAAAACACAATCCTCTTCAAAAACTTGCTTTGTACATACAAAATCAATTAGAAAAAGGCACAACTTAGAGTGAATTGGGTCCAAAAATGTTCAAGTTGTTCAACCACATAACTCTTTCACCTCTTTCCTATATTCAACTTTTACACAGAAAAATTCAGTTTATTAAAAAATTTAGAACAGAAATTAATGTCTGTTTAAAATTTCCTTTCTGGATACAAAATGAAATTAACACTTAATAAACCACTGAATGCAGCTTAAGTTCACAAAAACGTTTTGCCACCTGACATTTCTTTTAATTGAACTTAATTGAAAAATTAACAGTCAGTTTTCATTGAAAAGTTAACGGTCAGTTTTAAATCTGCACTGTCTTAACAGTCTTATTTGGAGGGAATCTTAAATTCTGACAAGTATAATTTTTTTAGAATGTACAATATATCACCTGCAATGGAAGAAGGTGATAATTAAACTCAACTATTAGAAACACAGGAAAAACAGGCATAAACACAGTGAGGTTGTTCTACCATAATGCTACAATCAGAGTTTTGGAGCCTACAAAACCAAGAAAAAACACAGCAATGCCAGAGAAGGGTGTCAAGCAGCAAAGAACTGGCCACAGAGCACGTGGTCCATAAAAAGGAACTTCCCATCCCCAATTTATGCAAGGACAACTGATTTCAGCCAGACTCTGCAGGAGCAGATTGCAAGACACCAGCTGGGTTCACTGCCAGGCAGTGATGTTTGCTGTTTTGTGAGCACACAATAAATCAGCTCACTTGCACACATTATGCAGGGCTGAAGTGTGTCAGTAAAGCTATGGCAGCATTCACTTCCATCAGGACTGCACGAAAGATTTAAATACCCTAAATTCACTTGTGAGTTGGGCAGCTTCAAAAGTCTAATCTGGACTCCATTTAAAATGTTATTTTTGCTGGATGAGAGAAAAAGCAGCTCCACTGGAAAACATTCTGTAGTGAGTCACAGCTGTTTAGTAGTAGTTTGAAACTGTCTGAAATGTTGAAAATATTGAGAAGTTCTTTGCAACATATAAGGCATCAGGAAGAATTTAGTCATTATGTTTTCCACAGAGCTAATTTTGTAGCATAGGAAGTGCTGATTCGTTGTTTTCAAATAATATAGTCTTCATCACTTGTACATTCCATTTCTCTTATAAATTCAAATTTTTTAAATAACTTTCTGCTTGAAACTGAGAAAAGTTTTGACCATATGTTTCATGATGGCATTTGCAAAAGTCAAATGATAAAAACAGTGCTAGCAAGCTATTCCAGTACCATTGCAAGTGATTTCTCCTATCTTCTTCTAATACTCTAATTAATAAAATCACAATGTTTTCAATTAAAATTTGCTTACAAGAAGAAAATATAGGCAGCTTAGTAGAAGATAGAGTAATTTATGATATGCAGTACAGAGGTCCAGACACTCAAACATGTGAGCCTAAATTATCTCAAAGTCCAATTAATTCTCTCAGTTTTAAATACATGCAAACCTAACTGAAAGCCAGACAGGAGGCAAAACTAAAAACTAAAACCCACAAATTCAAAAATCTCAGAGCATGTAATTTGATACTTACATAGAAACTTACTTGCTTTATTATATCCTGAAAAATCTCAAGAGGCAAATCATGGATTTAGATGCCTCTTAAACCATTAGTGCTACAGATATTATTGAAAATCTGCTGAAATTATTACTTATTGCACTCACTATTCAAAGGCCACTATTTCCCAAAGACTCACCTCTCCATTGCATTAGCACTGATTTCTGTTCATGCAGAAAATAACACAGTTTATCAGCTAGAGCAGTGTAGCTGGTCTGATAAACTCTGTGTGTTTTCTATGGCAACCACTGAAATTATGTCATAAGCCCAAAACAAAATGATCAAGAGTACATGTACACATAAACACACACACCTAAATTGTAACATCAAACTTCAGCTTTTCCTTCTCCTCAGGTTTAGTCTGTCCTCAAGGAAAATCAAAGCACAGTGCACAGAAGCCTGACTGCAGACAATTTTGTAACAAATTATCTTTGTGTTTCAGTTATCTGACGATACTAGCAGAAAGCAAACACAAATTTTGAAAAAGAAAAGGAAAAAAAATATTCCCAGAATCATTTCCACAGCCACTGAGGCAAGCATAGAAAATATATTCTTGTGACTGTGTTTTGTTCTCAAGAAGAACAGACAAACCAGGGCTGAGGACATCTTGTAAAAAGTCATGATGATTTATAACAAACCATTTTAGAACATATGTTGCATATGCATGGTTAAAACCATTACACAACATTCTATTTTCCAGCTAACTTCAGCTCAGCTGCTGGCTTCAGAGGAGTAAAATATCATGAAGTGAAGGACAGAAAGGACAAACTCAGATATCAGGCAGGGCACACCTAAACCTACAGAATCACAGGGCTGACTGAAAAATAAACAGGCACACACGTCCATCCCAGCAAATACCCACTCACCCACACTCCAAGCAGTGGCAGCAGTTCCCTGTGGTTGCTGTAGAAGAACTGGCTAAGCTTCATTAAAGAATGGCACATTTCTAACGAGGTAAATGTCAAGGGGTTTTTATGATGCATATTGGGTGTTTAAATTTTGTGGAACTGAGTTTGGGGTTAAACCCTGCCCAGCTTCCAGATCCTACCCAGCATATCATTATCCCTATTCCACAAGGCAAGAGGAAAGTAAGATGGAAAAGATCATTGATCAGGGTAAAGACAGAGAGATCACTTATCAATTACCACCATGGGCAAAACATGTCAGCAACTGCCAGTTAAAATATGTTTGGAGATTGAGAAACAAACCCAAAAAGATTAGGACAGCACTGCCACCCTGCCCTTTTCCAGGTTCAATTTCACTCCCCTGCCTGTCCTGCAACCTTGTCCCTTCTTAAATACATTTTCAGAGGCATCACTGACTTTGCTGATGGTCTGCAGTGGATGAAATCCTTAACAATTCCTTGTCTTCCTTGTCCCTTCCTCTGAAATCAAATCCTATAAACAATGTCTGAGGAATGCTCATGTCAATTCTTCTATCTGAGTAATGTTCACTATTCACAATTCTGGGGACATTGTGCATTTCCCGTGTCACTGATTTTTTCACCCAAATTCCTGGAAGATGGCTCACATGACCAGCTGTTAAGCACAACCTGAACCATGCATGACTTCCAAAAACACCCCTTTTTCTTACTGTTATAACCTCTGCATGACAGCTCCCTAAAACAACATTACACTTCAAACTCCAGCTGATACCAGAAGATTGTATTTTACAGCTGTTATATTTCACCATTTTTAAGCTCACAGTATTTTCTATGATGCCATCTGAACTCTTCATGAAATAATTTCTATTCCCCCTTTGCACAGACAGGGATTCCGAGGCACCTTATCTCGTGGGCAGGGTTCTTAGTGCTTATCACAATGCCACTTTTCTATTTACATAGCAGGATTGACAAATAGATTCTATCCATATTTTTGTTTACTGAGCCATTTCCTGTGTGGAAACAAATTTGATTTGAAACAGCTCTGAAGTCTAGCAATGGAGAAATCTAATATGTGCCTGCCATGCAAAGGTGGGTGAAAGGAAGTGCAGCAGTCAAAAAGTCAAAATGGAATAAGAAAAGTAGATGGGGAAGGCACTCAAGTTTTACACTATTCTTCTAAACTTTATTTTCAAGACATTTTTTTGCCACGCAAATCTCTTATTTCCTCATCAAGCTTCTGAATCTCGTATGATTACTTCCTTGAGTTCCTCCCCCTGGATCTACTTCATTTCAAAAGCAGGAACAAGAAGAAAGATTTCTAAAAAAGAAGGACACTAGTCTTTGGCAGTCAGAATCACAAAGACAGAAATGATGCTCACAAAGGCTCCTGTGATTGTTCCAGGACTGATATAACTTAAGGATTGGAAGAGTCTTAAGAACAGAAGAATTAAATTATGAAACAGATCTGCAGAAACTTTCACATAAGTACTGTTCACTTCCCCTTCTCATCATTACTTTTCCCCCTTTGTTAAACAGAGATCAATAAAATCATTCTACTCTTAGGTAGCTGGCATCTCAAACCCATCCTCAAGCTATTTCTATACATTCCAGATGATTCACATGCAGAACTGCAGCATTTAATCTTCACAAAACAGAAAATGTGAGCTGAAACCTCATGAGAACTCCAAAATTCTCCCTGAACTATTACATAAATCTCATTTTAAAATGTTGTCAACTTTGAGAAAAGATCTGTAAATTATACCATTTCCTGAAGACCTTTTTTCTAGGAAAAAACTGAAGCACTCCAGTACTCTGATACCACCGAGAAATTTGTTTTCAGACTATAGGAACATGAGAAACAAAGGCAGCAGCATGAAAATCCAAGTTTCCTGCCTTTTATTCACCAAGTACACGACTAGCTTTGGATCACTCATCTTACCAGGAATTTCCCAGTGAAAAGGAGAATGCTGGTAGGAGCAGCCTCGAGATTGTGATAGTAACAGTTCTTCTGGCAAAGTGTGAAGTGCAGATGGTGTCAAAGATATGCCAATAACTTATGCAGGAGCTTCCAATAAAATCTCTTGTAGTGCTCATTACACTCTGTGAATCAAAGTGAAAGGGGCAGCCCAGGCTCTCTGGCTCTTTTATTCCACACTGAGGCAGTTTAACTACTGTACATCCAAGGGCATCCCCCAGGGAAAAGCCTGCACTCCAGATGAATTTGTGTCTGTCCCAGGCATGAGCTACCTCTAAGCAAGTTAATTCACACCCTTCAGAGAAGCAAAATCATCATCATAAACACAGGAATTACTTCCATCTGATCTACCTTCCAGTGACAAAAGCATAAAAAAGGGTTTTCTCAAGTACTCCTGTGAGCTCTTTCCAGCTCATCATAGCATTCAATGATCACAATATAAATGATCTTCAGCATGATAACCTGCTCGTGCTTATAAATGCTGCTCAGAGATTTAAAACCACAGAGAAGCCACACTAAGGCTTCCACCAGAAACCATCAATGCACTTGTAACACCATTGTCCATACAATTAAGCTTCTCTTTTTCAAACTGGAGATTGGAATGCACAGTGCAAATGAGACCATTTACTGACAGAAAACTAACACATAAGGTTTAAACACTGAAGTGGCATCTTCATGTTGGTGTATCTGTTTTAATTAGCTTTACTTTTCATGTAGGGTAAATAAAACACTAAGGAGTCAGCCAGACAGAGACGCCACAAACTGTTTTTCAAATAGCTCCATGAAATGAGCAAGAATAAAGCTTGAAGAGTGTTATATTTACCTCTGTAGCTCCCAGGGCACTTTTAAGAACACTGGGTCAGGTACGCTGAGACACTGAGAAAATGTGCAATTTCTTTCCCACTGAGCTGTCAAGGCATTCATGCTGTGAATAGCTAACACCCTTCTTTGACAACCAGGCAAATATTTCTATTTTCTGCCATTCTAGGCATGACGTATCTCCATGTTGCCTCAGTTGATTTAGTGCCAATTCAAGTCAAACTTAGATGTCTGAGCCAGTAACCGGACAAAATATTCCTGATGAAGCCTTGTCACAAACCCATAGACTGCTGCTTAATACATTTCCAAATAGTTAGATAGTAAAAAGGGCTGTAAAGCTGAAAAAGCTGCAGAGAAGCAGAACACACATTCTGAACTGCCAGAATGGAGATTTAAGTAGCACATCCAAGTCAAATATGCTGCTGCTTCTATTTATTGTTAACATTGCTTCAAAAAAAAAAACCCACATAAAATTATATAAGACTGTGTTGTTCCTTGAGACTGTGTTGTTCCCTGAAATCAATTCTGTACTTCCCATCTTTCAAAAATAAATGTATTTAGAGGAGCATAATTAACAACCAAGTCTATCTGGGCAAGGCTTAATGAACACATCCTGTTCAAGTGATGGTAGCACAGAGATACTGTGAACATTATTTTTTCTTAATACTTTAAAATTAAATTATTTTTTCTTAAGACTTTAAAAATATGAATATCTAATTACATTTCACTTGTACTTACTGACCAAAAGGTTTCATTTCTGATACTATGAAAGAGGAAGACAGAATGAAGGGAATAATTTTTCAGTGGGGACAGATCCTGTGGAAAATGCTCTGACACCACTGGATCAGTACTTCACAGTTTTGGGTTTTATTTATGGGATAAGAATAAGCAGGTAGTAATAATGGTTCAGTGTGTGAACACTCAAATACAAAACACAATAAACTATTGAGAGTGCAGACTTTGGGCCAAGTGTTTAAAGCACTTTTCAGACTGGATTCCATCCTTTAAGCCATGCTGCATTACACAGTGTTTTGTTTCCTTACTCAGAGCCTCTATTTCCAGCAGGATTTGGTTTAGTGTTTTAACCCCCATACTTGCAATCTACAGAGAATTAAAATGCACGTGAAGTGACCAAGCCCTGAGCAGTACTCACCAATACTTGCATAGCCAGGCGTGGAGGGATCTCCCCCGCTGTTCAAGGAGACCATGAAAGCTTTATCAGCAAGGTCTGCAGTCTTTGGTAAGTCACAGGGATCAGTGTAAAGCAGAACACCACCAAACCCTGCATCTTCCAGCAGAGAAAGCTGAGGGAACAAAGCAGCACAGGTGACCATTAACAACAATATCATTATTTTTTTAATTACTGCTGAGATAGAGGCTCTCCCATGCACCATGTTCTCACCACGAATTGCTCTGTACCAAGCTGCACTGCCAAAGGGCTTGCAGCACCTTAACAGGTCTTCCCATGATATAAACACCACCCTGAAAATGCCTCAGTTTTGAAAATACTGTCACTCAAACACCTTGAGTTCACCTTCCCTATTTTCCATGTTATTATCTGTAAGATGTTCTTGCTTAGTTTACCTCTGCAAGGACACAGCACATGCTGAATGTTGGCCTACACCGCCATTAGCCCTCCACAGGACTTCTGGACACAGTTATTCTTCAGTTAAGAGAGCAAACAGGAGTTCACAGAAATTTAAAAAAAATAAAATTAAATTAAAAACTTCAGTCTATCTTACCCAAACGTTTGGATCTGCCTCCTGTCAGACAAACAGCTTTTATTTTGTCTCATTAGAACATTGAAGCTTGTTTCCAAAAATCCACAGATCTGGGCTGGAATATCAGGCAAACTTCCCCAAAGTCAAGGACAAAAGCATCCAAATACCATAACCTGAAGCATCTTTTTTGACTGGAAAACCTCAAGTTTTTTCTTTCATAGAGAACTGAAAAATAAGGGGATTTCATTCCAAAATGGACAAAATCAAACTGCAATATGACAAATACTCCCATGAAACGAGATGACCTTTCAGCATAATGCTCTGCATATTTGGAATTGACTGAAGACTACTCACTGATACGAAGCTATATTAATTTTTCAGACAGAAGTAATTCAGGTATTTTAGGATTATCTTATTATTCACTGAGCTGCTCTACTGATGACTTTCCAAATGGTCTGAAGAATGACTGCAGGTATATGATGCTTCTATACAACTCCGAATTCACAGGAGCCTGAGAACTTCTTACTAAGCCTCTGTTTCTCAGTTCAATTGTCCTCCTCCATCTATATTTTAGAACCTTCATTTCTTTTTCCTGTGTATGTATATAATTTTCAATTTATCTCCTAGCTGCTGGTATTAAGGAATGTTTATGCACAGTTCTTTGTGGCTTTACAAGTATGTAAATTACATGAATATATGGCATTCAGCTTGAGCCTCATAAGCATTCAGTGTTCAGTTCTGCTTTACTCGACAGCTAAGACAGAAAAAAATATAAAAATAGCAGCCTACTATTTGCAATATTATAAAAATAGCAAACTACTATTTGCCAGTTCTGTAAGTAAATATATCCAATATTGTGATTTGCTAAGACTTTGACGCTCCTCTGAATTCAGATAAGCAGAGGCAAGTTGAACCTGTGGCTTACTTAATCCTGCCTATCTTACTCAAACAAGCAATCCAGAGATGTAAAGGGAGTCTTTGAGGGAACTCTAGTCAGATGCATAGGAGAGTGAAAGAAGGTGATTAGCTCAGATGCTTAAAAACACATTACAGACCTTCAGTGTAATGCAGGAATAGGGATTTTCCAAATGGTAGGTTCAGTTCTTATTGTTTTGTTCTGTTTTCAATTCACATTCCTATTCAGATATTCAGACAGGATTTGATTGCACAAAAAATAGGGTGGGAGAACTAGAGACACATCATAGCTAAATGATGTAACAGGCAGGATTTAAAATAACTATTTTCCTGCCTCCACATCCAGTATCTTTTTTATTAATCCCTGGTTTATTTAGTAGCACACAAAACAGGAAATACAGATGCTTTTTTTTTTTAAGAGAGTTTTAAAAACTTTGTACTTAAAAAAAAATCACTATTAAAACCCTCAGTTTCCATGAGAGAAAGTAACTACATGTCTGTTATTCACAAAGTGCAGCAACCACTGCTGCCATGGCTACAATCTCTAGTAAGGAGTTGTGTCACACATGTGAAATTACAAAAGAGCTTTCAGATTTCAGCCATAATTGCTGCTTTTTAGCTTTACAACAGTGACAGCACAACTATATCAACAATAAATGTGCATTGTTGATTCCATTTTCATCTTAAATTCATCAACACTTTACCAGCCAAAAATTGTCCGAGCACAAAGAAGCCAAAGAAGGTTCTGCATATTTTTTTTACAAGACTGTAGATTAATTCCTTCAGGTAAACCAGTGCACATCTATTCAAATGAATGGATTATTTTAGATTGCAAAACCATCCAACAGCAAAATCTGCTCCTCATGATTTTGGACATATGCGTTGCCCCTCTCCCAAAGCCATAAACATCTCAGAACAAACTGGAAACAGCAGAACCCTTGAAAACAGATGCCAGTGCCTGCTGTTAACCCTTTAGTTATTTATGGCTGCTCAAGTCCTCAGTTTTTAGAGTTATCTTAAAAAATGTGACTGTTTCAATTCAGTATATTAAATCACCCCATAAAACATTCTGGACTCAATTTAATCTAATATGAGACACTTGCTGCTTTATCAAAGGCTCTGTCGTGTACCTGGGGACAGATTAGCCTTGTAAACTCTGCACACCACCAGGCACCATTAAATTGCCTTTTAAAGATGATATGGCTGAAGCAGTGAAAAGACAGATTGCAACAGTCTACAGAACTTAGTTTGGCTCCAAGGGGAAAACTCAAAGCTGCTTCTCTGCTTTAACTGCACCATCTCTGAGATGTGGCAGGGGAAACATTTACCTTTTGCACTGACACACAGGTAACAGAGAACAGGTCTCTGCTCCACATTTCAGACAAGCTTTACTGTGGGACTTTGGCCACAAACCTACTGGCAGGTATTGGGTCCAAAATAAGCAAGCTAAGTGTGAATATTTGCTGAGGAAAAAGAAAAGAAGCAACAAGAAACAAGGGCCACTACCTTTCATAGGTGGCTTTAATGTGTTTTAGCTCACCTGAGGCCAGTGTGCACCTGAATGAACACTTAATTGGGGGTTATATTAATGATCTGAACACAGAACAAACCTACCAAAGAGAACAGACTGCACCTCTGTAAATCTCCAGCATGATGCGTAAGAGCTGCCCATCAATGGTGATAAACAGGGAAACAATGCAGCAGGTACTGGCCTCAAGCTCTATTTGTTATCTTCCACCTGAGTGCAAAGTCTGACTCTCTGAAGATCTTTTCCCTTGGTCTCTTCTTCTCAGCTGAGACCGTCCTTGCACCTTGTAAGCACCAAACAGCACAAGACCAACCAGGTAATCAACCTTCATTATTTCCCAGGGACTACACTGGACTGGTTACCTGCTAACCCCCTAGGCTCAGAAAATTAAGAACAAGCACACTGAGGCATGGAGCTGTTCAGCACTACCCTCACTTTCCAGCTGAAAATAAAGTGTGACTGAAGCAGCATTACTCTGATGTTCTGTGCATGGGAGCCACGTCTGGGGTTGTGTTTAAGCTGTCATTGCATGGGCAGGGAGCAGAAAATCACAACATGCTTTGGTCTCACCTGGATTACAGCAACTACGAGTGCAGAGACAGCTAAGGAGGGGTTTCCTACACTATTCTCTCACTGCATCTGAACAGCTTAGACCCTGCTTCCAGAACCTCTGACCCAGCAAGACCCTAATGTTTAAAGATAATGAAATAAGCATGGCGTCTTTTCCCTCCCTTTTGTTGATTCCCAGCAGTGGTTCTGCTTACAAATAATTTAGAAAGTAGCAATGCATAATCAACCAACAAAAGGCATCACAACACAGTATTTTCCTAACAGTGATGGTTAACAATGCTCATGAATGCACCAGGAAAAAAAGAAAAAAATATGATGCAAGTAACTGTGGGCTGTATCAACCTACTGACTGCATATTAAAATAGCTTCTCACTATTAGCAGTTCTTCTCACCATATTTGCAAGTGGTTCCAAAATATGGACAAGCCGTCTGAGAACCCACTGTACAGACAGTTCTCCCCCTCATGATGTCTACAGTATCAGCAGTGCAGTTTGTGCTTTATGAGGTACAACCCCAGCCCTATTACTGACAAATATTGCCTAAGTCCACTTCTAAGCTTGTCCATTTATGTGTCCTGATCCACAGAAATGACTGAGCCACTGATTAGCTGGCACAGAAAACTTATTTCACAGGAGGAAGTATCTCAGGATATTCCCTGCAAGTTTAATGAAAATGGGATATAGAGCAGACAAGATGCTGTTAATACACGAGTGAGAAGGCATTAATAAAAACTGAAGGGCTTACTCCTTAATGGAAGGGGGAAAGAACATGGAAGAAATCAAAGGATAGAGTGACAGACGTAAAGGAATACAAGAGCTTGCCCACAGATTAGACACCACAAAATCCAGCCTCAAGAAACAGAGCTATGAAAAACCTGTTCACTAATCCATGGAACAACCTGTTCTTTTATTGACTGATACATTATTTAAGATAAAGCAGTTCAGTACAAGATACATTGCCTTACAATTCTATATAGCAAGTGACTTTGTCATCGTGGAATGTTCCATTCTTACTCAAAACAAGTAGTACTCCCAGGATGTCTGGAAAACTTGATTTAAAATACAACAACTTCCAAACACATCCCACCACTTGTAGCGAGATCTTCAAATCAAATTTTAACACTGGAAAAAAAAATGATCCAGATCTCTTAATTTTACCATAGGTTCCCTAACTGTTACTAGGGTCAATACAAATCCAGTGGCATTTTCTTATTTGAGCTAATTCTGCTTTCAACTCTATTACACAAGGCTTCAGAGTTTCAACCCTTAGATAATAATAAACAAAACAACATAAATTAGCTGCACAACAGTATTTAAGAGTTCTCTTCTATCTTGTTATATTTTAAAAGTCTACCTTTCAAAAAGCCCTTTAAGCACACCTTGATGTCTGAAGTCAAAAGTGCCTAGAAATGTAGTTCTCCTCTTCAGAAGTCATTTATGTGAATGGATTTCACATTATTGAAAGTGTATCCTCACTGCTGTACACAGATAATCACACTAATAGATATTAGTGTATTATTAGATATAATACTAGCCTACTCATTGAAACTTCTCAGAGGTTTCTGAAGGTTTTTTTACATCAAAAATACGTCTATGTCTGGCAAAGTAACAGAACCCCAAATAAAGAGATAAAACACACTTTAGCTACAAGCACTTACAGAGTCTTAAGAAGATTTTTTAACACTTAAAAAGGCAGTTTACACTACTTAAATCTCCTTAAAGCTGCGCACATGATTGCAAAAATTGTATTTTACACAATGACTGCCTCAGTGTTAATGACATCCCAGTTCATTAGACAATAAAGGCCTTTAAGTGTCAGCTACTGACAGCAAAGTTAATTTGGGATCATGTTGTTATTCTAACATGCAACCTCCTCCATGTAACTTCAGGCCAAATCTCCTCCTCTTCCTAAAAGCAGATTCACAATCTCACTGTTAGTACAAGTCCATTCAGTGCTAACAAAGCAAAATATGGACAGAACACATTCACATAACATAATAACCTGTTTACATGTTGTCTCTATGCAATTGTGATCCCCTTTTCTCTGTCCCTTCCAGGTGAACCTCACAAAAATGCCTGCAGAATTTTATATTCAAAGCCATCACACATATGGAACATGGAAACAAAAATAAAGAAAAACTAATTGGTAAAAAAAAAAATTATATATCAAAAAAACATTTTAAAAAATGTACCTAATACATATTATTTGTAGTAAAATCAAATATTATACATTTTTAAAAATCTCCTATTGTCATTATACGTCAGTGCGATGATCAGCATTAATTAGACAAATAACAGTAATCAGCTTTTAACTGCTGCATTTTTCAATTCCTAGTGCAATGTGCAAAAGACATGGTTCATTAATCTGAGACACAGCTTTACTGGACAGGTTAACAGTTATTAATTACTCCTTTCTACTGAAGTCCCAATTAAAATCATGATGCTCTGAAAGGAGCTTCCATCTCATTTGACTAATTGGCAGTACGTAAAATTACGAAACAAGAGCAAAGGTACATTTAACTTAAATGCTGGAAGACCTCACTGACAAAACATCTTTTTATTTCTGTAGCAGATTGGGTAGAAAAGTAAGATTTAGATGCTGTGGGTATAATCAGATGCTGCTATCCTCTCAATTACAAATACAGAGCATTTGAAAGGGGCTGGGTAACACAAACAAAACTCAAGGTGGAAAAAATCCACTTAAGCACACATATCTTCATTTATATACCACTTTATATTCCAAATTTTTAGCAAGTTTTTAACAAAGTAAGGTTTAGTTTCATCTTGTATTTTTAATACTGCACTTGATGTTTAATCATGCTCCAGGATTCCCCATCACAAAGACTGAGGGATGTCCAAAGGAATTTGGTGGCAAAACTCTGTCTGAAGAGGTTTTGTCTGTTTTGCTGATCAACCCTCAAGGTGCTGTGCCAAGGCTGTAAAAGGGATGGAGGATGCAGCCAGTTTAATGGGGACCATGAAAAGAAATACACCTTTCTTTTCCAGCTCAAACACTGTCCTTGCCTGAGGAATGGCATCATTGCTGTATGGAACAAACAGGGCTGGGAAAGGGATTAAGCTGCATAAAACTTCAAACACTATAAATGCATACACAGAGGTCTCATAAATGACAGGCTACTGCCAGAAAGGTCTTAGGAGAGGGAAAACATATTGCAATGCAATTTATCAAACTATTCCTGCCATAGAGTGACATATATAGGAACAATACAAAATCAAAGAGTTGCTCTGTATCATGGCAGGACCTTAAGACTTTGATGTAGTTACTACCAGAGAAATGATAACATCAAGTGCATTTATTTGTGGAAAGAATCTTACAAGCATATCTCAGAGTTTTTGACATTTTCTGCAATCACTTTCCAAACTATAATTGGCTTTCACAATTTTAAATTTTCAAATTTATTTCTAGGGAAGTGAGAGTCTCCTTTCGTATTTCTTGGATGTCCTACAGAATGTGGGAAGTAAAACAGAAGGGAAGGGTAAGAAACTTTGGGAGGTTAACCACAAAAATCTCCATTTGAGCAATGGGGCTGTATGGCAGTGATGAGTAAGAGCTCTTTTGTACATCCATTTGCCATCCATTATATTTTAAAGTACATTCCTCTGTCAGGTAAGTGCTATCCAAGGACAGCAGACCTCTCAATGAGTACTGGTCACAAATTCATTGAGTGCTGGTTTGACTGGAAATCCACACACTGACCTCTGGACAGCTGTGGCAGTTGAAGAAAAACCTTTGGAGACCTTTTCCCCTCACTCTCTCTAAACCAAAAATCATCTTGGTTTAATTCTGTAATCCTTGCACAGAAAAAAATTTAACATGTGGTATTAAGCTTATCAAGAACTGAATGTTCTGTCCCATACTTTTTCCTGTTTGCTGCCTGCTCATCTTCTATACAGTTTTATCAAAGAAAAGTAATTTGTTACACATCAGCAGTTTTTAAAAATGGAATTTTTCACAATAGGATATTTGGACAATTAAACATAAGCCAGATATACTGCCAGTTCCCTGTACTAGATTTTAGCAACTTTTAATACAAATTGAGTGCATATTTTATTGCCAGATCTTGCTTACCACTGCTAAGAAATTCACAATGTTCAATCTAATTAAAAATGAAATTGAACTACAATTCCCTAGAAACAAGGGCTGATTGGACTCAATAAGCTTTACTTAATTTATTTCAGAAACAAAATATTTGAATTGCTTACAGTCCAGAAAAAAAAAAGCTTCATTATTTGATGAGTATATAATACAAAGCCTTTCATATTGCTTTTGCATTCCTACGTCTTCAGGAAATACTACTCACTTCTAAATAAGCATGTAGAGGAACACTGTGTGCATAATAAGTATCATTAAATATTCAGCAAACATTAAAAAGAAACGGGCTGCATGAATGTCCAGATGAGCAACCTCCAGAAAGCCAATAGCATTTCCCTGTTCACACTGAAACTGTTGTTTCTGATTATGTTTATGGTTATTCCAGTCTATGTTTAGACTCTATTACAGAGAGAATAAAGCTGAAGATCCATCATACAAGAAACAATTACACAAAGATATAATTACAATCTTGCTAAATCATCAAAAATAAACCGATCAGACCCTTTGCTGGATTTTATGTGTTGTACCCAACTTTTAATCCAAAATCCACTGAACTGCCAACAGACTCACAGACCAGAGTCGAATCTGCCAATGACCCCTTACTTTCTTTCTCTTTTTTCTTATTTTTTTTTCCTACCACTAGGAAAATTAAGTCAGATCAGCACATCTGATTTTCAAACACTATTCCCAGCATGGGGCACTTCTCACCCAGCAAGGCGTGGTGTCAGGGCACAAAACCCACAGCAGTGTTCCCCTGGTGAGGTGGCTGCAGCTGCACTGTGCCACACACCACAAACATTTGGGGCACCTGCTCCCAACCCCAAGGGGATTTTGACTCTCTGCAATCTTTTTTTTTTCTCACTTTTGACTCCAGCACCAGCTCCCAGCCAGGAGATGCCCCAGTCATGGTATCAAAGGGTGATTTGGGTTGGGTTAAAGCTCATCTCATTCCAACCCCCCTTGAAATACCAGCAAGAAAAAGGGAGAAGATGAGCAGAGAACAAGGGAAACACCTACTTTGTATGAACACCTCTGACTGTGCCTCATATGCAGTTTAAACTCATAACCTTTGATTCTCTCCACAGTCTTTTCTCAGCTGAAATGTAAATATCCTTGGGGTACCTGGAATATATATTTTCCAGTACCAACACTGGAAGTTAGCAGTGCTGAAATGAAAATAGCCCAAGCCATCCTTCCATCTCCAAGATAAAAGTAGGATTATGACTTTTCTAGCTCCAACAGTGCAGCTGCAGCATGGAATCCACCAAGGAGCAGATGCTCTCAGAGCCTACACAGCAATCAGTCAGAGATTTGCAAATAAGGCACATTTGCTGCCCCAAGAATTTCGTATTAACTGTTAGATTGTTGAAACACAGCTGCCTTCACTGGCCCTGTGCAAAACCAGTAACTATTCACTTATTTTATTATTCTCACAATTCTTTTCTAGTATTGGAAAATTCTAGACTTTTGTTTTGGTTTTTTGTTAAGTACAAAACATACTCCCTGCTCAACTCTCTCCTGGTCTATTACACTGCATCCAGGTTTCATTCTTTTAAAATAATGCCTTGAATGTAATACAACAGTCTCTTTTGAGACTGCATAACATTGTTATGTATTTTTAAATTTACATTTTATTTAATTTTATGTTTCCAAGTAGAACATATAATGATACAGTGTGCTATACATCAGCCTCAGGCATATCTATATATCAGCCAGGAAAACTGAATATTATTAATTGGTTAATTAATATTTTAGCTTCATTTATTGAAAAGAGCAGTGTTTAACTACTTGGTTAGCATGCCTTTAAGTAAATCAATACTCAGAATGAACTTATTTATCTTCCTTATTGCAAAAACAGTCACAAACCAGGAGTGATAAAAGAAATGATCGTAAAGAATGTGCCCCAGTGCATAAAGTCATTTCAAGAACTATAAATATTAAAGAAGTTATTACAAACCTTAGCAATAAAATTTCTTTATACATTATCAGTACTGATTTCTGCTCCCCAAGAAATACCAAAATTAAAAAGTAGGCTGGTCTTTATTTTGTTTCCTCACTGACATTTCCAGAATTTTTTTTTCCAAAAGAACTTATTCATGAGTTGTGCTACACAGGACATACAATGAGTGCATCTTTCATACTGAACATCAAGGTCTAAAGTGGAATATATAATAAACTGAAGCACCACTTAATGTATGACTCTGGTACAGCAAAACTGCAGGCAATCCACACAAAAGACACACCAGCTGAAAAAGCCAACATGTGCAGCTTTTGTGTCTTCCCAGGTCCTTTCTTTTTCACTGCTTTCCACTCAGCACATCAGTAAAACAGAGCTCTGCCTCCTCCTGTGACCTACTAAATAGCCCATTTCACCAAAATGAAATAGGAGAAAGAGCTACATGAAGGAGGTCCAAGGTTGAAGCACTTGATGAGAACAGGGAAGGCAGCTGGATTAGTTTGGCCGTCACAAAGCACTACAAAGTCATTCATTCACCAGCAGTTAGGGGGAAAAAAATAAAAAAAGGCAACAAACCAACAACCTTCAGCTCTCTTCAGTAACACCAGTCTACAATTAGTTCCAAAACATCAATCCAAAATTATGTCCTTCCCCTGTCTTAAAAAATAGAGTGAAAAATATAAAATGTGAAAAATAGGTCCAACTTGCTGTCACTGAGATTTTTTTCATGCAGTGATTAAGAAAGGAAGACCCCAATACCAAAACAAGGTCACACCAAGGGTGGTTAAGAAAGATGTGGTAGTAAAACCCTTGCCCTGTCACTCTTCACAACTAGGTCATTGACAGCACATTACTTTTGTCTTTCTCTGACAATTTTTTGGGGAAGGAAAGGAAAGACCTAAAGAAAATATCTTTTGAAACCTTGTACATTAAAAACACAGTTCCCTCCAATGGGCCCACTGAAAAGATTTAGCACCACTTACAGCTCCTAGAACTCCACTAAACTTTCTAAATGACAAACAGAATACTGCAGTTATAAGATGAATGAAAAAGAAATACAATAAAGCTCATGATCAATCAACATCTGTTACATCACTGTAACTCCTAAGACAGAACTTGCAGAAAAAGTCTTTAAAGAATACACAACTTCACTCTAGGGGAAAAGAATAAAAAAAAAAAAAAAAAACCAAAAACTGAAAACCAAACAAATGACAAACCAAAAGCCTCCAACCTAAAAACCCAAAGAGAAGAATAAAAGCTCTATCTCAACACTAAGTTACACTATAGAACCATGTAATAAATAAATTGTCTGATATAGAACGAAGAGGACAATCACAGGCCCTGGTGTTTAGCCCAGGAGAGAAATCTATAGAAAACCAGGGAATATTTCCAAGTTCAGAATTAGCATTTTCTCTTGCAACAGGTTTGCAAAAGAGACAGAGTGCAAAAAAAACCCCCCACAAACAGAAATTTCTGTACTCAGCCATTAATTTATTTGGTGAGTGAAAGTAGTGACTAATTACTATTGCTTCTAACTAAAAAGGTGAAAAAGAAGCCAGTTCAGGTTACAAGGCAATCTTACTTTTTGCTCCCAGTAAGATAATTTTTGATTATTAGAAAACAACTTAATACTTTAAAGGCTGTCTTGGAAATATTTATATTAATTTCATCTCACAGTCATTGATGTCAAGTTCCAGACTTACCACTTAAGATCTTTTCTAGAACAAAATAACAGAAATTTTCTAGAAAACATTCTTTTGGAGAAGCATCATTTTATGCTGGGTTGAGGTTTTTTCCTCTTCAAGCTTAATTAAAGAAGAGAATTATAGTAAAGACATTTTTTTTCCCTATCATTTACAAACATCTTCAGAGGCTAAACAAATCATCATGTAACACACCCTGACCATGAGACACCAAGCAGCTTAATTCAGGAACAAAGGCATAAAATTTGTTTGGGTGTTTTTTAAGGAGCACAGATTTTTTAAGGACTCATTACAGTGTCTATTAATCTTGAGACTAAGAAAAAAAATCTCGTTCTAATACCCTTAAAGGGTGAAGATTAATGTTCAGCATGCAGGTGAATTGCAGAATTGCATCAGGTACTCTGGGCTGTTCAGATTTAGACTGAAGCTGGAATATTTTTTGTATCTTTTTTTTCCCCCACCTCATAATAAATGGTAAAGCATTAGCAGAGCTTTATATACCTGCTTTCCAATGGCCAATTCTATATCAAGAAATGTTTAAGTATCTACACAGAGTACCTCATCACCAAAAGCTATTACAGAGATAAACAGACTCAGACCTGAAATACCCCATTTCACAGAACAGTCATGAGTATAATTAAATTGCTCCAGACATATCCTCCACTTCAGGGAGTCAAGACACCTATGATTGCCATTTCTAGAAAAGGGATACCAGGGAAAAAAAATATTAATTCCTACTTCCTTTGCAACCCATCCTCTTCCCTTGAGCATAAGCCAAGGAAGGATATCAGGCAGACAGGGGACATTTTTTACATGATGTTCCCACAGTGAAAGAAAAGAGGAGAGATTTTTCTGGTCAATAAGAACTTCTTGGCATAAGATTAAGCAGCTGATCAATCTGGATGAGAGGCTGGGAGTGCACTTCACCATGACAGCTCATGACAGGATTTCAACAATAAAGGTGCCACGTGATGGCTGTGACCTTATTGTCATGGGGGAGTTTGCCCTGATCAAACTTCTTTTGCTGAAGGGGAATTGTTCTGTAAAGTGTACTGTGCAACACATTTAAGTATGATTTTTATATTAAATAAAGTGAATTTTAATGTGCTTTAATATAAAGGGGTGTTTTTCTATATTCTTCTGGAAGCCTCACTGCACCAAGTTTATCTCTTTACTGAGAACAAAGATCTGTTGTATTAACAATCAAGCTAATTTGAATATGAAAACTCAGGTTTTCTTGAAATGAAATAACATACTTGTAGGCATATTCTGTTTGCTAGTGAACAGAAAAAGGGAGAAATAGGCAATTTAAGTTATTCTTCCTCTGTTACCACTGCTATCACCAAGTATTGAACAATTCTGCACTGTTAGCAGGTCGGAAGCAAATCTTATTTCCTGAATTTTCTGTATGCCTTGAAATGACTTCACCTTCAAAGAAAATAAGGCACATTGAGTGACAATGTCAGATTTTGTCCTTGCATCTTTCAGTGAAACTATACAGTGCACACATCAAAGTTCATCCAGTCAGGTATACTTGCAAATAATTTAAACGAGTTAATTATCATTTAAATTAGGGAGTCATTAAAATATTACATTTTTTGTAAGATTCATTTTGCACCTCCAAAGAGTTCAAGTTTTTCAGAAAAAGCACCTATGGAAACAAAAGGCATTTGCAAACAGATTCTATTCTATGTAAAAATGTCACAGCAAAATAGATTTCTGTGTATGATAACTTCACATACATTTTTTTAAATACTGATATCTTAACCTTTCCTAATTAGCTAAATATTACACTGAAAAGGAACAAAATTTAAATTAAATACTCCGAAATAAAATTTTCTGTACTTTTATCACACTCTGTATCACACTTCCAACCCCACTTTGCTGAACAGAGCAAACATCATCTTTTAAAGATGCTTCCATTAATGTCAAGTGTGAAGCACAGTTCAAATAACATATTTAGACTCCTTGCAGATATTTCAAACCAAGAAAAAAATACATTCTGCTTGGAGTGGGACTGTGTTCAGGCAGGAAGAGGAGGCCAGATCTCAGCTCTCCTAATGCATTCCAAATGCCTTCCTTGGATCTCTTTTTTAACGAACATTGCAGCACCTCACCACGGTAAGGCACAGTAATTTCTACACTGATCCTCCAGGCTAATTAATTTCTAATGTCTCATACAGATTTCTTTGGCCTGTAATCCAAGAAAGGCCTGAACTAGCAGATTTGGGCTTGCCTCTTTTCCTTAGACTCCCTAATGTGAGAACCAGGAACGGGACATGCCCAGGTGGTTAAGTGGATTAAATGTTATCATTTTTCCTCTGAGATTACAGTGGAGGCCTGACTGAATTGAGTTGTCAGGTCACTTCCCCAGTGGACATTTTCTAACATAAAGCCATCACATATAACTGAATACTGATATAAGAGGCAATACAGGCAATTCCCACTCCAGGGAAAACCAAGATTGACTCAGAAGTGAAATATATGCTTCCATTTTATTGAAAGGGAGGTCTCACTAGGTCACCTCAAGGTCACCTCTGAGGCTGTGTGCTAAGAATTCTTGTGTCTGCATAGAAACTGACAGTGGGAAAACAGAAATAACAGGTTCAACTGTTAGTACAGGTGCTCCTCCAGCCTTCACAAAATGCAAACACTCTGTCCTCCATCTAAAATATTACCTGTATTTACACATAACTGAGCTGCCCTGACAGATGTCAGCCCATGCATGTTCTGTGATTATTCACAATCACAAGGTTTTCCTGGGCAGCTTTGTGAGAGTTTGGGTTGGTTTGGTTAAGGGTGTTTTATCTGATGAAGAGCCTGATTTTTAGAGAAATCTGAAGTGTAAAAGTGATGTGAAATTTGAAACAAATACAGAAAAACTGCACTAGTATCAAAGAAAGTAGCCCCCAACTTTTTTTACCTTAAGGTTCCAGTGACTGTGATCACGTGATTTTTGTTTTCTTTCCCAATGACCATAAGGAAGTTCAAGAATCTTTTTATTTGCAACAATTCTGATTGACTATATGTATCAAAAAGCATCCCAATCAATGCTTTAATAAACCCAAAAAACCAAAATAATCAATTACCTTGAATGAACACAACTCCAAAGACGAAGAACTACTCTCAGAAGAGTATGTTCAATACTAAAAATAAACAAAAAAAGCACAAAGAAAAACCCCAGAAGCCAAATACAAAACTCACTTAAAAACATGAGAATGTAGCATGATAACAAATAAAGGAAGCTGCCATTTTGTTAGGCCTAGATCAAGAGACAACAACATAAGTTTAAGTTTGTTGAACATGTTGTTTGTGAATTATTCACTGAGACCTTAAGAGGAAATTAAAATGCCTGAGTTCTCATATTGAAATGCACAATCTTCTCCTGTTAAGTGAAAATATGCTCACTGTGGAAGAACTGCCTTCTGCACAGAAGGTTAGTTTAATGTTTTGGCAATTGAAACAAAATATTCCAAGTGGTTATTGCTGTACTTGCAAAGAGGGTGCCAATTATATTTGTAATGATGGACTTGGTGTTTTTCTTTTCAAATTCATGCACAGGCATCAAGAGGCCCAAATGGCTAAGAGTGAAATTTTGACTTTGGTGTTCCACGGCATTAAGCAGGCAAAGAGAAAATTAAAAAATATAATGCTAAAAGCCACCTCCATCCCTCTCCAGGGAAGACATGCAGTTATAGATTTTAACCATCTATGCTCCACAAAATCCAGCTACAGACAATCTGAAAAGAGCAATTCAAGTAATCCCAGGGAAAATAATAAAAGCTTTCCATGGGCTCAATAAAAACTAGTAACAATAAAACTAATAAATAATAAAAACTTCTCATGGAATGTAAATTATAAACCCCTGCTTCCATGGAATGCAAATGAAAAGGTTGGAACTAAGCATCCAGCAAGTCCATTTTTCTACTCAGAGTTCTGATCGTGTGGCAAATTACAGCTGTATTTGAAAAGGTAGATTTTCATGCAGAAATCACAAGTGCCGATTTTGTGAACCAATTATCAGAGTTGAGTCTCTAAAGCCACACAGAACCAATGCAAAAATCAAACCAAGGTCTGGATCTGGCTCTATATCCTATATACATACAAGGCATGAAAATCATTCTTCAGCTGAGTAATCTGTGACATCCTGGTTTATCAAATAAAACACATTCTAGGAAAGTAAATGCAAATTCTATCTGGGAAAGTAAATTCTATTTACTTCTATAATCTCTTAAATCATGTTTTACATTCATACTTTATTCAAGAGTAGTGACTTTTGATACCTTTCAACCCAGTTTTTCAGTTCACAGATATGTAAATAAACTGATTATTATGAAGCGTTCTGAAATCAGAAGAAAAGACTTAAAAGAACATAAAATGTCAGAGAAGAATCATAACTTCTTCTTAATAAAATAATAAACCAGCAGCTACTATAGAACATGCCATGCAAGTCAAACCCACTACAGAATGAGGGCAGTACTTATGTAATACTTGTTGCCTGAAAAAGATGACCTTTTCCTCTGATCACTATACCAGAAAATATCAAATATAAGCAGGATGTAACCATGGTCTCTGCCACTCCTCTGCAGAGCTGTTGGAGGGGGCAGTTCTGAAGATTTCTGGCATTGCTTCACCCAGTCCAGTGTCTGACACTTTGAAAGAACCAAAAGTCAGGCAGATCTGTTCTGGCAGGATGAGATTTCATATATTCACCCCTCATCCCTACTCAAAGCTCCTGAATCTTCCATTTTATTTTCCTTCTTTCTCAGCTGTTGTTGAAATGTGCTGGAAACACACGAGCTGGGAAAAGGCCCAGATAATTTGTCTGTCAATGGCCCTTTTGTGCAATCCAAGCTCAACTAATGCAAAGGACCAGCTCAATTCACAGCTTGGGTAGGAAAAAAAATAATTCCCTACACAAGGAACAAAAAAAGGGCCAAGACAAGACCACAAGCAGAAGCATGACCAATACATCTGCATGGAGAGCAAATTAAAAAGGTTTAGATTTTCTGAAGGAAAGACAAAGTGGTGTTTCCCATTGCCCTGCACACAAGTAGCTGATCATGTGTGGGTTCAGGGTACAAACTGAGGCAATAAATACCCTTCCTCAGCTCTGCTTCAAAACAGTTTCCTCACAGCAAATCCATTTCACTTGACTTTGCACCACTTATCAGGACTTAACACTCATGATAGCATTTATTACTCACTTTTTAAGGGCTAGATCAAACAGAAAATTATGCTTGAGTTTCACACCCGTAAAATCAGACAAGGGTTTCAGAAGACCCCACAATGAATTCTTTATGAGTCAGCCATTGTCCAGGTTTGAATGGAAGCCACTTAAGTGTCTCAGTCAATTTTATTGCACTAAAAGGAGGAGACCTGCCATAAACACTGGTCAGCCTTGTCCCCTAGGAAATAGCAATCCATTATGGGAGCTGAGCTAATTTTTCAAAGGATTCATTCAATATATGCAGTGAATGTGTAATTAAACAGCCAATTGAGTATATGAATATTTAGAATCACTTCCCCAAGAGAAATAAAAGCATTTAGGGTTACTGAAGAGAACAGGACTATGCAGCGAGTCCAGTCGGGAAGAATTCAGTGCTTGATTCACCAGTGGAACTTCAGAAATTTCTGTATTGACATAAAAGAGAGAGAGAGAACAGGAACTACAGACAAATAAGTCTGCAAACCAGTAATGCCTTCTCAAAACATTCAGGGAAAATTGTGTGGCATCAGAAATGCAGAATAATCGATACCTACTTTTGGTCATTAACTTGCATTTCCCCTCGTTTACTCTGCTAATAGCACATCTCTCCTTCCATGCAATCAAATCCAGGGGTTTGTAAGCAAGAAGGAAATGAGTAATAACCAGAAGTCCTTTTACTGATGCAACCAAAATGTTAATTACTCGAGAATATTGACAAGTTGTGCTATAATTATGCTTCCTTCCAGACATTAATTGCTTTTCTCCTACCCCACCCCTTATATTCTTCTTACTGCTTACAAGAGCAAATTACTTTTTCCCATTTTTACTGTAAAAAGTGGAGTGAGAATTCCCTCTTTAATTTACTGCAGTGCACTTGACTAAGGGGATAAGAGAGCAAATTTTCATCAACTATTTCATTCTCACGTGGACAGATACAGATTGGATTTATAACTGCACTGGCACTGTTTCACTTTTAGGTGGCACAGGTCACAGTACATCATCCTTCAAATGCTGGATGAAGTTGGAGGAAAATTGACATGCTCAGCTAAAAATTATTCTGGATACTAACAGCCTTCTAGGAACTGAACACGGGCTCCAATCAGGAATACAAAGACACTGTTTGAGACTTTCTATTTGACTGCTTTTTTAGTCATCAGCTATAGATTTTTCAAGTCAGTAGGACTTCTTGATTTTCTTTCCCCTGGTACCTTGCACTGAGGGGAAAACGTATCGCAATTGGTACGTTCAATTTCTTTGTACCCCAGCAATGTTTAAACTGAGTTTACCAATAAAGAATTAAAATATGACTTCAGGATGAATCATTAGGTGATAAATCTGTGCAGAGAGACTTGGTTTTTTAACTCTGGCACATTTCCTCAGTGGACTGTGGTGCATGTCTTAGTCCAGCCAACCCAGATCAGATCCATGGTATGGAAGCAGGGTGTCCAGGCTTCTCTAACTATTATGGTTTGCTCCTTTACCAGAAAGTATTGCTATCAGTCAGAGCAGCAGGAATATAACTGAGAACTGTGTCTACCCATCTCTCAAACGTCTCACTTTCTGATGAAGGAAGGCCAATGGTCTTTCTTCGAAACAAACATAAAATTTCTCAGTATTCACTAAAGGGCAAAACAGCTCATGCATGGTTCCATGAATCAAAAAATCAGGAAGAGGCAAACAGGGCACTGAAAGAATCATTCAAAACACAGGACTGATGAGTGTGAAACCTCAATTACATAAACACCTTTCTGGTATAGACTATTGTGTAGTTTTTTGAAGGCTTAGGTAGAATTTGTTTACGTAGGAAGTAGAGGAGAAATGCAAAGGGAATATTCTTTAGACTGTGTGGTATCTCACAGATTAAAGAGGCTGTTTGAGGAAGGGGAAGGTTAAGAACATGAGTACAATAAATCTAGTCTTTGGGGGAAAAGAAAAAGGATAAAGAATAAAAACAACTAACTCAAAGGAGAGAATCTCTGATAAATTCAGGGCAGACAAAGGCGAAGGAAAAAGGACCACAAAGCAACTAGTGCTTCCTTCAAGACAAAATAAGAACTAGCACACCCCGTACAAATATAAACTGGTTAATCAGCAAACTCTGCACCAACAATTTGAATCAATCAATCTGAATTCAGTTTGGACTATCAAGAGAAACCCTCAGGATTTTGGGAATTGAGATGAGATTTTAAAAGGATGGTAAATTAAGGAAAACCTGAAAAACAGGATGCTATTCCAGTGGATGTTACTAGATAATCCCTTCAGATCCAGATCCCCAGGTATAGTCTTACAGGTTTCCATAATTTTTATTTATACTGCCTATATCTGTGGCTTGAGTTTTTGAGAAGGGTTATAGGAAGGGATATAACACCATTAAAAGTCCCATAGCACTCATATGGGGAAATGTGTGTATATGAAGACTTTAGGAGCCTTGGAAAAAATTCTACTGTCCAAAAAAAGGCCACAAAAAACAACCCAACCAAAATAATGAAATGCATATAAAGTGTTTATGTTCCCTTAAAAATGTTTGGTCTTTTAACATGGTTTTTATTTGTACTTTTACACGCACACACTGTATATATGTATATAAACATACACACATATATTTGTGTATCTCTAGGGAGGGAGGAAGGGATGGAAGGAGAGCCCTCGTTAAATGGAGATTTACAATGTAAACTATCATCTTCACAATGGTATGTGCTAGCCATAAAAAGTACCAGAGGGAAGGAAATAAACAACGTAGACACTGTAGAAAAGTGAAATTACTTTTTCCAAAGTAAACTTATTTAAAATTAACACAGTTATTAAATTGAAGCCTTTTTGCAAATTGCCTTTATTCCAGGAATCTTTAATATTTTCCATTTAGCAAACCCTTATCTATAAGGGCCTGCCAATAACCTCTGCAAAAACACCCAAGCCTCCACATTCCTAAACTTTATGACAGCTAGAAAGCAATTTTATGAATATTTATGAAGGCAGTAAATTATTAAAATAAATATAGATATTTACATAGTAGAACAACATCTTCATTTAATGGATGTGGGAAAAATGTTAATATGTGAACATTTTAAAGATGAAGTGGTTTGGCCTTCAGGGCTTTTGTTACTCTATTAAAAGTTAATTTAGGACAAAAATTAGGGCTTTTTTCACGAATTGCAACCCCTAAAGATTAAATCATGGCACACAACATTTTTCAAAAAATGAATCTGTTAATGACATTTCCAGAGGCTGGATATTGAAAGCACTGTGCAGTTCTCCCTGAAAAAGCTCCTCTGGCTTCTTTAACCTCCTCAGAGCAGTGACACACACACAGATGTGCTCTGGGGCACAGGAGCTGGGTGCTATCGAGGGGCTTTTGCCAATTTTTCTGGCACCACACATTTTATACTGTTAGAATATGTTGTCTACAAACACAGTGGGCAACTTGAGGTGCTCCGTCTCAAGAAGGTGCCCTACACCACGTGAGTGATTTGCTTCATCACTGGTAATAAACTTCACCATCTTTCACCAGCCACATTTATGGACCCTCCTGGTTCAAGGACATCAGTCTGCTCTGACCTCCTGTGAATGGCTGAGTAGCCTCACCAGTGACCCCAATAACCCGAGTTCCACCAAAACACAAATTCTCCTGCTAGCCAGGACACCAGGAGACAGTCACCTTCAATCTCAAGGTGTGAGAAAACAAGTACTCTTTTTATGGCAATTCCCTCCAGAGCTTGTGCCTCACTTCTCTTCTACATTTGCCTCATTTCAGCTCCCTGCTGAAGAAAATTTTTCTTCTTCCTTAATCCAACCCCCTCCTCTTCATTCAGCAACAATCCAGATACAAGTGTCTCAGACAAATCACAAAATCCCTTCAGGAGTTGTTGCAACAGTCTGAATTTTTTCTTCCTGACAGTTTTTCAGCACAGTGAATTATTCTGGCTAACCAGACCAAAAGGACTTGGTTGTACCAAGTTCCCTGTCACCTGAGTGCTCCCCAGGTGCCCCACAGCTCAGTCCACTGCCTCAGTCTGCCTTGTTGTAGGAAATTGCCATTCCAGGTGCTGGCCACAGTAAATTCAGTTGCATTTGAAAAGGATTCTGCCTTTGCCCTACTCTTACTTGCTCCTTGAAGCGTTTCTACTACTCCTTTTCCCCCACCTTTAATATTAATTTTATAATAGAGTCTTGCTCACCAACTGATCTTAGTGCCCTAACAATGGTAAAACCCCCTTCTCAAACCCCTGCTCCACTCTGATATATATATAGAGAGAGATAAATATATATATATAATACAAAGCACTTTTTTATCTTTTTTTTTTAATCACAGCAATGTAAACTTGGTTTATTATTTTCTTTTGGGGTTTTTTTCCCCCCAGAGTCAATGCTCTTGTTGATACCCTGCTATAAAGGTAGGGTCCATGTTCTTTAGAGCTGTAATTTATGATGTGGCTGAGGTAACACATTCTTTGTTTGAAAAGGTGCAGTTTAAGGGATCAGGATGTGTCTCTGGCTCTGGACAGGTGCCACGGCTGCTGCCCCTCTCACCCTGCCCAGAAACCACGTTCTGATCCAGTGCAACAGAAATACAACACTCCCAGTGAAATCTGGAAATCATATCCAATTACAAAAATAACTCCAGGTCAGATTTCTGTAAAATCTTGTTCTCACAAAGCAGCTTAAATTTATGAACCTTACAAAATTTAATCAGAATTACTCATGTTTAAGACTAAACTGCATATTTTAACAGCACATTAACTTCAGGCTTTTCTGCATACTCTAAATTCTCTGTACATTCCAATTTCAAATTACTCCAACTCTTTTGTTTTCAGTGTCTAAAGATATAAGAGATGGGCACAGTCTGAAAGACTGAAAGTAGAAGCTCTAAATTATTTCCAACCTTAATCCTCCCCTGATTTTGTACCTTATCCAATCTCTGTAAACTAAATCTATACTGAAAAATACTGTCATTTATACAATTATTTTTCAAAATATTCAAATCTCCATCACTTGGACATATTTCTGTAAATTAGCCCCTTGAACATGAAGTTCTTTTCTACCAGCACATCCTCTCTCCTAATGTGATGTAAAGACAAAAGAAATGTTGTTCAGTTTTCATGGTGATTTTTTTTCTGCCAGCAGTAGTTTATTATTTCTTTCAGTTTTTTTTCCAAAGGACTCAGTATAGAGAGAAAGAACAGTCAAAAAATTTTTAAAAAGCAAATTAAATACACAAAAGAGGAAAACAGAAAAAAAAATGCATGAAAAACAGCAGTAAAGAGAGAAAGACAAAAAGCATAACTGTGCAAGGGAGATACAACTGAAAAATACAGACATAATTAGAAACTGTTATGAAGATGGAACATCAGTTCAGGGTCTATAATAATAAGACTCAAATCCAGAGTGAGATACTTGCATAATATAAAGTAATAATAATGAAAAATTAAAGGAAATTACCACATGAAAAACACAAGTTAAATACAAAAAGTGGAAAGAAACCCACTAAGTATATATGTATATATAGCCCCAGCTCTCTTATGAACTAGTGCTCTGTTTTAATGCGATGTAAAACCAAGCACATGGAAGGCAGAGATAAGGAAAATATAGGGAGAGGGAAATATCTGCTGGAACAGAAATGTGAGACTCGGTAGTACAGAAACATAAACATTAGGAGGGAGAAAAGATACAAAGAGTGGATTCAGCAGAGAGATACTGGGCCCATTTAAACCAGCAGGACTTGCAGTTTAAGGCAGTATTTCACATCAAATATTTCTTAGGAAAGGAGAATCTACTTCAGATAATCTTTCTACACCTTTTCCGATAGTTACGAGCAAAGTAAAGCTTAAAATTATTTCACTGCCAAAAAGACACAAATTATATTCTAAAAAAAGGCTACTTTACAATCTCAAGAAAAAGGGCAAACTTTCTACCTGTGTGAGGAGAACACGGAAAGTAGGTTTGGGTGGTTGTAATTTTACCTGAGACCCTGAGCACACATTCTGAGTCAGTCTCCTGATCACACCACACTTTGGTTTGTGCTGTGTAACTCATTTTTTGGAGCACCAGAAATGTAGCTAATGCACCCCAGCCATTAAACAGCACATATTTGAGACCAGACTACAGGCAACCCACACAAAAAACTCCTGAGATGTGCCTTGTCCTCAGCACCTCCTGGTTTTCCCTTCTCCCTCAGGCTGCTCAGGCTGATAACTGAGACACAGCGAGTGTTCACAGGAACACAAATTGGTAAAAAGTCCACCTCACAGACAGTGCTGTTACAGCAAACTTTACATCTCTATCAATCCCTGCTTTATGAGCCCTGATTGCTGTTTCATTGGCTTTGTCAGCAGTGAAATGCAGGATCAGATCTACTGCTGGAAATGATGGGCAACAACCGAGTCCCAGCAATGACAACTGACCTTTCACGGGCATAATTAAATTGCATCTAAATAATTTAAATAAACAGCTAAAGCTACTCAGTTGAAAATGGCATTTTTATTGAGACAAATCTTATTCCTATAGAAAAAACATTAAGTGGTTATTTTCTGAATCTGTGTTCAGTCCTGGCTGTGCTTTCTACGGCCAACAGAGCAGGTCCTGATTTACTTAATTGCAGGATCTGGAGTCACTGCTCTTTTATAATTGCTTTTGTGAATTGGGAATGAAATGTTTAAGCATTTACTGAGCTGCTATACTTCCTGTATTTTCTGAAAGTCAAACCAGCGTTTCTGTTTATAAGGTATTTTCAACAGAAGGCACTTACTGGACGTTTAGAGTTTAAATGTGGTTTATATGTTGAGTCTATTATGTTCAGTGCAAAAGTGGATTAGTGAGCTCCTGCTCTGTTCTCTCTGTCAGAGCTGGAGTTGGAGAAGATGGATACACATGCACCCATGTACTGCTTTATTCTTTCTTTCAGTGATTTCTTTGTTTGTCAAAAGGCTTCTAGTACACCCAGAGAAAACACAGCAGAGTAGTGGGGCACTGCAAGATATGCAGCAAAATAAACAGCTCTAACACAGAAAAGGCACTGCAGAGTGACAGTGCTGAGTACTGAGAGAGAATGTGAATGTCAGCAAACCCTGACTTACTGGGGAAAAACTGGGAAACTCTTTGGTTTTGTATTTTGAAACTGAAAAAAACCCCAAACAAAATACCAAATGAACGATTCAGATGATGTTGTAACTAACCTTATACAGTAAAGGTGATTGTCCAAGCTTCAAAAGTGCAATTTTTTTGGTCACGTTTGTGATGGCTTGAATCCGGATCAGGTCTTCCACGGTCCCATACTGGACATCAACAAGCTCTGCCTGCAGACAGGAGACAAAATTCAGGCTACAGTTACAACCACACATCACTGAGGGGAAACAAAGTTGTTTGCATGAGCACCAACATCTGAGCAGAGTCCTACAATTGCCTTACCCCAACTTCTAATCAGCAATATCTGTAACAGCAAAGACCTTCAAAGTTCGATCTGACAAATGATTTTTTTGTTGCTTTAATTCAAAATTCATCAGCTGTGATAAACTATCACCCCCTCTCTTTTTTTCCCCAGTGGTTATAAGAGATGTTGATTCTGATGAAAATTTCCCCTATTAGCTACAGGAATTTATTTAAAACTGTGTAAGGGATACTAATTCACTTCTGTTTATTTTCTTAAGAATAATCAGAGTCTTGTAAAGTATTTCAAGAAATGAGTGACTATAGTGGTCACTTCTGAAAATTCACAGATAACACAAACTCCACCAATACACAGTTTTATTCTGTGGTCTCCACATGACTCCTGAGCAATTGTACCTAACCATTGAAGAATTTTCTTTTAATCCATCAGTTATCCAAGCAATCTACTCAAAAAAACTACAGTCATAACAGACTATGCTCTGATGTACATACTTTTATATTAATACATATTTTTCAAATTATTTAGAGTCACTTTGATCTAAAAGTGTTTAAAACATGAAGATCTTCAGCTCTTCAGTTAGGACTCCACTAGAGAATATAGCACAAGTTCTAAGTTATTATTAAATGTCAAGCACTGACAGTAATGGAAAAATATTTCGAGATGAGTTTTCAAGTATTTTTTTAAATATGTAATTTAAGAATGACCAAGGGCATTTTTCCCACACACTCATGGCAATAAATTCTGACAAAAACAAAGTAAGAGGATAATCAGTCTCGTACATTACTATTTTAAAATGTTATGAAGCTCTCAGGACATCATTGAGGACATTCTGGAACCTCTAAATCCCTACACAGTGCTCACATAAAACACAAGTACAAGAAGACATAAGAATATTACATCAGTGTTTAAAAACTGATATAAAAGGAGCAGTACAAGACGGAAAAGTTTTATCTTTCAGTTCAGTTTTGTAACTAAAGCATGGATTCATTGCCAAAAGCAACAGTTCTGATTTTGGGTATCCCTACACAAACTGTTTAAATTCTAGCAACAGTTGTTCTGGATGTGTAGGATGTGTGAAATTTTAGTAGATTCCTGTACATGGGTATTTTAGGAAAGTATTTACCCTTAAAAAAACTGTGTCTCTGGGAGTTTGCACTCAACACTGAAGTTGAAACCACGCAAAAACTTTGCCAAGGTTCCTGTCTTATTAAATTCTTCTGAATTCTTCAGGAGTGTTTCCAAGTCTGTAACGTGTCATCAGTGCTGTACAAACCAAGTATGTGGAAAGGCCAGCCAAAGTTATAAGACACTTCTGAGCAGGCAAACATCAGATTTAACACCAAATAATGAAACGTAGAACAGGAAAGCTCACACTGTTTCTTCTGAAATATACGGGGGTTTTGATATCTAAAGAACTAGAAAATCATTTAGCCAATAGAATTTTTTTCCTGTATGGCCATAGTGTTTGAAAAGTAGGATAAAATCAAGTGAAGATTTTGTAATAAGGAAAGGTATTTTATGTTTTACCTAATCTCATGCCTCTAGTTTTAAAGAATTAACCTCAGATACAGAAAGGATATTTACCAGGGTGCTTAAGTTCATAAAATTTTCACCTCTTTCTGTAACTCTCATCTTTATTTTAATTTGTACCTACACATATGTCATTAGATACAATAATTATTAGTGTCTCAGAGGTCTTATGGCTTGAGAGGTTATGGGAGGATATATCTAGGTTGATTCCTAGGGATACCTCTAATTCCTTTGGGCCCCCGTGCCTTCCTCACCTACCCTCCAAAGCAAAAACCAGGGCTGTCATTATTTGTGCAAGAGAAAACACACTGACTTTTCCTGAGGCAAAATCAATACCAAACATGTAAGATAATGAAGTGTCAGGCCATTTGCCTCTCCAGGATGCCAGTGTGGAAAGGAGCTCCCTGCCCATCTACATTCATGTGCTGCCTCTCTGCACGTCCCTTTGGCTCTCTGCTTCTCCAGAGTGCTATCCACTGCTCTGTAAACAACAAAACTACATGTCTGCACAATTATTAATGCCTTTAGCAGCTGCCCTTGGATGTTCTTAGTTAATTTATGGATGCAAACTGCATCTTCAAGAGAGGCTCACTGGTCTTTCCCAGGCAACACGTGCTCAACAAGAGAGAGGCAGAACAGGAGGCCCTAAAAAAGCACAACTCATTTTTTAATTATGTGGAAAACAGGAGTTGACTCCCTGCTGCCCCAAACACTCTGCAGACCATGTGCTCTGCTTCAAATTTTAAAAGTTAGCCCCGATGCCAAAGCTATTAAGTACATTCATATATTGAGAGTATGTGTAAGAAATTGAATAATGAAGGAGCAGCTGGGGGTAATGCAACAGAGTTTTGTGGGCTTTCATCACACATCTTCCACATGAAATACAGAATATGTCAAAGCTCAAAGGTTATCACATTCTGGAAACAGCATTATAGCCCAGCCCCCAGAGGTCTGTTTATATCATCTTCAATTCCAGCTAAAATGACAAAAAAAATTGAATTAAATCTTCTCATGAGTAAAATTACATATGGCTCATCTCTGTCCAAATGAAGTCAATAACTCACCGGAAGACTTTAGAACAAAGTCCTAACATTTTGGCAATACAATCCAGAAAGTAACAGGTACACATTAAATGATGAAAACAGTCATACAAATTATTCTCACCCCTTCCTTTATTCTGCACCAGAACACTTAAGTAAAATTTGTAATAAAAAAACGAAATAGTTTGCAGTATTAATGAAATCTCATCAAATACAGTAGAGTAATACTAGCTCAGAGTAGTCAGTTTTGGTTTTATTTAGTGGACGGGGGCTCAACTAATAGGGACACTTACTTCTAATATAAAAAAAAAAAAAAAAAAAAAAACACAAACCCCAAACCACTGTCAAAAACCCCTGT